>JAASFF010000134.1:190217-319265 GCA_013365195.1 Cercospora citrullina
GATATGGAGGTTTGTAGGGTTGAGGATCAGGTTGTGCCGCCGGATCCGCGGAATGGGAATGGGGAGACGGGGTTTTTGACGGAGCAGGGAGGGAGTGGGAGTGGAGAAGGTGGTGAGGAGCCGAAGGAGGGTGGTGCTGGGAGGATGTCGTTCCCTGAAGCGTGGTGGATTGCTTTCGTGTTTGGTGGTGCGGTGCTACTATATGATGTAGCTGTATAGTGTGTTGAGAAGGCCAATCACAGCCAAAAAATTGCAAACGCTCGACGCTGCCTCCAACTCCTTCGCTAAAACTCGCAGAAAATAAAGCGCAAACAGGCATTCTATACCGGAGCCACAAAACTCTCAATGCTCTTTCTCCGCGTACTTTCACGCTTCAAGGCATGCTCACTTTCCAGTTTTTGATTGAGTGAGTGGCCTTTGATAAGTCCGACAGCCACGATAAGTCCAACACCACTGATACCGCACATTGTTGCAAACAGCTTCTGGAAGGCCCACGCATAGGCACCGAGGATAGTTCTCTTCTCCTCGCTGTCTGCTATGGCATGAAACAGATGAGCAAACCCTTCGGAGTTCTTCGCAATGGTGACTGGCAGACCGAGCTCTGTCAGGCGATGCTGCAGGAAATTCTGAAAGATTGTACCGCCGAGCGCGACGCCGAAGCAGAGTCCAAGAGATCGCATGAAGCTGTACATTGCCATTGCGTGGCCGGCATCCTTTTGTTGACAAGCGGCTTGCGAAGCGACGCTGTGTGCGATGAAGAGGATTCCTTGTCCGAGGCCGGCGGTGATGAAGAGGAGGACCCAGGCGTAGGTTGGGATGTCGGCATCGAGTAGTGTGAGAAGACCGATTGCCATTGTGTTGAGGATCCAGCCTGCCCAGATTGCCCAGCGATAGCTTCCAACTCGAACGATGACGGGTCCGACGACTCCGCTGACTGGTACGCAAACCAAGCCGAAGGCGAGAATGTACGCGCCTGCGTCGATGGGACTGTACATCTTCACGCTCATGAGCCAGAGGCACAAGAAGTAGACTTCTGTGAAGAGGCACATGGCTTGAAGCACGCTGCAGAAGTAGATGCTGACGGCGGACCAGGAGCGGAACAGTGACAGTCGGAGGAAGCTAACCTTTGCCAAGAAGCGTTCGTATAGTCCAGTCATGAAGACGATGGCGAGGCCGAGGATCATGGGCACGAGGGTGGCGGCGCTTGACCAGGGGTACTGACTTCCTCCCCAAGTGACGCCGACGAGGAAGGCGGTCATGCCGGTGATGAATGCGCCCGAGCCGATCCAGTCTACGGAGCTGAGCTTGTCTTGAATGGTACTCTCTGGTCGCTGGTATCGAAGCACGAACGGAACAATGGCGAGAGCGATGGCGCAGAAGGGGAGGTTGATGTAGAAGAGCCTGCAATGCATTAGTCTTGGCAAGATGAGGGTCGGATAAGCAACACTTACCATCGCCATGTGGTCGCGTTCACGAGTGCACCGCCAATAACTGGTGCGATATTGAACCCAATCGAAACAACGAATTGCTGCAAGCTTATGTACTTCGCACGAGCGCGGAGGGGGATCAGATCGCTCATGATGATCAAGTTGATACTCAGAATACCTCCGCCACCGATTCCCTGAATCGTCCGTCCTGCGAGCATGCCGGCGACGTTGTTTGTGGCACAGCAGATGATAGACCCAATCGTGAAGAGCGCGACAGCAGTAAAGATGGTCCCGCGGCGGCCAAAGATGTCGGCGAGCGCCGCCATGATCGGCTGAACGACTGCATTCGCGAGCAAGTAGGAAGAGGCAATCCAGAATGTCGAAGTCGCATCAGCGTCGAGTGCGCGTGAGACTGCCTGTCACGATGTCAGCGTTGAGGTTCCACATGTTGGGTCTGTCGGAGAAGCACATACCGGCAGTGATGAGGTCAAAATGGTCATGTCCAGCGAGATGGTGAAGACAACCAAGCACTGGCCAAGAATGATCAGCTTCACCTGCTTTGACGGCTTCCACGCAGCTTCGACCTCGAGTTGGCTCTCCGGATCGGCGACCGCATCGGCACCTGCCGCCATGATGGAAGTCGTGATTGTCGTCGCGCGCTTCTCGTCGAGACTAGACAGCGAAGATGTGCTCGAGAGGGAGACATGTTTGTGCTCTTGTGTGGTCGCCATGTCGTTTGTTTGCTAGAAGACGCGTCACGAGGCGCCTGCGTCACTTTGTGTAACGTCAGGGAAAGTGCGATGTGAAGGCAGAGCTCAAGCGGAAAGTGCAAGTGAGGGCTGGAAGCAGAAGTGATGGGGGAGGTAGACGTCGTCCGGGATGTCCTTGTATATATTCTGCGTCGTGAGGCGATTAGGTAGAAAAAGGGAGCTGCACGGCTGCGACCAGATGTCTGTATCGGGGCGCACGACAGCATTGCGTGCATCGAGACCAGTTGAACTCTCGGGGAAGCAAGCAGTGTTTAGTGTCTGCTGTTATGCAGCTGAAAAGTCGGTATCTCGTAGGGCTGGACAAGACATGCGCAGGCAGATCCTGCAGCTCTGCCAGTCACGAAGCGATATGAAAGCCCTCGTGTTGCAGAGTGGAGCAGAAGGCTATCTTGCGGCCCAGGACGTCGCCGAGATCTATGATGGTGGCTGCATTTGCGAACGATGTATTGCGCGGTGCTACCATAACGAGATTGTGCACCACCTGGCTGAGCATTGTGTGGCTTGCATACAAGCCGAAGCTTATGCAATAGTAGTCCGCCATTTGCACGTGGGAGGAAGGCTTAACATTGACTCGAGAGCTTCGTTGTACGGGTTTCGTGCTGTAGTACCGTCAACGAAAATCACAATTTCAGAAGCCGCTGCGTCTCGATCGAGGTCAATCAGGCATTTCTGCAAGGCCAGCTCATGTGAGCCGTGAATCGTGACAAAGTTGGCACGCGTGCCGTCTCGAGGTGGATAACAAGGCTGAGGCATGGTCTGCTAATCGTCGACAATCGCGTCAGCCTTGCCACGTGCAACGAACGTGTAAGGCATAGGCGTGGAGCTGTTGCGGTAAGCGGTGCTCGATGGCGCTTTTGTGGCTTGCGTTGAAGCTGTTTGACTTTTCGGACTGAGCGACTGGCTTGCTCGCACGGCTTGACACGTCAGCTCCTCCAACGTGCTCTTAGTTGAGGTAGAGGAGATAACAGGCTGGACTTCGAGTGCAGATTTGGAGAGCATAGCAAGAGGTGGTGCAGGCAAGATGTTGGTGGCGACAAAAGTGACGGTTGGGAGATGTGAAGTATGAAACGGCGACGAAGGTGGGGCCAGCGGACGAGGATGAATAAGCAAAGCGTGCCCAGGGTCGGTCACGTGTGAGCGCGTTGAGAAACATCACCTTGGACCATCAGGAACCACGCGCTGGTCTGTCTGTCTTCAATCATGCATCTCTCCTAAGGCCTCAGACGCGACATCAGAATGCTTCTGCAAGCTCTGCGGACTCGCTGCATCTTGCTTTCGCATTCACCTGCCACCGCTACCTACGCTGAGATCACTCCTCAGTTCGCCGAAGCAAGAATCGCTCAATCGCAGCCAACGATCTGGGAGCAGGATATGTGGAACGGGACGCGCTTGGTGCGGGCGTCAAATGAGCTCGAGATGGAGCGAGGCTGTTTTGTGCTGAGTCTGCGAGCGCTCAGCATGGCAGAATGGCAAGCACGGCCATCGTTGCATTCTGGCAATCAGACCACACTCGATACGAGCCAAGATGCCCCCTCGTCCTTGCCACCGACGCCAATCGCTCAATGGTTCTACTACAGCGGCTGGTCTCTTCTGCGAAGCTCCTGCCATGCAACGACCGATTCCGTCAATCTAGCACAGCAATCACAGCTGTCCCGTCTTGGCGCTGCATGCCGATCGCCGAGGTGTACATGCGCATATCATCTTGCCTAAGACCAGGCGATGGCACGAAAAACGGACGTGCGCGCGGTACAGCAGGAGGTACTTGCTTCATTTTCTCCTGTGCATGCCTATCGCCGTCGAACATTACCAGGATTGCACAATATTGTGGACGCAATAATATGCTCTTCGGCGATTGGCAGCTAGTTCTATTTCGGCAAGCCAGCGCAGCACGCCCGCGCAGGATCACGCCTCAGCCTTGCAACATGTATCGCCGCGATACTAGCAGTCCAGAGCACTTCCGTCCACAAGACGCACATGCACACGGCCGGCATGGAATTGCGCGTCGAAAACAGCGCTGGCAGTAAGTGCAGATGGCGGGTAATTATGACAGACAGAGTCACTTTCGTGCACGACATTCGAAAATTTTGTGCTGTTCATGCCAGATCTAGGCGGGGAAGGCTGCGCCACCGAGCTGGATCTTCTAATAGCGGTCCATTAGACGTCGAGGCACTAATGCTGCCAAGGTTCAGCCTGGTCGCTCGACAGCTACAACAATACCGTCGTTCCTTCTTCCTCCAGATCTACCCGTTCACCTCGCGAGCTCTCCCTAATGGCAGACCATAATCGTAACCAGAGTGAGAGCTCGAATCATCACCTGCTTTCAGTCGACTCCAGAGAAGGGCAGGACCGAGAGTCCGAAGCTTTCAGTCCTGAGAAGGGTAATCGGCGAAGCTGGACTGCAGGTCGCAATGGCCCATTGCCGCCATCTATGCGCCTCTGGTGGTTTGAGGTGTTGGGCATGGTCACCAGCATCTCCGCGCTGTTAGCCATCTTCGGTATTCTCTTCGCGTACAATGGCAAGCCACTATCGCAGTGGAACGCGATGTTGCGACCAAATACCATCGTCGCCGTGCTGTCCACTCTTTCCAAATCAACAATGCTCATGGTTGTCGGTCAGTGTATTGGGCAGCTCAAATGGGTCAGTGTCCTCATCGATATGGTCAGTCATGCTGAGACATCTTCTAATGTGCATGAAGGTGTATTTCGAGCAACGTCCTCATTGCCTCCGAGACATCGAGATCTTCGACGATGCCAGCAGAGGCCCTTTGGGATCTGTAAAGCTGCTCATGCATATCAATTGGACGGCTTTGTTGGCATCGGCTGGCGCCCTCATCACCTTGCTTTCCCTTGCGATGGACCCGTTCGTGCAGCAGGTCATATCTTATGATGTTGTCACTTTCAACGATACAAGTGCCAAGGCATTTCTTAGCGCTGCTCGGTCGTATGACACTGGACTCTCGTATACTACGAATGCGTCACTGTCAGATGATGGCACCTGGATGTCTTCTACTGGCTTCGGTGAGTGCTGATGGTACTGTGGCTACAAATATCTCAGACGTCTGACGTCCTTCCAGATGGAAACGGTGATCCGGATATCACTGCCGCTATATACAAGGGCGTTCTTGGCGATGTGTATCCGCCCACCGTCGATTGCAGTTCGGGAAACTGCACCTGGCTATCCTATGAATCATTGGGAATCTGTTCGTCCTGCGTTGATGTGATCCCAGAAGCGAAGAGCAACTGTACATTCAACCTTGAAGGCGATGACGAAGAGGGCGAGACTGCGACGGTGTGGAATCGAACTTGCTGGACTGAGAGCCCTGGTGGGGTAATCATTGAGAGCTATAACTACTGCATCCCGCGCTTTGGTAACACACGCTGGAATGCCAGTGCCTTGATAGCCGACCCATATGCGCAGGACACACATCTGTTGTCCAAAGACGGGACCATCGCCGTGGTCGCTTCGACACGCTTCCACGAAGTCAGCGAGAATGACCGCAGATTCTGCCAGGAAGAGGACGAAAGCAACATCAAAGACATGATCGAGTGCACACTCAAGTGGTGCGCTAAGACTTACCAGGACACAGGCGTTCACAACGGACAGCTGTCCAACACTCCTTCAAAAACCGACACTCTCGACTTCATCGAATTTGACACTTGCGACGGGGTGTTCGGCGAAAATAATGCATTCAAAGCCATTGTCTTCTCCGACGTTGTGGACGATGTGGGACGTCAGGAACTCCGTGATATCAGGCCCGCGTTTCGGGAACATGAGGTCCCCGACCACACATGTCCGCCAGTCAGCACGGAGGTGGAGCATCTGGCATGGGGTGAGACGGAGGGAAAGACTTATGAGCTAGCGCTTCAATTTCAAGAATCCCCCAATGCGTTTCTGGTCAACGATCGCAACACAGGAGATATCCAGAGTGTGATCAGCTTCATTTTCCAAGGTGGGCTGGACGAGTATTTCAAAACAGGCGAGGACAGTATCAAACTCGCTCTCTCAGCTGCGCATGAAAATGGCAAGTTCGGAGAACTCTTGGACCGTGTCGCCGAAAGCATGACGAACTCTATGCGCATGGCTCCGAATGGTACGCAAGTTCAGGGGACCGTGTGGCGATCAGAAATCCGCATCATCGTTCGATGGCAATGGATGGCTTTACCCGGTGCAATCGCTTTGTTCTCAGTTGCTCTACTATCGGTATCGATCATTTTCTCGCACGAGAAACATCACACTATCTGGAAGTCTTCTTTGCTGGCTAGTTTGTTTCATGGCTTGCAAGGTTGGACTGATGATGAGCTCGATGGTTTGGAGTTGGAAGACATGGAGCTTCGCGCCAAGAATATGATGGCGAGTTTGAGACCTGGCTTGGATGGGAGCGTCAAGCTTGTTAAGCACGAATGACGGCATATCGCTTTGTTCGAAGAAGAGTAATCTCAATTCAGTTTTGCCGGATGTGCATTGTCTTCCGCGCAAGTTCCTGTGTTCTCAACGGCTTCAGGTGTCTCAAGGCGATGGTCGAAATCGTAGACTGTCAGAGGGCGCAACTGACAAACCGAGACTGTTGCCTGGAAGGCGGGGCCAACAATGCAACCGACCTCGAAATTGCATATGTGATCAAGATTAGGCGCCCAGTCCTGCAAAGAACATGATGCACGCACAGCACGACCAAGACGCTTAGTTCCACGGAGACCAATGAGACTTTCGTATGCTGGTCACAACAGCTGAAGCGAACCAGTCAATATTCAAGCTGCAGTGCATTGCAGCTCAGCTGAACGAAGCTGCGACAACGCATTGCTCACGATAAAAGGTCACAGTGCATCTCAAGCGGCCTACTGGACCTCACCTTATAGGAGCGCCGACAATAAGACCATTCTTCAAAGTCTACCCAGCTGAAATGGTCTCTGTACAGCAACCTATTGATGCTTTTGCGAGTTGGATGGGTGGTGGCCCAGACAAGGTCTTGCCTCCTTGCGGATTGGACTCGAGCGCTCTGGCCCACGGCATCGACACACTACAACGAGTCTTGAAAGACCGCCCGATACGCGAGCCGCTTTCAAACGAGAAGTATCGGGATCTTCATGATCGCATACAGAAGACCGCATCGCTCAAGGAAGGATTGGGATGGCTCAGAAAATACTCCGTTCCCAAGCTCGGACGGAGCTGGATGCATCCTGATGCGCTCAAAGCTCCTCCCCTAATGCGGGAAGAGCCAGCTTGGTCGTTCGCTGGACATTCTTCCGCAAATAGCTCATTGTTTACTGACGAATCTGGTCACATCGAAGAGAGTGGCTCAGACTCGGACTTCGACACTGTGTCGGATCTTGATGATCTTGATGCTATCCTGGATCCAGCAGCTCATCGTGCGACGGTGGAGAGCACTATACAGGAGGTTCACGAGCAGCTGCAGCTGGAAAATCTCTTCTACATAGACGATGGGGTGGCTCATGTTCATTACACTGAGTCTATGGCCGCGATTCGCCGGGCATTGGAGAGAGTGCTCATAGCTATCGAAGTCATGAAAAGCAAAGGTTTGTGCAATGGCACTATCAACGCTATGGTCGAATCGCCAACTAGGAAAGATGTGGCAGAAGTAATTGAGTTCAGCAAAGACGAACAGAACTTTTGGTCTTGCTGGAAACACATCATCCGGATATCGGCACGATTCTCACATCGCGGAGAGAACGTGAGGAATGTGTTCCAGGTCAAGTTGCGCGCATTTTAAAATCGCAGCCAGACTTGCTGCAACATTTGTGTCCGCCTGGGGGGAACAAGCTGTGGACATGGTCCTACTTGTGCCTGTTCACTGCTATCCTGACTTTGGCGACTGCTTCGTATGCTGGTGCGCATGCACTGGAAAGTTATGGCGACGCTGGTATTACTTCAGTCTCGTTCGACGATCTTTTGCAGAAAGATCCGGAGTTCATGGAGCAACAATGTTCTTTCCGATGTGGACGAACAGCTTGCTTGTACGATTTCCTACGGGGACCTGTCTGGATGTTCGGTGGCAGTGAAGCTCCAGACCGAGCCATGAAACTGGCAATTCGGGCAGAGCAGTTCTCTGCGCTCTGGGGACCTGTGTATGCTCTACCAACCAATCACGATTTCGACGCTCTGATAGCACTCAACGTTGAAGGAGGCTTTCTTTATCGAACGCCGGATGCAGGGGAGATGCATGATGGGGAGGTTACTGTACATTTCACAGCCACTGGAAGACCTCGCAAAGCTGATGCCCTCCTTGGTGATGGAGACAGCAGATGGTTCTTTTCGAATGGACACGACTATTTGAATGGACACGAGCTACTGCCTGAAGCGCTCATGCCTTTCGACACAAAGTCAAAGCTCCTTATTGGCTCGCCCACTGCTTTGACTGAAGCTGTCGTGGAAGAACTTGATTGTGCAGCCCGGGAAGAATCGACCACAAACCTGTCAGCTCGTTTCGAGATCGACGGTAGTGCTAAGCTCGACGTGATTTCTTTTGCGCAGGATCATGCGAGCCAAATAGTGGAGCTTGAAGTCCTCCCACGCCGCTACCTGCCAGATGCATTGTCTTTGAGCATGTCTTTCGGCAAATGGGTCAACCCTGGTTTCTCGAAGACATACAAGCTCGATAGAGGAAGAACGCAAAAGGAACGCTTGCTTGATTTTGTCAGCAAGTCCACATCGAGGCTGTCCCAGATGCTGGATGTCAAGATCGGACTCGAGGTAAGCCTTCATACGTACAATGCTCGACGAATCACTCTGCACGATGCACTGGGGTTGGCTTTTCCTGAGCTCGAGCCCATCCTAGCTGAGGCGCCATCGACACGCGACAATGCTACACTCGCAGCGCATCTCGACTACCTCGGCGATACCGGCCTAGACCATGATGAATACTTAGTCATCTACTGGCCATATGCAACCGGCCTGCCAAAAGGCTTGAAAATGTCCGCGTCACCTCCTTCATGGCACAAGATGATGCGCGACACCATCGATACTTCATGTTTTGCAGTAGCGTCTACGCAGTGCATTACGTATACTGGCAACGATAGCGTCAAAAACAAGACTTTGACGACATCCACAACAGCTCCAGCGCTGCAGACGGAGATTCAGGTGCACAGCGACTGCCAAATTACCACGCCACTTCAGTGCAAAGCCTTGATGAGACTAGATTCTGGGACCTTGGAGCTACGAAATAACGAAGTGCAACGTCAGCTTGCTTATTTTCGGGACAATAGCATTGTTAACAAGCTCGGCGGGACGTGGCGTGCTTTTCTGGTCGGATCTGGTTCTCATGTGCATTCAGAGCTCGTCGATGCTGCTAGAAGGTCGCGGCATACGGTGTCTGTGTGCATTGTAGATGTTCCATCTGGGATGTACTAATGGACAGCGCCAATTTCACTCTATCCGCAGCACCAAAGAATGCTAAATGAACAAATGTGACTATGTGGTAGCTGCTGACCCGCTATAGACTCTCCTGAAAGAAAATGAGCGGCCTCAGAACTGCTGCCCTCCCGAGGTCGTAAAAATGCTAAGCGGGACGCTTCGCTAGTAACGTCCGATGCTGCAGCGTTGAGCATTGGAATTCTCACTAACGACCCACCTGCCAAGTCTCGTGCTATCGCCTGTATTGTGGGCCGCGCTGCGTCCGGACACACGCGTACGCCATTCACATAGCCTACTACCACGTCCTCGAGCCGAACGGCGCCGCCTTTTACTTGTGACCGAGGCGCGAAAAAACAGCAGCAATGCCCACCATTGACCCCATCTGAATGCCGGGTAAACGTGCCATCCGTCGCTGAAAACTTCACCAGCAGATGCGGTGTCATAGCTTCCTGATCTCAGTGATGGGTGAGAAGATATGCTGCCGAAAGAGTGCGTGTTGCTATCGCCTTGGACGGTCGGAGCGCGTTGATCGAGAAGCTCTGCTTGACCATTGAGGGCACCATGAATCAGGCCCTGAGGGTGCAAGTGGAATGTGGATTGCGAGTAAAATGGGCAGGTGTGGTGGATGATGCGACGCACGCTGGCGGGCCGTGGGTGGACGCATTGGACCTCGCGGCGTCGCCTTGAGTTGGCCTCCTTTCCGGATGCAGGGCCGCCCTCACGTCCCTTATGCCTTGTATCTGTATTCACAAAGGCTATAGCGCTAAGCAAGAAAGAGGGCGATTGCAAAGCCGAGTATGATTGCGGAACCATAAGCCACGCTGATGTCGTCCGCCGCGCCACCTGTGACCTGAGCTACTGGTGTGAAGCTCGTACCGCCTGATGCTGACGCCTTGGTTGTGCTGGGCTGCATGTCTCCAACGTCCACACTGCTGGGCTGGGAACTCCTCTCTTCTCCATTTCGCGCACTCGTGTGTGACTGGTAGCTTTTAGACTCAGACTCGGATGCAGGTGAGTGAGCGCTGTCATCATGAGCTTTCCACGATGTGGCACCTACTGTGCTTGGCGAATGATGCTCGACTACTGTCGTCGTCCACATCGTCCCACTGGACGGGATCGTCGGCTTTCCATGCTGCGGTTCAAGCTCATATGGCTCGTATACTGGCTCCGATGATACATTCTCATTGGTCATAGTCGACTCATTGTTGACAGTTGGCCGCGTGGGTCCTCCGTGAGGCATATGAGGCTGTTCTAGTTGGAATGTGGGACGGGATGGCTCACGTGATTGTTTCGTGATCTCATCCGCTAATCTTGTACCAGTAAATGTTGGAGCAACGGTAGTAGGAGAAGGACGAGCAGGCTCCCCACTGGATTGTAGTGCTTGTGGTAGCGTTGGCTCACGTGATTGTTTCGTGATCTCATTCGCCAGTTTTGTACCCGTAAATGTTGGAGCAATCGTAGTAGGAGAAGGACGAGCAGACTCCCCGCTGGATCGTAGTGCTTCTGGTAGTGTTGGCGTAGCGGCCACGGAATACTCCGTAAGAGCAATTGGGGGGTCGAAGAGACCATTATACCACATCTCGCAGCCCTCAAAGTCAGGAGACAGCGATGTTATTTCCGGGGAATAGCTAATTGAGGCCGGTAGTCATTCTCGTAGATTACCCCACATCGATACTCATCGATCCCAATGTCGCATCTGTTCTGTCCTATCCAAGCACTCCATGGAATAGGCGTATTAAAGTCTTGATACCGTACCGGATAGCCTGTGACCTTATCGGTCTCCATGAGACGTTGATGGTGGTTTTGCCTGTATCTCAAACTTAAGATGGACTCGGAGGGCATGGCCAAGATCGCGTCCGAAACAACAGTGCCAAAGGTCTTCTTGCATCTGTCCACTGCTTTAACTCTTTTTATACTAATATATGCTGTTCCAGACGTAAAAGTATGGCCATTCACGACGGCTGTCTTTGCGCCGTTTGCATGGTCCGGGCCTTGGTAGTTTGTGCCAGCATATGCTGTGATAACAGCGCCTTTGCCATAATGCGTTATGGCATCCGTTGGGGTGGTGGCACACATATCCCGCGAGGCTGTGGTTGGGAAGAAAACAAGCTCCACTCCCTCGCCGTAAATCGTGCACTTGCCGCAGCCACGGACTTTGGAATTGGCGCTTTCGGCTGCGCTCGCTACAGAGCCATTGGCACATGGTGGTGTGGCGAGCGTCAGACTCGCAGCCGGTGTTATAGCTGCCGCAGCGGCAATCTGTTCATGGTAAGTAGCCCAGAAAGGGTCACAGTCTGTGGGCGATACGCGACATGACGGGTAGGATTCTGTCCAGCCTCGTATCAATGTATCTGTCCGGGTGGTAGTACCTGTGATGGGCCTGTCTGTAGTCGTGGTGCCGGTGCTGATGGGAATCGCCGGCGACTTTGTCACTCGTGGATGGCCATCGCACAGAGTAGTAGCATTTTCGTAGAGCGTGAAAGCCTTCGCGTATGGCCCTCCAAGCGTATAGGTAGTGGTTCTAGTGACTGCGTGGTCCACACTCCACAATGAACTTCCAGAAGACCATGCTGAGATAGCGGAGATGCATGCACTTGCATACTCAGCGCCTGTGCCAGTGGATGCGAGCTCGGCTGTTGCGTTGTTCGATTTCTCCGCGACGACATCAGCAACGAAAATAAGTGACGGTGTCAACGCGAGCGACAGGTAGTTCATTGCTGGCTCGGCCAGGCCCTCCTTTTACTATGCTGGCTGTGGACGATCGCGCAAAATTCGTTAAAGTGCATATCCTCAAACAGGTCGAAAATGGCGTGGTTGTACGTGAAAAGTAATCAGATCTTGTGAGAACGAGGAAGTTCATACTCGCAGCTTCATCCCTTGTTGAGAACTAGTGCGGACAAGCCTCGTATTATGCTGCTAGCACTGCTTGGGTTGCAGCATCACACGCGTCATCCTAGTGCTGTTCACCAATAATGCACTCTAACTTGCTTACTTATGTAAGCCTTTTGGAACAACCTCACATGTGTAGCACTGTCCTAAAACAGCCTTTTGTGACATCCGAAAAGCCCATCCCCTATGGCATGGAGTGCTGGTGAGTTCGATGTTCACATGACGTAGATGACAGCCATATCTGCAAAACGCCAAGAACGATCGACGTGAATAGAGCCTCAGCGTCGTCAAAGAGCCCGAGCGATTGTGCGCCATTCTTGCTCGGCACTATCATGATCTGACCTCCAAGACTGTGTAAAAATCAACCAGAGCTTCGACACGTAACTGGCAATGATCTTCTGCGGGTAGCGAACATCGCGATCCCTAAAGATATTTCCACCTCTATGTATTGAGCTTTACTGCGCAGTGGATCAGCCACGTATAGCAGCGAGAAGCCACGTATAGCAGCGAGACGTTCATGGTTGCATTATGGCTGGTTGCAATGGAGGCAGCACATTCACTGAGGCGAGATGACCCTACTTGGATAACTACATCCCCGCTGGTGTGGCTGAAAAAGCGAACGACCATTTCAAGATCAATGTCTTGGCCGTCGAGGTCGTGTGAGCGCCAGGTAGCACTTGCAGACGAACACCGATTACAAGAGTCTCGTAACACGAACCAAACGTTTGCGTTCGAATGCCAATATGGCCACGCTGAAATCATAAGCTCGCCGATGAGTGCGTTTGAGCAACTTGTGGTTGATGAGCTGCTGTTCTGGATCTTAGGCTCGAGATAGAATACCACAAGTCAGCTTACTCTACGCTGAGGAGAACAAGACACGGTTCCGTTCACAGATCCTGTCTTAGCTATTCAAGCAATCGTGGGAGAACACCAAGCTGGACCCCAACAGGTATTCGCGTGATTCATGTGCATCTATTACCGCTTGAGGTCATCGCTATACCATCACACTGCAATGCACGTATCAATAGCCGCCATTCGGGTGCCCCACGAGGTGAAATAAAGGCGCAGGGGCTCACAGCTCGGCATTGGCAATGAGCTTTACACGAGTGATGCTCGAGCTACTCGCAAAGCTCGACTCATGACCCAGACGAGCGGGAATGGAGCTTCTAGATGAAGTCTACATACAACCATGATAGCCTGAAATTGGACGGGAATCGTCTTGCTAACATTGAACCAACTATTACATCAAGGGTAGAATCTTCTGGCACGCGTTCTAGCTTAAAGATAGTACAAACAGCATATCTCAGTGTTTGAAGGCAACGAGATCTCGCAAGTGACATAGAAGGCACTAAACCACAGTACCTCCTGAGAACGCAGCAAGTCTGGTGCTCTCATTACTGCGCACTTGCCGTTCTGCGATCTATGACACAATCTCCAGTGGAAGCACAAGCAGCTTGCCTGGCACCGGAGAACTCAAAGGAGATGTTCTGCCACTCCACCATCAAGTAGCCGTCGACTCAACGGAGGAACAAAACGCCTAGCCTCATCATTACGCCACTCTTCGCATCCGCTATGGTGGCAAAACGTGACTGCCCTAGAGGCCACGTCTCTTGCTATTGTGGTGATGGAAATTACGCGTACGCATATGAGTCTCATCAATGTCATCGTTGCAGCTGCGACGAAAGTTTAGCAAACGTTGACAAATGCGAAGAGATGAAGGGTCGTTCGAAGCACTTACATTTCGGCTGCGGAGCATGGAGAGACGGCCAATGCGTTCACTGATATCTGAACCTGAATCAGTGCAATCGTGATTCTTGAGGGAGGGGAGGACTGGAGAATGAGAGAGTAATCTGTATTTTACATGTCGCATTACTTTTGCAATATCACTGACTACTGTACACTCAAGGGATCGTAGAGTCGAAGTAAAGAGTTGAAGACTTGTGCAAACAGTCTGCTGCTTTGAAGAGTGGTTCAAAGCCGACTATGTATGTAATGAAGCTGGCACAATGAAAGAAGGAAGCATGAAAGCAGTCATTTGATGTATTCATTTCGTCGTAATCAAGAGCGCTCGTGACGGTGCAGTAATCTGCGCGCATCCGTATTTGGGTAACCCTTAGAATCTCTCATGGCTCTCTCATGCCAAGTGCTGTGTAGAGACCACTGTCCGCGGTCAGACTACCACTGGTTGAGCCCGCCACGAACCCCGCCATGACCAGTGCCTTGATGACCACCGCGAACAGCGCCCACGAAAGTACCACGAGCAGCGCCCTTGAAACCACCACGCCCAGCGCCCTGGGCAACACCGTGACCGAATCCTTGACCACCGCGACCAGCAGCTTGCGCATAGCTGGGAACGGCACCTTGTAAACCACCACTACCAGCGGCTTGAACGCCTCCACGACCGGCATTTTGGAATCCTCCACTGCCTTGAGCGCCTCCAAGTCCAGCGTTACCTCCGCGCCCACCCATCATGTTGACTGCAGCCCCACCGCCACGAGTTGCTGGCAGAGGAGGGAAGAAGTTCTGTACCTCGACGTAGTTGTTGATCACATTGCCGCTTACCGTCATCACCTGACTGCCGTGGCCGCTGTTGTTGGTTACCAGATTGACACCGCGATGACCACTCATAGCTTGACCTCCGCGCCCCGAATGGTAGTTGGTGTTGGACCTAGCATAGCCTGATGGCTGGGGCGCCTGCTGTGGTTGTGAAGCCTTCCACACTGCCTTCCACTTCTTAGCTTCAGTGTCTCGATCGTACGGCGTCTTGCGGAGGTGAAGTCTCATGGTAGCATCGGCGTCTTCGATTGGGCCGTGGACGCCATCCTCCTGAATCACCTTCTTGAGGATCGTCAAGGCGAGGATCTTCAAGCTTGGTCTCATCTTGTTCTTCTGTGGCAGCTCGGGTGCCCAAGCCCACTGGACTTGCGTGTCGTAGACTTTCGTGGCTCCCTGGTATGGATTGCCGTACTGGAAGGCCGTGAGATCGTGTGCGCCACCGTGAAGCACGACTGGCCGATTGCGGAAGAGTTCGCTGCACCACTGCTCGACAATTTGCGCGTCGACAGCGCCGTTCTCGCTCCAAAGCAGGTGTTTCTTGACACCAAAGTCTTTGCCGGGGGCATGCGGGATCTTGGTGCGGACGTTCGAGTCAACAGGGTAAAAGGCGAAGACGTCCAACACGGTCTCGCATCTCGTGTTAACGGCGCCGATCCAGGCGATACGGCGGTGCCAGATTGGTTTGCCGCGCTGGTTAACGTTCTTATAGTCATCATCGTACACTTCACCCTTTCTCGAGAAGTCCTCGAACTCGATGTCGACGGCAATAGGCTCGCCGGGTAACAGAAGTTCGAATCGCGGTCGTACTTGGGTGGCGATGCCTCTGCCACAGGCAGGCTGGTTGGGATGGCGATGATGGGTAGGGTTGGTCTTAGCAGAGTTGGAGGCGTCTTCGTTGACTGCGACCCACGTGTCGAAGACTTTAGTCGACATGTTGGAAGGTTGAAATGATGAGTGATGATAAAGGAGTTCGAAGAGTGTTACTGAGAAGTAGGGTTCGAGTTCGAGTGTGCTGTCCAGTGGTGGTGGCCGTTGATTCTCTCACAATGTTGGAGGAGGAGAGAGGACAGAAATGCATTGGACTTATATGGCCCGCACATCCGACTCGAGCTTACAGTATCACGAAGATTCACTCCATTCACTATCAACATTCACCTTCTGTTGAACGGCAAGAGAGCTTTGTTTAAACATTCACCAGTAAGTGAATAGGTCCATCGCTCCCGTGACATCCTGTGAAGAAAGACTGTAACCAGTTAGTCCCGCAGTTGGACCGGCGGAAGTGATGCTATGCTTTGTGGCCGTGTGCGATGCTCGCCGCCTTCTGAAGGTGGAGACGAAGAAAGAGGGCCACCGTCGCCGTGCTGGGGCTTTTCATCGGGCAACCAAGGCATTATGATGTGGATGCTGGAGGCTGGTTTCCTGTTTTGCTGAGTATATTGGGGAGAGCCGAATGGGTCTATTAGGAAAGGTCATCTCGTGATGTTGCTGCAAAACGCCGTGCGGTATAATGGAATTTTTGATTGAACCAGCGAGCTGATTGCGACATTGAGAGTAGCCGTTCTCATTCTCTTCTTCGTTCTGTTGTCGATGCTTCTCTCGTCGTGGACGCATCTACGATCTGCGGCTTGAACTTTTCGATAGTTATAGTCATAGCGTGAGGCTGTATCGGTATCCCATAGAACATTTTTCCGTCCCTGTGCAGCCTCTCAAACATTGTAGGGCTGCTTGAGAGGATAGCTTCACATATGAATGGTCGGAATTTCAACATTTGGTGCTTGGCAGCTTGTTAATTTCACTTGGCAAATGCCGTTTGCGTATAGTTGTTGTGAGTCATGGAAGAAGGCTTCCGGAATGTAGAATGAATAGACTAGCGAGTAGGTAAGGTAGGCGAGAGCACTAACTTATATTGCTGTCTGGACATACTTGCCCCGTTTGCTAAGCAAAAGAAAATCACAATCAGCACGCAATCGATTTAGACTATTCGGAACAGCTCGCGTGCATTCATAACTTGCCCTCATTACTAAAGCAAATATCGGCGAGATTGTGCTTTTAGTCTCCATTATCGCCCCACATCACCATCGAGATTCTCGCCACTGAACAAGGAGGCCAATCTTACACAACGATACCGAGGGGGGATGACTCTTCGGTTCAATAAAACGAAAGATATTGGTCACAAGTATCGTAGAGAATGAGACTATAAATGTGGGGAGTGACTGTTGCGATTCTTCCATGTCATGATGGCGCCCAGCGCCGATCAACTACCAAATGCTAGGTATCTCTCTGCGTGCGCGTCAATGCCATCTACTACCTCTAGCTGTTCACAGGAGCGGGCGCTACTGCGTTGGGAGCCTGAGGGTCGGCGTGAACGATGTTGGTCTGATGCTGATGGCCGCCACGACCATTGTTCTGGTTGCCGCCACGAGTGTTCGTCGAGCCTCTCCCACGACCAGCGGCGTTGCCTCGTGTGTTGTTACCACGAGTATTGATGAAGCCTCCTCTCGTACCGAATGCGTTGCCACGCGAGGGACCGCCACCATGGTTGCCTCGGCCGCGGCCATATCCGCCAGAGTATTGCTGTTGAGGTGGGCCCCAGACTGCCTTCCACTTCTGCGCAGCTTCGTTACGATCGTATGGGTGCTTGCGCATGTGCAATTCCATCGTAGCGATAGCATCTTCCACAGGAGAGTGCTTGCCATCCGCTTGGATGATTCGATTCAGGAATTTTCCCGTGAGGCGCCACAACCCAGGAGACTCGATGTCTTCCACTTCGTACGCGTACTCGTTCTGGGTATCGTAGACGCGGGTAGCGCCACGGAAAGGATCAGACAGCTGGAAAGCTGTCAAGTCATTATCGCCACCATGGACGACCACAGGACGGTTTCTCAGGATTCGAGTGCACCATTGCTCTGCTTTCCAGCCCGGTACAGCACCATTTGCGTGGTCAAGGCGCTCTTGGGTGATGCCGAAGTCTTTGCCGTCCGCACGGGGAATCATCGTTCGCACACCCTCTACATAAGGATATTTGACGAAGATGTCAAGCACGATTTCGCCTCTTGAGTTCGTGATGGCTATCCATGCTGGGCGGTGTTCCCACTTTGGCTTGTTGCGCTTTGACTCGTCGTTGTGATCCATTGGATGAACGACGCCGGGGACCTGGAAGTTGATGAACTCCATATCGATCGAGCAGGGTTCTCCTGGCAGGAGCAGCTCCATCCGAGGGACGACTTGAGTGCCGACGCCAGTACCCATCGATGGTGCGTTTGGTGTTCGCAGTAATGTAGGGTTGTTCTGTGTTGCATTGATTGGGTCTGCTTTTGCGGTGTTCCAGCGTTGGAACACCATATTGGATGCTGCAGCAGCAGTGGACGGGGTCGTGGGGGTTTGCGTGTTCATCGTGGATGAGTCGAGTTAGTGTTCGAAGTTTGTTGAGCAGTTGTAGCTGGCGAGTCCGATCTACGAATTCGAGTTGCTGTGCAGTGCTGTTGAACAAGATGTATCGATGTAGAGAACGGAATGGAGGAGACTTATAGCCTCATCACAAACAGCGTGCTAAGGAGTGTCGCGAACATTCACTTTGTCCACCACTGTATTGCAAGCTTCACTGAGGTCCTGTGAACTTCAGTGAACACAGTGGCTAGAGATGATGGATCTGGTAGATCATTCAACGTCTTTGTTATCGAAACCCTTATAAAGACATTTAGCTCGACCGACAAACGAACAAAGATGGAAACGGTGATTGGTCGGTGTCAATCTGGGCAGACAACAGTCGGTTCAAGCCAGAATGGTGTTGTAGTGAGAGGACTCCAATTTTGGGCTGTGTGTCCGCAGTTTTGTTGCCGGCCATTGCTCGAAACAAAACCTGTGTACCATTCTGGTCGAGCGGTCAAGCAACAGGCGTAATCGGTGTCGCAAGGCTACAAGGTATTGACTGAGCTTAACGTGTTGTCGCCGAAAGGAATCGCAGACCGGTCATGGGCAGCTTCGTCTCCTTGATGCAAGCCTGAAAGCGTCCTCGTTGTCATCGATGCTTCTCTAATATGACAAGTTCAAATTGCCAACCTCGACAACTGCAGGGTCGCTATTGTCAACCAAGAGATCAGACCAGAAGGAATCATCATCCGCGAGAATCTTGTCAGGGCTTCGCCCAAGCATACGAGTTGCCGTTGAAACTTCGCAGCGGGAGGCGAGCGTTCGTTCTGATCCAACGGTTTGCGGTCGTGTTGCCCGGTATGAAGCACGACAGAGCGGCCGCGGAAGGACTCTAGGCACCAGATCTGCAAAAAAGAAAAAGAAAACCCTTTAAATTCGAGTCTCGTCCTTCGCGCCTCCCTCGATATCACGCACCTGCTCTTCTCCGACGCGATTGCATAGAAGAAAGTCGTAACAATCAATCCAGTGGGGGAAGTCGAAACCCTTGTGAGTGCTGTCTCGAATTCCTCGCTCTCGAGCCGTACTGACGCTTGTGAAAGTCTCTAAACTCCCACTAGTCTCCTGTGAGAACGATGAGACCGTCTTCGACGCCGAGATGGGGTATTTTTGGTGACCGAGACCTCACAATTGAGAATGTGTCGGTGCCATCGCATGCGTTGCTTGCCAGAGCAAAGCTACGTCCTTGGTTGATCTCGGTCATGATCTTGTCGTTTATGTTGTTCAGGAGATGGAGATGGTCTTGAGGATAGAGCTTGCGGGTATATAAGAGGTTTTGGAGTAGAGTATAGTCTAAGCTGAGTTGCAGCTGCGGTATGCGATCAAACTAGGAAAAACAGATCCCCCAGTAAATTAAATTAGTATCGAAGGAAAGGACCAAAGATGAACATCTCGAGTGGAGAAGTGCAAAAGGCGGTCTGCGCGCAAGTGAGACAAAGGCTGAGACAAGCAAGCGAGCAATCAGTATCCGCACATTTGAAGGACTGCGAGAACGGCATGATGGCCAGGTGAGTGTTTGGTGGTGGTTGGTGACAAGAGTCAAAATCGTTTGCTTTTGCAGCTTTGGTGCAGTGGCCGTAAGCTCAGCAGCCATCTGATCCGAAACCGAGGTCGTCGAAACTGTGCATCTAGCTTTCAGTCAGATAATCTGAAAAGTGGCTCTTACACACATTTAGCTTCGAACATCTCTGTTTTCAGATGTAGCAGTTGCCTCTTCCTACACTGTAATTTTCTGCTTCTAGTCGCCGAACTGATCACGCCTTCGCAATATCAACCATCAACCCCTTCCTCGCAATCCACTCACGGCCCTTCTCCGCAGCAATCATCCTCCCAATTCTAACAGGTCTCACAACAACCTCGAACTCCATCTTGCCCTTCAAAAGCGGACAAATAACAAAGTCAACTTTCGTCTCAGCCACAGCAGGTTCCACTGCAGAATCCGGTGCATGGCCAGGTGACTCCTCCGAGGACATGATCCTGATAGCCGGTGTCTTCGGCGCTTCTAGAGTTACAATCCTCTTCAAGTTACCTGCAAACGCAAAATGTCGTGAAGCTTGCTGCTGATCGAGAGAGGAGGAGAGTTCTACGGAGATGAGTTCTTGTTCTTCGTGAAGTGGATTGCGTTTTCGAGAGCGGTCGCGGACGGTGACGGTGATGTTCACGTAGTTTCCTACACAAATCTCTTTGGCGTCGGGTACGGTGCTGATGCTCACGCTCACAGGCGCTCCTCTTACGAGGTCCTGCGCTTGCTCTGAAAGCGGAAGACCAAGAAGGTCGACGTATCCACTGTGCTCTTCCACACGCCAGGAGACATGCAATTGTTCCAGGAACCGTGTGCGAGCGACTTCGGAATCTTCTTCGTAGTTTTCGAGCGCGCTGTTGTCATGCTGAAGAGTCAAGTAGACACGTCTGATCTCGCCAGGTGCAAGTTGGCCATCTTGTATGTCTTGCGAAGGAGCCTCGATGTCATCTCGACGCCATTCGAGTCTTCGTGCAGTTTTCTCAAAGCATTCGTACAACACAGACTTTGGCCATGCGTTACGGATGTCGAATGACACGAGGAGCGCGGAGGGGTCATCGTGCTGACCAGGTTGCAGGACTTCGAGATTGTGCACTTGGAGAGCAGCGTTGACAGTCATGATGATTGGGACGGAAACGACGCGTGCATGCTTGCCATTGAGGTTATTGCTTGCCTGGTAGTAAAAATTGGCTTGAGTGCTCGAAAGACCAGCTTTGCCCTCAACGCGGAACTTGAAAGTCGTGCATTCTCCAGGTGCAACTGTTGTTGTGGGCAAGAAGGACTTTGAACGTTTGTGTCTGATACCTCTAAGTTTGAGTTTGTGCTCATCATCTCTTTGGAGGACATCGGCAGTGTCCGTGGCTTCAAAGACTGTCGCTGCGATGTTGCTCGTGTTGCGGAGAATCAGTTCAATGGACCTGCTTTCGCCTTCCAGAAGCATCAGGCCAGACTCCAATGCTGCGGTGTTCTCTAGCTGCAATACTGGAAGGTGGTCTATTACCGTAGCAGAAACGTACCCCGGTTCAATGCCAAGGCTCTTTAGTCTCGCTTCTGTTGATTCTACATCAGACTCTTGATGCGGCTGCTTCTGAAGGTCCTTCACAGTAAGTGGCGCTTGGGCTGACCAAGATGTCGTGACAATTGGGAATACTTGGGGGTAGCAGCCTTGTAATTTGATGTAACAGCCGGTAATCTTTGTTATACCAACAGACTTGGGCGTCACCATGAGCGTGACCTGCTGGAACCTCAATGGCCCAAGCGTTGTCGGCTGATGTTCTGAAGCAAGCTCTGCGCCTTCTGTGACCAGCTCCAGTGACTCGATATCGACGGGAATGTCGAAAGGATTTTGCAGGGTGATAATGCACTCCGAGGGCTCATTTGCGACGAGAAGGAATGTCTCCTGCGCTGCAGTGCCAGGTCTGCTTGCACTAGGATCATAGAGCAGTGGGTTTCCTGGCGCGATAGGCTGATTTGCAGCTGTTTGCGCCATGTTCAGTTTCGTCCTATCGATGACTGTCCGTTGACCAGTTGGCTGCAAGATCTGCACCATACGTACGAGGAAAGGGTCCCAATACACTGCGTGGACGTCCGTGAGCCCGAGGTGCTTCGACACTGCAACTGTTCGGTTGATCACTGTAGCGTAATGCATCTGCTCTTCGCGCGAGAAAGCATTTGCGATATCACTGGTTCCAGCATCCAGCGCCGAGTTGGGGCCTGCAGCACGGAGGAGAGATGCTGTAAGTGCCAGGACGCCATGCGGATCTGGTGACGCTTCGCTGAAGTGAGCAAGCTCTTTCAACAGATCTCTTTTGAGATTGTCATTGCCATAGCTCCTGATATCTGCAAAAATTGGCGTCTCTTGCCGGATTGCGGGAAGCAGTCTTGCACCATATATTGCGCAAAGCTCGGCAATCATATCGTTGATGCCGCGCATTTCACCACTGGAAGACAATATTGACTCAGAGCCAGATTCTACAGATAGCGCTGCAGCGGGGTGAATGCCCATCTCGGCAGCGCCCAGCTTCCTTGCTTGCAGTAAAGCCTGTGTCAGCCGAGCGATTAGATCTTTCGTTGTGAGACCTTTCTTCCGTTCAAGGCCAAGCATATCGTATGCCGCAGCAATGCCAGAGAGAAGACGAACATGGTCTGCGGCTGGAAGGGGATCGTCGGTACTGGGCTGTGCTTGAGCAAGTAAATCTGCGATGGCTATCCTGGAGTAGGGCCGTGGCCGACCCAGAGGCTGCGCGATCTTGACAGGCCTCTGGTCTTGTTGGTCTACTAGGCCAGTATGTCCGATGATGATTGACTGAAGTCTTGAAGGCGATAGCTCGCCTCGTGCAGCACCAAGCGTCGCAAGGAGCTTGGACACACGTACTGTTGCTTCGGTCGGGACAATGGCAGGTAACTCGAGAGCTCCTTCGTGAGAGCGGTACAAACTGACAATGAGCTTGCACAGATCAGGAAGGGCCACCGACAAGCGTACAATCTGTCGTTGCATTCCTTCGGCGGCGAGACGGGCGTCAATACTCGCGCGGGCGAT
This sequence comes from Cercospora citrullina, assembly GCA_013365195.1. Taxonomy (NCBI): domain Eukaryota; kingdom Fungi; phylum Ascomycota; class Dothideomycetes; order Mycosphaerellales; family Mycosphaerellaceae; genus Cercospora; species Cercospora citrullina. The sequence continues at coordinate 213,211 of JAASFF010000134.1, forward strand.
CGTGGATGATCCTGCGCGCTCAGTAGTAGGATCACAAATGGAAGGCACCTGGAATTCAATCCCCGCCCACGCCAGCAGTAACAAGCACAACATGGAGTTCTCGAGGCCCTTGGCATGCCAGAGGTGATCTGACAGCGCACGAGCTTTGATGGTATGCTCGACGAACATGGGCAAAGCATCGCCCCAGCGACCAGCCATCATGTAAATTGAGGCGAGCACAATGCCTACGCGCGCTTTGCCTCTGGCGCGCGACTTTTCGGCCGAGGCACCCGAGCCAAAGCCTTGCAGAGCAATTCGATCATTGCTCGAATTGCGATTATGACCTTTGGCTTTGGAGGGCCCGCTCTGACTACTTTCCCTACTGTCCGCTCGGTCGCGAGTAGTAGTCATGGCATTTGCGCTCGGTATTTGATCGAACGAGGTGGCTGGGAGCGGAGGAGCCTTCGGCGGTGGCCTGGACGGACTGCCCTCGTCTGCTGGGCTTGACATGCCCGAGGTCGATCGATTGTCATGTTCGCGGATCGAGTTTGAACGCTGCAAGCTGCGAGCGTTTTGACCAGGAGTCTGTATGGACGGCGAGGCCTGCAGTGCTTTGGCGTAAGTGGTGAACTCGACCAAAAAGCGTGCTGAGATGTCGCAAATGGCTGCCCGCAACGAAGGGTCACGGGGTGTGTCGATGTTTGTTACAGCGACTGCTTTTGCTATACTGGATGTGCCCTCACTGTCTCCCTGCTGTAGCACAACCAATTGTCGGTGAACGACACGTGGATGGCGCTCCTTCAGATATGCAGTTGCCCCGTCCAGCTCTTTCTTTCTGGCATCACCATCTCCTGTCAAACCATCTACCACGCCGATCACCAGCAATGGCTCGCGAAACAATTCGTAGGGCGATAGCTGCAGCAGCTGTTCGGAGGGAGCCGAGGGCGAGAAGCGGTAGAGCAGCGAGCCCTGCTTGGAGGATTTGGGCGACAAGAGATGGGCATCGTCGGCGGCATACGGAGCGACGTCTGCGAGAGGGATGAGGCTGGCCTCTCGCTGCAGCCGGTGAACAAACAGCAAGAAGCGATCGCGTTCAATGCTGCCCACCGGGAGCACGAGGGCGCGGATATGGGCTCCCGCGAGGGGTGAGAAGTGATCCATGACAGCGAGGATTATCGGGGGCCTGCATGCCCTGGAGCAAAGCCTCGCGGTCGGACCCGGTACAAGCAGGGCATTGCTGCGCTCCAGTGCGGTGCATGCGAGCGCGGGTAGCAATCAGCATGCACGAGCTCGCAGCGACAATCGCAGAAAGTGGAGCGTGGTGTGGTGAGGCTCAAGAACAAGCTTGTCCGGCGCCGACCGCGGCTGCCTGGACGAGCTTCCACGGGCCGAGCCTCGTCGGGGAAAAGCGAGACCGACACAAGCGAGAACAGTTTTCGGCGGGGCCGTGCTGGCAGCAATCAAGCATCCACCATGACAGAAGCCTTCACGTGGGCGATATAGCGAGCTCGGTACAGGCAACACCTGCCCGTTTGGACCAACGCACTGTTGCGGTTCTGAAGTCTTGGAAGACTTATCAGCCAACGATGAGACCTCTCTCGTGCTCTGCCGCAGAGATCGCCCTCCCACCGTCGTGTGGTGTTCATGGACGGGCATCGACAGCATGGCCCGCCTCGTCCAGCATCGGAATGGCGGCCGCTGTCGAGCATGTCGGGCAGCAGCCAGCACCACACGCCCTCCTCCAGGTACGCGTTTCCCGTCTTCACTTCCACCCCTACACCCCTGCATCAACACCTCCATCTTGCGGACGATGCAGGTGACCAGCAAGGAGCGTGATCCGCGGCCTTAATTTGGCGATCGTTGGCGAGGCTACTGGCTTCACTTCACTTCCTGATGGCAGCCTCAGTCTGCAAACTCCAACGGCTGGCTGCCCCCCGCCTAAGCACGTCATGGCGTTGTCTTCAACTTCTTCGCGAAACTTGCCCCCGCTCACTCACTGCCAAACATTGCCTCAAGCCAGTGGTAGATCGTTTTCACGCGCAGACGAACTGACATTCGTGCAGCACGATTCTCTCCGGCCATCACCCTCATGTCAACGGAACCGGCCTCAAACACATGGACCTCGCAAATCGCCACGACATAGCCCCCGACGAGGCCACGCTGTGTGCGCGCCTCACCGAGGCCATCACCAACCACAATGCCCCTGCCCACGATGATACCCTCGCATCTCCAGTGCTCTCCGGCAAGGCCTCTCTTTCCCAGCTTCTCCAGGAAACTTCAACCTCCATTCAATTTCACGCCAAATGGTTCGCGCCTGCTGCTCTCGGCACTTTGCTGGAGTCCGCCCTCAACGCCGCAAGCCAATCTTCATCCACTTCCGACTTTTATGCTGCCTTGACCCTCATCGACACGATCGTGACATACTCACTCATCCCGGAGCTGCGTCCGGCAGCGCAGTTCATATCCTATGCATACTACCAAGGCAGTCGTATGAATAGACACAGAAGACTGATGCACCAGGCATGGATGGTGTCACAGCATATTCTTGCCTCCCACCTCGGAGGTCAGTTCAAGGAGACTCTGTTGGACATCATCACGAGTCATGAGACCTTTCACGACAAGTACAAGTTCTCTGCGGCCATCGGAGCGCTTCTCGTTACCATGAACAAGCTGCTGCCCTCCCGCGAAGAGAGCGTGACATCGATGAATGCGATACAACTTGTTCGTGGATTGTGGAACTGTCCTGTTCGGGAGAATGCCATCTTACGCGAACACGTTGCTCTGATGCTTGGCACCATACTTCAGCATGATCAGGTCTTTCAGGAGCTGGTGAACGACGGTGGCCTTGGCATCAGCTTGGACCTCATAGAAAGCTGTGTCACGCAGCAATTGGACAAGACTGCGGTCGAGGCCCTGTTTCTGGGCCTAGAACTTCGACTCTCCTCCTTCGAGCTCCGCCATCAACCAGACATGGCGCAGATCTTTGTCGAAGTACGAAGACCGCTTCCTCAATCTCTTGCCGGCCAGCTACTGGCCCCGTGGCATCGCGCGCTTATGCTTGATGAGTACGACATGTGGGAGAAGGGATACCGTGCTCTACTTGTCCAGCTCAGTGATTCATCCTTGTATCCTGACGAACTTGACGCCTTCGTCAATCTCAGCGTGTCTGCATATTTCCAAACGGAGAATCTGGCCGCAAGAAGAGATTTCGTGGACGCACTCCAGGAGATGATTGAAAGCGCTACCACCACCGCAACAACCAAGGACATTCTCGCCAAGGGCATTGTCAGAATCTTCTGTCACAAGACACAGAAAGAGAAGTGGGAAGGTCAACGAAACTGGCTGTTTCCACTTCTGTGTCAGGCAGCGAGACACAGTGTTGAAGCAACAAAGCTTGTGCTCAGCATTCGAGCAGATGCCGCCGGAGAAGGATATCTGGATGCCTCTCGTGTCCATCAACCAGAGTTACCTACTGGTCGTTCTGCTCGATTCTATCAGCTGTACGGCCTGTCCAGCCTGTCACTGGAAGCACTTGTCGATGCAATCTACGACTTGCTGGTTCGTCCACCCGAGCGTTGGGATGTCTACAATGCCGTACTGGTCTCTTTGCCAGCCCTCATTCGCAATCACGTATTGTGGAAAGGTAGCTTCCGCCAGATGAACCTACTGAGGCAAGCGGTCTGCGATCTACTCAAGGCAGACTCGTTCGTTGAACCACCGCTTGCCGACCTCAGCAAGTCATACGTCATCATTCAGCTCATCCAAATCCTCACTGCCATTATCAGCTACCATTACTGCCTGCCAAGAAGCGATGTGAAGCTGGCGATCGTGACCATCATCAACGTTGCGGGCTCGCGAGACTACGCTCCAAGCATTCATTGCATACACGCACTGACGATTTGCTGCTATGAACTTCCCGAACTCATGGCCAGCTACATGGACGTTGTCATCAACAAGATGGCAAAGATGGTTACGCAGAGGTCGCTCGCCATTTATGTCCTCGAGTTCTTTGCAGGTCTGTCACGGTTTGCCGATCTGCAGGACCGCCTTCGTCGTGAAGACTTCAAGCGAATCTTCGGAGTCTGCCACAGCTATCTGCAGTCTGTCAGAAGCACATCATCACTAGAGCGCAAACGCACACCAACTAGCGAACAGAGTGCTGGCATGAGTAGTACTTCCAGCGAGGATATGGCGCAATATGTGTATGCTCTAGCGCATCATGTCATCACATTCTGGTACATGGCTTTGCGACGCGAAGACCGGCACGGGTTGAAGGAGTACATCAGCGGTTGCCTGCGGTACACCGACCTTGATGGGACTGAACACATTGAAGAGCAGGGTTTGGTGACGATTGATTTGATGGATCGTATTGATGCCGAGGAACAAACAGTGCCGACGCCGATGGAGACATTCGATGATATCGATGGGCGCATCGTCAAATTGCATCGTGTTACTGGCATACTGCTGATTACGACGGAAACAGCGCTGCGGACCGGGAAGACTGTCGTTACTATCCGACGTCCATCAGGAACTGCGCGACGGCTGCTGGCTAACAGGACTGAGAAGGAGCGGTGTCAGTCAGTCGAGAATGAAACTCTCATGGCGTCAGTGACGCTCGAGGCGAATGATCAAGACTTTCTGAACGTCTTTCCGGACGACACTGATGGACGCATATATGGCAAAGTCGCAATACCACGACCGTATTCGGCATTGGGCTCCGACAAGATCATCACTTTACCCAACGAAGACGAAGACCCGGCTGTGCTTCGAGCAATACAGACGTTCGACAGGGTTTCCGCTCTCGACTCTCACAAAGCGGGAGTCATCTTCGTTGGAGAAGATCAGACCGACGAGAACCAGATCCTGCTCAATACCTCGGGCACGCCTGACTACCGCGAATTTCTTGACGACCTTGGATCACTGCGCAAACTGAAAGGAGCCACCTTCAACTCGCAGGGTCTGGACAGGGCAGAAGATATGGATGGCGCGTACACAATGGTGTGGAACAACGAGGTTACGGAGCTCGTCTACCACATCACGACTTTCATGCCAAACAACGAAGACCCAAAACTTGCTGTCATCAACAAGAAACGACACATTGGAAACGACTTTGTCAATATTGTGTTCAACAATTCTGGATCCGACTTCAATTTCAACACGTTTCCTTCTGCATTCAATTATGTCTACATCGTCATCTCGCCTTCGGAGCGCACTTCGTTCTTGCAAGCTCGAGAGATCACATGCAACAAACCCAAGCAGGAGCGCTTCTACAATGTCAAGGTCCTCAGTCGTCCTGGCTTTCCCAGCTTGTCTTCTGCAGTGGACGTGAAGGTCATCAGCGGTGCGAGTCTCGGCGGCTACGTGCGAAACCTGGCCCTGAACGCATGTGTCTTCTCTCTCATGTGGCAGGCGGGCGATATGGGCGAATACCCGAGCAGTTGGAGGCAGAGATTGCATATGATCAAGAGGTTGTATGCGCAGTACAAGGGACGATTGGCGATTGAACAATGAGGGAGAAGAGGAGGTTGACTGGACTAAATGTAACAAGCTTCGCTCTAGCACATGACGTCTCGGGATTGGCTTGGACAGGAGGGCTATACTGGGCATGGGAAGCACGGCATTGCATTTGGGATGAACGGCGCAAATGGAAAACCAAAAAATGGTGGGATAACAAAAGTTTTGGATTTTTGAGAATGGGAGTTGCGGTGCCGTGAGGTGTGTGGACTTTGAAGATACCCCCATCACATCATGGTCCTGGACGAATTGTACATAACGAGATGGTCCGAGCTTGAGCACGAGGCAAATGTGCTGTGAGCGGTAGAGAGCCAATAAAAGTTGATTGCTGTTTCTTCGACGTCTTGTGCTGCTTCAAACCATGAGTGCCTATTCTTGAATGCGAATACAGCATGAGTAGTAGGATGCCCACGCGGCTGTAATCTGTCGCTTCGTCTCCTCTGCCGTTAGCACAAGGGACGAATATTATACCGAGCCTTTGACGACAAGAGTGCCATCGAGGAAGGCGCCTTTGGGGCATATGGCGCTCTGCACATTCAGACACTATCGCAAAGAATAATGCGTGTGCGGAAGAGATGTGGCGAGACTCTTGATTGGAATTTGTGACCTTTTGATGCCAGGGTTTTTGACATGTACATTGAGACGGTACTCTTGCAATCGCACGACATCTTCGAATTGTTTCCTGTAGCGTAGCAACGCGTTGAATAGGTGATTAGGGAAAGTGTAGGCTATGGGCTGAAGTGTCCAAAGAGACAAATTTGTCGTTAATTGTCATTTGGCTGACATGCTCTGTATTGGGCTCCAAAATAATATGACTGATAGTTAGTCATGCGTAGCATGTGTTACGTGGAGCCTGGATGCACCAACGCTCTGTAGGTTGTAGAGTTCACTTCATCTGCACGCGGACGCCAAGTGTCACGTGCGCGCTTGGCAAGTGGACAATGTCCACTTGCTCAAGATCAAGATTAGGGTTTGTCATATATGCGGGGTGGAGAAAAGTCGGGACTATACTTTAGATCAGATCTCTCTCTTCTTACTCATACCAACATTGCTATGATGGATCCACACGGCACGATCTACTACCTCAAAGTCTCCACACCTCATCTGCATCACATCGATCTCTCCGGCCCATACAAACACCTGGAAACAGTCATGCTCCAGGCTGCCATTATCTTTGCCCAGAGTGTCGATGGGGTTTTGAGGCCCTCGGTGCCTACGTCGGCGGTGATGATCAACCCTTCGCGCCGTTCGAACACATCGCCTCCCCTATCAACGACAACCCGAACGAAACGCATCGAGTCGAAATCGTTCGCATGATGAACGCGCAACTTGCTGCGAAGCTCCCATGCGCCGTCTGGGCCGTCGACGTCTCCGAACTGCACCCCAACTATTTGCAGATGGCCGACGAGGAACAGGTTCCGCTCAGGAATCGAGACATCCTTGGGACGTTTGAGACCAAGACGGAAGCTGTCGCTGCTGCAAGACAGAGATTGAGAGACCTGATTGCACAACCGGGCCAGTCTACTCATCGGTCTACGGAGATGGTCGATCAAGGTGATTTTATTGGCCGTGTGTATGAAGTTGCGACTCAGACTGTGAAATGGACGGTTGTTATCAGCAAGGGGTCTGGTGTTATTGACGAGTAGAGCGTCTTGGAATGGATCACTTGCAACACAACCGCTGGGGATACTTCGAGATCGAGAGGACTGTTTAGGGCTATTGCTGTTATGAATGTTGCTCCTTGGGCGCGAGAGTGCTGAGGAAATGGGAACCGCTTTGTTCATTCGGGCTACTAGCCCAGCTGGTAGTACCTCAACATGGTCGGGTTTCCAGCAAAGCAATGTTCAACACATTGGGCGTTGGGTATGTACATGGCAGGTCAAAGGTTGCTGTTCTCAATACTATCGCTATTCGCAATATGATAACTGAACCTTCAGTGGACAGTCTCATGATGTCCGTGAGGTCTTTAGAGGGGTGTGCCTTTTAGTGTTGCTGCATCGTTCCACTAGTCCTCAGGGTCCATCTTTGCTGCTGTCTTCTGATGGGCGAATGGCCGTTACATTGTAGCGCAGTGCTGCTGCGCGCGACAGTCATATTGTCGGGTAGGGTAATCACGAGTCCCGTCGAAGAAAGTGCTAACGTAGTAGCAGGAAAGTTGCGAAGTGCTCTACCCCCTTCTTAGACGTTTCTCACGTGCCTTTCCCTGGTAGTCGTGACTGCTTACTGTGTAAGTGCGGCTTCCACTGCTGCTTCTGACGCATGTCGGTGCGGCAGGCGGGTTATCTCAGGCTCGTCGCGAAGGGAAGCTACAGCAGCCACGGGACACGGCAGGCTATAGGCACTATCAAGTAAAGCTAGCGACTACTCGGGTGACTGATAGTAACCGATGGGCACAGTCATTTGGTCCGAGAAGCAGGTGGGGAATGCCCAAGGAAAGTAAGTCGTGTTCATCATGCGTCTAAAGCTGATTTCAGCGTTCAGTCCCCTGGGAATTGTTGCTGGTGAAACAACCGCCCGTGAGTCGAAGCAGAGGCAAGCTGGACGCAAGTTCTACAGACATGAAAGACCTGTCAAGAATCTCAAGGGACAAGTATCCACACTTTGTTACTGGAATTCAGACTCAAATCTGCAATTTTCATTGCTCATCCTTACGTTTCGATTTGAAGCTGCCATGAAAGGGGGTATCTCTCGCTCGTGCGTACAAAAACCACAGCAGAACGCCCATCATGCAGCGTGCAGCAGCGTGCTGCAACTCGTCGTCCCGTGCATGAAATCTACAGTCTCATCGTACAGCGTTCGACGGGATCACGCCTCTTCATGATTTCTCGGCCGCCTCAATAATTTTCGATCCTAACAGGTCGAAAATTCTATGCCTTATTCTTGTTCTTCTTGTGCTTCTTGGCCGGCTTGCCTCCTTCGTCTGCACTACCTTCGTCGACACTGCCTTTGCGCTTTGCACTGCCATTCTGGTTGGGCGTGGGCTGGCCAGAGGTGGTCTGATCGTGTTTGGGTTTCTTCTTCTTTGGCTTTGCACCGGCGGTCGCCTGCTCGGCCTCGAGCTCTGCAGGATTGTCGATCAAGAAGCTGTCGGTGCTCTCCCGCTTGCGCTTCTTCTCAGCTTTCTTGGCACGTTTGGCTTCTTCTTTGGCTTTGATTCGTGCCTCGACCTCCTTGAGTGTTTCCGAGTCTTGGTCCTTGAGCTCACCTGTAGCATGTGGCTTCACCTTGGTGCCATTTGTTTGCGAAGCCACATTTCCGTGTGAAATATTCGCAGAACTACTGCTCCCATTCACCTCCGCGCCCTTCGCAATACTGGTAACCTTCTTTTTTGCATTCATTCGCTCGAGTCGCTTGTGAACAACTGCCCACTCCTTTCTCTCGTCGTTGGTTAAGGTGCTGATGGGCACTCGCAGCTCTCCGCTCTGCCATAATAGCCTGCTTCCAGACTTGTCGTACTTTGCGTTCGGGTAGCTTTTCTTCGATGCCGGCGTTGGTGTTGGTTGTGAAGGCGGGAACATCGAGGACTCGGGCTCATCGCTATTCGAGTCGCTACTCGAAGAGCTAGAAGTCTCCGCGTCAACCTTGGCGTTGTTTTCCGATGAGATTGTTGGAATATCCGGCTTCTCTCTTGCAAGAGTGTATTCGTTCGCAATCTTCTGTGCCTGCTGTGCGCTCTGCAACATCTTCTCAAAGTCGGCATGCGAAGTCGCAGCGCGCCTTCCTTCCTCGGGCTTATCGGCAGTGATATTCGTTAACTGCGAGAAGATCTGGCAATACGTGTCGGTGGCACCTCGCCAGGCTTCCACAATGGCATCCATGTACTTGGCGTGTCGCTCGACATGGTTGTTGCCGTCGTCAATCTTGAGGCCGACGTGAAGCTGCTGAACCAGGTTGGCAGCGACGGTGAGGTACATGCCCTGGTCAGGCAGCCGGTCTCGTGCATTTCGCAGTGTGTCGAACATGGGCTGGCTGGCTGCAAAGGCAGCCTTTGACTCGCGATCGATCTTTTGGCGTTTGGCCGACATGGTGTTCGAGGCGGTGTGGTCGGCGTCGTGGGCGGCGGAGGGGAAGTGACGTTGTCTCTTCATGCTGGTGGTGTTTGGGGGCGGAAGAGTGTGGCCAGCATGATCAGGAGGAAATGAGGAGATGAAGTAGGCCAGGTGCTGCTGGTAACAGGAAAGCTTCTCGAAGGTCAGAGCTTCACTCGCCGATCGCAAGTCTTGGCACGCGGTCCTGGCTCCGCTTTTGGTGGTTGGTGGGCAAGAGCTGTTGGTGCCTGTCGACTGTCGTTCGTCACGTCAAAAGCTCCAACAACCAGCTGCAGACCATGACCACATTTTCTCTCTTCCGCATTACATTTTAGTGCACTCGAATACCATTCTACACCTTTACATCCATCTCCGCCCTCCACACCGCCGCCGACTGACCACGCCTCCCCCTCCCCGCCCGCCATGGCGAGCAACACGGTGCCCCAGAATCCCACCTCGCACAATGTCGCCAGTCTCTTGCACAAGCTGCACGATGCCGACTCGGACATTCGCTACATGACCCTCAACGACCTGAACCAAATGTTCACCATCGGTCATGCCACCTTCCTGCAACACGACTACACAACATGCGCAAAAGTGGTCGAAGGGCTGCTGCACACGCTCAACGACAGCAACGGCGAAGTCCAGAACATGGCTGTCAAGGTGCTGGGACCCTTCGTCAACAAGGCGCCAGAGGCCATCTTGTGCCCAACAATCGAGAAAGTCAGCAATATTAGAACCGACAACACGATTGACAACTCAATACCTGCAACTGCTGTTCGCCAAATCGTCATTTCTCTACCGCATCCTGCGCCAGGCGTGACGCGGAATCAAAAAGTGGTCGACGCCTATAACGCCGTCAGTCGAGCACTGATCCCTCGTCTCGTCGGGCGTGTCATTATTCCCCTCCCCAAGCCGGGACCTCCACCGCCAAAGGGCATGCTGCAGGAGGATCTAGAGACGGGCAATGACTCCAACAGTCTGGATCTCCTCCAAGCTGTTGCCATCAACTTTGGGCCCATGCTACAAATATCAGAAGTTGAGGCGCTGGAACAAATCACCATGTCTATCCTCGAGAGCGAGAGATGTGGCACTGTCATGAAGAAGAAGGCGGTTCAGGCCCTTTCGGCGCTCGCCCCTTACTTCGATGACCGTCTCCTGTCGAATCACGTCAGTTATTCGATCGAGCAGATGCGCCAGCCGCACCTCACGAACCAGCAGCGGAAGCTGTACATCACCGTCTTTGGCAGTCTAGCCCGCAGCATACCGCAGAAATTTGGTCCCTACCTCAAGACACTTTCTCCATTCGCACTGGCTCCGCTGAGCCAAGATGAACTCGAACAGCAGCAAGAGGCGGAGGCGGAGGCCGATGGCGAGCGAGATGTGCAGATGGAAGAGGTCCGGGAGGCAGCTTTGAGTTCCATCGCCGCCTTCTTGGAATATTGTCCTTTGGACATGAAGTCGTACGCAACAGATGTGGCAGATTCTGCGACGCGCTTCCTCAAATACGAGCCTAACGTACTCGATGACGACGATGAGGACATGGAGGAAGAACGAGAAGAAGATGACGAGTTCGCCGATGAGGACTTCGAGGAAGAGACGGGTTTCGAAGACGAGGACGATGTGAGCTGGAAAGTTCGCCGAGACTCTGCAAAGGCACTGCGTGCTTTAGTAGGCATGCTTGACCCAAAAGACCCTGCCATATTCGGCCAGATCGCCCCAGCACTCATCAGCCGCTTCAAGGAGCGAGAGGAAAGCGTGCGGAACGAGGTTGTGAACACTTTAGCTTTCCTCATCACCAAGACTGGAACATCCAGGACGCCGCATAAGCCCGAGGTCAACGTTCTCGCCCCGAGCAGGAAGCGGAGACGTGGTTTCTCAGACTCTCTAGGCTCTGACTTGCAGGCTCAGCAGGCTCTCATGAATGGCCACGCCTCACCTTCAACTCCACCACCTGCCGACGGCTCCGCCCAAGGATTGGTCAAGATCAACCCAGAGGTATGTTACTGCGCTGTGTGGTGTTCAGGTTTCAGCTAACACAGTTCGCAGATCGTGAAGGGAGCCGCAAAATTGTTCAAGACGTCCACTCCTGCCACGAAGCAGGCGCTTATTTCCCTCCTGAAAGACATGGTCATCGCACAGCACGGTGGTCTTTCTGATACTGCAGATCTTGTGATCGACCCCGTGGTAGAGGTCATCAATAGCGCCGCATCTACTGGCTCCAATGTTGCAGCCAATGCAGTGCGGGTCGAGGCTCTGGCCCTCCTTCGAGCCATTGCCGAGACTCATCCCAGCGAGGTCATTCAGCCGCATCTGGACAAGATTATTCCGGCGATTGTCAAGACAGCCAAGGATCGCTTTGCCAAGGTGTCCGGCGAGGCCTTTTCCACCATCGAAGTATACATCAAAGCCCTCACCCCTCCGCGTTCCACTTCGGACAACAATGCACCTGTGTTGGCCAAACTTTTCAATGTCATCTCGGAGCGCATCTCTGCTCAAGAGACTGACACCGAGGTCCGTCAAAGAGCCGTGCATGCACTCGGTCTTCTCATCGGTCGCACCAGTGGTGCTGCTGCATCGAACTTCGTGTCCCAAGAGGACCGTTTTGCTGGTCAGCAGCTCATCGCAGAGCGCATGAAGAACGAATTGACACGGTTGTCGAGTGTTCGCGCAGTCGACACTATTGCAGTGCTTGCGCAGACACCAAAAGACTTCAAGCCGGGCTTTGTCAATGCCGTCGCCCTCGAGCTGGGCGCTCAGCTGCGCAAGTCCAGCCGCTCGTTGCGAGGTGCCAGTCTGAGTGCTCTGCGCATGCTTGCCGTCAACCAGGCTTCTAGGGAAAGCATGGATGATACCGTGATTGCGCAGCTCGTGGAAATGCTTGTACCCCTATTGGAGTCTGGCGACCTACACATGATGGGTCCTGCCTTGATTGTGCTTGCCTCTTTTGCTAAAGACAAGCCCCATACAGTTGCCACGGACCCAGTCGTTGCTGGCATTTGCAGCATTGTGCGATCGCCATTGTCCGGGTCTGCACTGGATGCGCTGATCACCTGCGTTGAGTCCATCGGTAAAGCTGGTGCCGGCCAGCGCTTGATGGCATCATTGTTGAACATTGCCCCGGCTGGAGATACCGACGTGACTGGTCAGGTCATTGGCACGCTGCTCGTCGCCGGAGGAGACAGCGTTGGTGTGCAACTTGACTCCTTCGTGCATGAGCTTCAGACGCAGACAGATGAGGCAAAGAGATGCCTCGCGCTGTCTGTACTGGGAGAAGCTGGTCTGCGCCAAGGTACACAATTCCCACTCAACCCAGACTCATTCACGCCATACTTCGCAGACGAGTCGGAGAAGGTCAAGCTCGCTGCTGCAGTCGCACTCGGACGCGCCGGAGCTGGTGACGTGAAGACATACCTCCCGAAGATACTGAACGGAATGACACAAGGTCGGCAGTATCTCCTGCTGCACTCCGTGAAGGAGCTCTTGCAACACAGCACTGCAGAGGATGATATTCGCCCTTACACCAAGAATTTGTGGGAGAACATCATCAATTCTGGTCAAGCCGAGGACAACAAGGTCGTTGGTGCTGAATGTGTCGGGCGCTTGGCTATCATCGATCCAGCAGCATATCTGCCACAGTTGCACACCTTCCTCCAGAACCCCAACCCCGCCGTTCGTGGCATGGTCATCGCGGCGCTTCGATACGTGTTCTCTGACACGGAGGACAGCTACAACGCGCATCTTCAGGCCACCATCATTCCTTTGCTCTCGACTATGCTACGCGACAGCGATCTGGACAACCAGCGATTGTCACTCGCCACCTTCAACTCCGCACTTTACAACAAGCCGGACCTCGTCCTACCGCATCTGGGCGAACTTTTGCCATACGCAATGCAGGCCACAGTCATTCGTCCCGAGCTCATCCGTGAAGTGCAAATGGGTCCTTTCAAACACAAGATTGACGATGGACTGGAAATGCGCAAATCTGCATACGAGACGCTCTATGCTCTGCTTGACTCGCCCGCATCTCGCGAGCGTATTGACATGTCTGCCTACTACGATCGCATTGTGGCTGGAGTCGGAGACGACCATGACATCAAGATTCTGTGTTGCCTTGTGCTCACCAAGTTGCTCACTATCGCTCCTCACGAGAGTGGCCGTCGTTTGGAGAGCCTCGCGCAACAGTTCCGCACTGTGCTCACCTTCAAGCCCAAGGATACTGCTGTCAAGCAAGAACTTGAGAAGCTTGCCGAGGAACAGAAAGCGGTTGTCAAGGTCAGCGTCTACTTCAACAAGGCTTTCGGAGTTGACACTACAGGCGACGCTGCCGTGGGTGGGACCAACCGTGCCTGGAAGGATTACTTTGACTATGTCAAGAAGGACCATCATGCTGCTACCAAGGCGGCAGAGGACGAGATCCGTCAGACGGGCGGTGGTGCCGGGGGATTGGCCGCAGCGTAGAAGGCTGTGAAGAAATATCCGGCAGCTTTGCAGATGTGGCTTGACTGGGTGGGAGATACGAGTATGATGATCAAAACCGTGAATCCAGATCATACGCCATCACAGGACGATTCCATGAAAAAAATTGGTCCTGTGGAAGGCGAAGTCAAACGCAGGCTAAAGGCAAAGGCCGAGGCTGCTGCTCAGGGCTTGACTGACCACGAGATGGATGATGCCGATGCCAAGAGGGAGTTTTTTGCGAGGATGAGAATTTCGAGGGACGAGAGACGGTCACGGCGTAGTGGCCATCCGCCTCGTTGAGAGGATACCGCATTCTTTGCGTTGTTTCCTCATCGTTCTTCTTTTGGTTGTGGCATAGCGATCACGGTTCAGCGAGCAGATCGAACGAGAATATGATACAGTAGAGAGGTATGAAAAGCAGCTTGTATGCGTGGTGCGCTCTGAAATTGCGAGTTGCTGTGTCGCTCCGTTGATCAATGCAGGATGCCAGCATCGCGGGTGAATGCATGGAGAAAGCTGATTTTTGTGGTGAGTGTTGCTCTGCATTTTACTTTTGACCTCTTTTGCTGACTTTAGTGCAACGCTTCTCCGGCAATCTGTCTCTGGGACCTCGTCTTCCATGACCTTTGCCCTTTGCGTACATTGACAACGTGTGCACTGAGTCATAGCTGGCTCTGATGTCGAAAATGTACAGGACTGGAGAAACACGACTGTTCTCAAGGGATCTGTTGCTGGTGTCTCGGTCGCTATTTTCTTGATTCTCTGCATGGATCGACATCGCTGGCACGGAGTCATTGCAACAAGTGATAAGGAAGGACTTATTGGATGGTGAGTTTCAATACCGTTCTCTTCCATTCTGGAATCTATGCTGACTTGAGTGGACTTCTGTCTAGAGATGTGTTTCTGGTGTCTCATTTCCTGACGGCCTACCGATCGGCATGCATCGAAACTGCTGGCACAGAGTCGTTACAGCAAGCGGTAAGCGAAGCTGCCTCCGACGGTAAGATCCACCACCATCATTCCCGATGCGATTCCCTTCTGACTTGAGTGTATTCTTTTCTAAATAATTGTTCCTGGTGTTACATTCTCGACGTCTCTACCGCCCAGCGTGCAATCGTATCGCTGGCGCGGAGTCATTGCAGCAAGCGAGAAGCAATGATGAGGAACTTTGCTGTCTTTCTCGTTCGCCTTGTGAGCCCTGCTACATAAGTGAACCCTCTCTGGAAAAATTCCCCAAGAGCCCTGTCCCTCATATCCTCGCTACACGGCCTACATCACTATCGCGGGTCAGACTTATGCCTGTCTACAACATCGAGGATACGCCCATTCAAGCAAGCCGCTATTTCTCTGGAGAGTTATTTCTGGCACGCCGTTCTCTATCCTCTGGGCCACTTGCTTCTATTGTTGACGATGATCAAAGTCTTAGCTGATATTGATACAGCAGGTATACGCGATCCATACGATTGTCGACACTCTGGCTACCTGGATTCGAGATCATAGTGTATGTCTTCATACCGGCCTGTGTGCATCTACAACGATGGCGAATTCGCGGCCAACTTTAATGTCGACCATACGTGCCATCGGAAACGTGGCCCCTCAGTTTGACTGATGTCTGCCACATCCAAGGACATCTGATGCGGTCTGTACCCATTCTGTGCTACAGAGTCCGTGGCATTTTGGCTTTCACATGTTTCTGTCCATTTCGCACGAGACAGCAGATGAATCTGCTCAAGATTATCAGATGAAATCGCTGGAGCATCCTGGACTCACGTGTTGACTGACTTTACAGATGATGGTTCAGATGATTCGCTTGTGAAATCTCGGGCTTGGTGAATTTGAGCTTGGGATGGAAGCACAAAAAGGCACTGATGGATTGGTCCAAACCTAAACTTCCATACCAACATCAACATCAACAGCTTCAGCTTCGATCCATTGAAGACGAAAGGACATTCGAAAACACCTTGGGCGACTTGGACGACCCCGAATACCTCCACCACCTCCACCACCTTCTCCACCTCCACCATCCTTTCCATCAACAACCAGATAACTATCCAACATCCAGTCCACAGTATGAGACTCAGACGTTTGTTTGGAGAGCTCGTCCTCGGACTGCTCGGCCTTGGAGCAGCTGCCTCTTCTACCACTTCCAGTGGAGAAGACATCGAAGGTGCAATTCTCAACGGTACTGCGACTGCTCCAGCAGTTCTGGAGCCCTCGCCCAGGATAATCAGTGTCACGAATACGACACTTATCACTAAGGTGATATCTGATGTCGAATTGCCAGAAGGTGTTGCAACACCGCAAATGAAGGTCTACCGCACGACGTGCATTACTACTCGCAATTCCCGTCGCTGCTACGACGCAGGTCGATTTGACGCAACGCCATTTACACCTACAAGAGTCACTTTCACCGACATCTATGCGTCCGACCGCACATTCATCACCTCTGCGTACACCACTCAGGTTGCGGCAACCATGGCTATTCCGAAGTCGATACGTCCAGCCACCACTGGCAATCCCAAGGACGGGTTCAACGCTACGGTGACCCTGACCACGGACACAAGAGACAGGGTCTTCGAAGCGATGCAAAACGCGTGCTTTGAAGGTGGTCACCAGCTTCGAAAACGCCAACACCCTCAGGGCGGCCAGCTCTACTGTGATGTATCTTCGCAACTTGAAGCTGGTCTGTACAATAAGCTCGGAGGTGAAATTGCGGCCCAACTGGGTGATGTTATGATCCCACCAGAATGGACCGCTTACTTTCTCTCTGTCATGATCTCACAGCATACCATCAATCGGGCGTATCAGCTCACAGTTGCGATGAGTATCATGACTGCTGGGTATCAAATTGGCGACACCTTGAACTGGGAGGTCCCTGTGCCTCTTTACTCGTTCCAGAACATGATTCGTGTGCTCACCGGAGGACCCAAGGGAACCGCAACATCCGCTACGAAGACGACGACGTCGGACAGATGTGCCATGTGCACGAACCCGACTGTCTGCTATATCAATCCTAACGACGACCAAGGCACGAATGGAGACAGGGAGGATGCGGTCTGGCCGTTCCCTAGAGCCAGCGGTCTCGTCACGACATCTCTGAACTTTCTCTGCCATCAAGGCGTGGAGCAGGCAAACTCACAGACCTGGTGCAATTGTGGTAAGACGCGGTACATTACGCACAAGTATGTCTACACCAGCGAGGTCAAGGGTTCGAAGACGGTGCTTACGGACAACTGCCCGTATACCACGACACCGGCACCGAAGCGCATGTTGTATACGCCGCCACCGAATGCCCCAGCCAAAGGTGGCGACGTAACGACCGCACCGCCGCCTCCTCCTTCAACCCCGACAGGCCCTCCACCAAAAGGAGAGTGTAGTCTTGGAGACGCCATCCATTGGGAACGCGCCGCTGCCTCCTCTGTCGTCACGAAATTCTGTGGCCAGATGTCGGCCTCTTACAAGACCTACGCTGGCTCCAAGGATATCAACACGCTGGAAGGAAATCACAAGTCCTGGGATGGCAGCAAATCCGACCGCTCATACCCGGTCAAGACCTCCATTCCCGAGGGTCTTCCCCTCGTGAAAGACCCCAATGCATTGAAGATCCGTATCTCACGCGACGAGAAATCGTGCAATGCAACACAAAAGGACACAGGCTGTCACTTTGACTTTCGGTCTGGTGTCAAGCGTTGTGAATACTACCTTCAAGCGGCCATCAATTCGTGTAAAACCTACCAGGTCGATTCGGATGCGGGCAGTCCCTTCTCGTATTGGTCCAATTATCTGGGCAAGGAGTGGGTGCCTAGGGTGGGAGTTTCGGGTGAGGGCATCAAGTGGGAGATTTTGCCGGGTAAGAAGTGCAAGGAGCCACCCGCAGATGGGAAGAAGCCGAAGGGGGGCGATAAGGCTTTGAAGTGCTGGCAGGCAGATTGGATGGAGCAGGTCGAGGGATGATGAGCTTTTTGATGCGGACTGGTGCTTGAGTGAAAGTTGTTCCTTGGTTATTTCTTGGCTTCTTTTGCTACGTATGACAGGTTGTGGTTGCGATATTACTACCACGTCAAGCTGCAAGGAAATTAGCGTTTGTTGCACGAGTAGCTCTTCAGCATGGTTCTCGACTTACATTGGCTTGATTGTTTCCTATTGGAAGCAACGAAAGCAGCAAGTCAGCACATCTCAACCCAAAACAAATCAATCCAAATCCTAAATTACCACTTACACCTGTATGCATCTCGTGCAGCGCCTGTTGGAAGTCATTCGCCGGCATGAATTTCGCCATCTTATCAATGGGGAACCTTCCCTCCCGATACCACTGAATCATCTTCGGCACAAAGTCCGGCGGATACGCACCACCTTCGATAGCTCCAATCCATTGTTTACCAGAGATCATCAATTCGAATCCAGTCACTTCTCCGAGCGTGTAATCAAATGGAGGAGAGCCCACTTGAATATACTTGCCTCGATTCCTCGTGAACTTGATTCCTGCGTTCATGAGGATTGGTGCACCGGTTGTGTCAATTGTGATGGAAGGTCCGACACCGTCTGCGATCTCTTTGATGACATCTCCGATATCCTTTCCTTCGAGTTTTGAGCCGTCGATGACGTGTGTTGCGCCGAGTTCTTTGGCGAGCTTGAGGCGGGATTCTACGCGGTCGACGCCGATAATTTGTCTGCAGCCTTGAATTTTTGCGCCCATGATTGCTGAGAGTCCTACACCGCCGAGGCCGAGGATGCAGATTGAGTCTTTTTCTGTGGCACCGGAGACGTTCACGACTGTGCCGCTTCCGGTCTGGATACCGCAGCCGAGAGGAGCGAAGAGCTGGAGATCTTTCTTCTCGGTCACAGTGTCCTTGACGTTGACGACGGAGCAGGATTTGACGATGGACCAGTTTGCGAAAGAAGATTGCCCGAAAAAGCAGCCTCCAACCTCGGGCTCGCCGCTCTTGGATGCGAGGTGGAAGGCAGGCTGGGGACCGAAGTTCAGCTCGTTGAAGGAATTGCAGTTGGAGTGGCCGCCTGTCTTGCAAATCTCGCACTTCTCGCAGAAGGCGAAGGAGAGTAGGACGGGATCGCCTTCGGCTGCGACTGAGACGCCTGGGCCGACTTTACGGACGTAGCCAGAACCTGTTTATAAATATCAGAATACATACTTGAAGCTTCGGATAGTTCGCTCATTGTGCTCACCTTCGTGTCCAAGGACTCGTGGGTAGAAAGCAATTGGTGCTGCTCCACCGGGGATGCCTCCGATCAAAGCATCTGTGTGGCAGACACCAGTCGCAACCATCTCTACGAGAAGCTCGCCTTCCTGGAGATCTCGCAGTGTGACCTCTTCCATCTTCCATCCTTTGTTGTCAAGCGTATCGTGTGACACGATAGCTTTGGTTGTTTGTGCCATCTTGATCCTCCTTTCAATGTTCTGTATGAATGTTTTGCGACCTTTGCTCCTTTGTTTCGAGACGTCTCAGGTTGATATGTCTTCTCAAAGTTCTGCAGAAGAAGAAGTAGGAGAAGAGGAGGACGAAAGAATAATGGCAAAGACGGTAAACATTTAAGAAAAAGAAGTACCACGGCTTTCTTCTCCACTTTACCTCTTCTCATCCTTCCAGCTACCTGCACCTCCGAAGGAGCTACGCGTGAACCACAGCATCAGATTCGCATCTGGGTACGGCTAGTTTGCTCGTTCCGATCCTGTGGAGCTGAGAAAGATCCGTCATCGTGGGTGGCCCGATCCAATCATTGTGCTACCGATACCAGAAAGCGAAACTCTTACGGCTGAGGGGACTCGCGAGTCGCTCCACGGCTGCCACGAGTGGCAGTTTGGCCTGGTCTAGAGAGCTGTATAGTGCGAGGAATTGTGGAGGGGTATGGGGCGCATTGCAGCGGGGTATGCAGGCCGAGAATCTCGTAGGGCCATGCATGGGTCGGGTCGGAAATAACTTGTGAACTCTATTCGGGAGAGCAGGGGTATGTCACAGCTGATGAAGTGAAGCAGAGCTGTCTTGTAGCTTTCGAATCCTCCTTGTCACATGCTCACCAAGATGGCTTCGAGTCGTTGTTGCTTGGAGGATCGGACAGTATCGCTGAGACGTGCTGCAAGGGCCGACGTCGGAGCCAAGACATGTCGTCGTTCTTTGCCGTTTCAAGCTTAGTCCAGAGATCGTCATCGAATACTGCCTCTTCCTTTATCCATGTGTTTCTTCTTGTAAATTTGTTGAACGGGGTGCTGAGACGTTCGAGTATGGGGCACAGCGTCGTGGTCAGCATCGGGCGTTCCATTGCAGAGCCCAGTCTCCCAGTATCAGGCAGCCGAGATGACAGGATCGACTGCGAGCGATAGGGCACCAGCTGGAATACTTGGCGCAAACATCATCGTGGAGCCCAGACAAGAAGTTAGCGCTGAGAGCACCGCACAATCATTCCCATCAACAGACGACAGCGATGCCGAAAGCGAGAAGAAGTCCGAAAGGCCGAAATCGAGGGAAGGTGCCACCAAGGATATACATACCGTCGTAACAGCAGACGAGCAGCCTCAGCAGCAAACCCACGATCCAGAAAAGAACGACAGAAATACCCAAACCCAGGAATATCTCAACCCAGTCACCAAGAAACAGAAATGGCAATCCCGCCTCCTGACCTTCCTCAACGACCAATGGTTCCTCCTCACAATGGGCCTCCTCATCCTCCTCGCCTCCCAAATCCAAGTCCCCCAATCCCAGCAACCCCTCAAATCCCGCATCATATCCTACCTCTGCGTCTGCATCATCTTTTTCGCCACGGGTTGTACACTCGACACCAGCATTTTAATCCGAAATTACGCCCGCTGGAACGCGCATCTTTGGGTCCAAGGACAGTGTTTTTTGCTTTGTTCGGGGATTATGTTTGGGGTTGTGAGTGCGACGGCTTTCAATCGGACGTTTATGGATGAGGGATTGCTGGTTGGGTTGGTTTTTATGAGTTGTATTCCTACGACGTTGGCGACGAATGTGGTTATGACGGGGTTGGCGGGCGGGAATCAGGAGTTGGCGGTTGTGCAGGTTACTTTGGGGAATTTTATTGGTGAGTGCGATTTTACATTCGAATTTCGCTGAGCTTTGGGTTTGTTTCTTTATATATGCTCTGTAGGAAGGAGACCATCAAGGTCCACTGATCTCCATGCATACATGACTGACTAACTCATTCCACCAGGCGTCTTCGTAACCCCAGCTTTGGTCATCATGTATACCTCAGTTCCCACATGGTACAACGAAGTTCTCCCATCCAGCGACACCGCGCAATTCACAGACGTCTACCGTCGCGTCCTCAAACAACTCGGAATCTCAATCTACATCCCTCTCTTCGCCGGCCAAATCGCACGCTACTTCTTTCCCAACCTCTGCCACAAAATCTTCAAACAAAACCCTATCATGAAACGAATTTCCAGTCTGGCTATGCTGGTAATCATCTGGTCAACCTACGATCAAGCTTTTGCTTCTGGAGCATTCGATACTGTGAAGGCTTCGAATAAGATCTTCTTGGTATTTATTTTGCTCGCGATATGGTTGGTATATCTTGGAATTTCTGTCACTGCGAGTTTACCTTTATTTGAGAAGAAAGATATCGTGGCGATTGCGTATTGTGTTACAGGGAAGGGACCTGCGACGGGAATCCCGTTGAGTATTTCGATTTTTGAGGGGTTGGATTTGGTGTTGGAGAGTAAATTGCAGATTCCGGTTGTGATTTATCAGAGTTTGAGTATTGGGTTTGGGACGATGATTATTCCGGTTTTGAGGAGGTGGATTCAGAGGGATGAGAGGAAGTCGTTAGGGAAGGTATGAGAGTGTGAATTTTGAGACAGCATTTCAGCGAGCAAGATGGATTTTCTAGACTTGTATTTAGTCCAGGATATCAGAACTCAAAGTCGACAGCGACGACATCAACTCAGTTCAAGTGCTTCACGGCGCTTTCTACCCTCTCGATTGTCACTTGTAGCAACGCCAGCTCTGCCGCAGTTTCATCCCTCTTCTCGCTCTGTAATTCTCCTCCGTTCTCCATAGCCTCCACGAATCGCTTCCTCGCATCTCTCAACGGGCTGAGGAAACTGCCTGCGATATCATTGTTGTTCCACAGTTCTGATATCTCGAGAGATTCGTGTATGTGCTTCGCAGTGAGAAGCAGGTAGATCAGGTTCAGGCCGGCGAGGTAGAATGAGACATTGGTTTGGAACGTCATCCAGGCGTCAGAGAGTGGTGCTGCGATGAGATCTGTCTGCAAGGAAGGAAAGAGATGAGGAGCGAGGCTGTCGAGGGCGAGGGGCCGGGAGAAGATGGACGTCTCCTGCTGGGCTTCCCCATTGCTGGGCGACTCATGTCCTGGCATCTTCATCGGGTTGGCTTCAAGCGTCTCTCCTTTGATCCAGCCTACTGCGGAGACTTTCAAGTTCTCGAACGGACAGTGTTCAAGTGTGTCGCGAATGAACGATAAGCGAACTTGCTCGTCTGGCTGAGAGCGGAGCACCGTGCTTGTTAGGTAGTGGGCATGGCCTCTCAAGTTGGCGTTCGGGCAGTTTGAGGAGAGAAGTGCCACAACTTGTAGATACTCGTTGAACTGCTCGTCAGACTTCGGCTCTCCGATAGCGTCTTGCTCAAGACATTGCAGTCCAAGAGCGAGCACAGCGTCGATCAGCGCTTCTGGTTCTGTGCCGAGATGACCTTCGCCCATCTCAGGTGATGCAAGACAGTTCTTCATGATATCTTGATGTTGCGGGAAGAGTTCAACACTGGATCCAGAGGAGCTTGCTAATGTCGCTCCATCCGAGTAGAGAATGCTGGAAACCTGTCGCGCGGTGTACAACAACAGAGATCCGTGACACGATAGCGGAATATCAGCTGCCGATGCAGGCGGGTCATCTTCATCACCTCCCATTTCTGGAACCTTTTCCGTAGCCATTGCCGCAGAGAGGAGTTCTTCGTTCGATATTTTGAGATCTTTGGCCAGCGTCACCAATCGACCGATCGCATCGATCCGCCTGTGCAACTTCTCCTCCGTAGCAAAGCGATCCGCCACGGTCGTACTCTCGGGAATGGTCCGCTCAGGATGCACCTTCTCCATGATTCGACTGCACCAGCCCATTCCTGGCACATCGTCGTATGGTGGCAGATTGAGCAGGTATTCTTCGATGATATGCGTGATGAAAGATTGCAGCAATTTCAGCTGCATAGCCTTTTCGGCATCGGTGTACTCTACAGTACTGGGACCTTCTGGATCGGCAGCGTTTTGTGCTTTCGCCATCGCGTTAGATTGAAGCATGCCACTGCTCTTTCGTGTTGGCAGTGTTGGCCTCGAGGTTCCGCTTACGGCCTTCACGAGCTTGACAATGGCCTCGATCATTTCTTCTCGGTGACTCTGCGCACTCGAGAAGCTGGAAAGAATGGCCTGGAGAGTCGTGCTGAGGAACCGACTTGGTGCTTTAGTCTTGATCCTCGTTTGCAGAATCGCAAGCATGGACAGTAGAGCCACGAATTGCTGCACAGCGAGTGGCAAAGGCGGCGGTAGCTCTCTCGCTTTGTTTCCCTCTGGCGCAGCAGTTTTGAGCGGAAATGTGTTAGAATCTGCTCGCTTTCGCGCATCCGTAGCCCCAACGCTGGCATCGATTTCGTCCTCATCGACATCCTCATATTCGATCAGCCTCAAGCTTTCCGTAACTTTGAGAATTACTTCTCGTGGGTTGCCTAGTCGGGCAATATCCTGCAGGCATTGCTCCGATTCGGGCAGAAGTGGCACCAGAAGATGCACGAGATCCCAGCCAATGTTGGTCGTCAACGTTTCATCTTGCAAAACTTTGTGCAGAATTGGCAGGCTCTCGGTCTGGAGGTTGTATTCGATGATGGTCAGATAGGTCAGATAGTCTGACGCTGGTGGAAGCGCCTTGATCAGAGGGCTGTCTTCATCGGCCATGATGGGCTTGTGACGCCGCAGAGAGGCTGCTGAGTAACAGCCCTTGGTGTGGCTTGATGCTGGACGCGTCGGACTCGAATCCGAGAAGTTCCTCTTTTGCGGTCAAGTTCGAAGAGTTGCAAATGTCGAGTGAACAGAAGGGAAGTGTTGGCGCAAAGGGTTGTTCTGAAGTGGTGGTGGTCCAGAACCTTGCATGCTTGCGGCACGTTTGCTGCGCCAAGAAGCGGCAGCCACAGCTGTGACGAAAGGTGCTCGTTCACGCCGCCAGCACGCGAACACGCCAAATCTCACGATCAATCAGAACAGAGACGAAGACACTGGTCACTCGCTGTCGTCCCCGGTATTATACATATTTACATGCACGCTACCCCTGGTGTACAATCACGCTTCCAAATGCATCGTCCGCTCCCCAACTGCTGTTCTAATCCCGCGCAACGGGAGGCTTTACGCCCTCCGCGTTGGGGTCGACAGTTCCCTTCGACTTGGCAGTATCTGGCTGGCCATCGGCCTTCTTCGACTTCTCGTTGCCCTGGTCGATTGGCACTGAGTACTTGGTGTCAGTGTTGGACATGCCCTCCTGCTTCTTGGACATGTCGCCATCGCTCTTTCCTCGTGGCTTTGCAGCAGGAGCCTGTCAAATGTGTCAGTCTGCCCAGTAGGTGCTCATTGAGTGCTTCAACATACCTGAGCATCGGTCTCGCCGACCTTCATGCCCTTTGACGAGCTGCTGGTTGCTGCGCGTTTGTTAGTCCATGCAGGCACTGCTCAAGATATCGCAGTATGCTTACAAGCTCCAACGTTCTCTGGGTCCTTCTCCTCGCTGGCGCCCACAGTGAAGGTGCGCTCCTTGGTGTTGCGGCCAGGCGCGTCGGTAGACTTCTCCTCGCCGTCCTCCTTCTTCTCTTCCTTCTCTTCCTTGTCATCAGACTTCTCCTCCTTGTCATCGGCGCCTTCCTCCTTGACCTCGGGCTTGTCCTCCTTCTTCTCGTCGGCCTTCTCTACAGCCCCCTCCTCGCCGCCAGAGGCTTGCTCTTCCTCCTCAGCGGGCTCCTCTTCCTTCTCATGCTTCTCCTCGTGATGTTCGCCGTGGCTGCCGTGGTCACCGTGGCCATGCGAAGAGTTGTCGGGCCAGAGATACCAGCATGATGGAGGAGTGACGACCAATGCCGCTAGGAGCCTTTGGACCAGTCAATATCCGCATATGCCACTCATTGCCATTGTGCATTCTCTGCACCACCTCAGCCTCAAGTATTGCACTCACCAAGGCAAATCAGAAGAAGCCTCGCCATGGCCTCCATGACCACCGCTGCTAGCGAAGCGCTTTGCGACCAGCTGTGTCCGTGCGGGAGCTGCTCGGGCTGTCGCGCGCGCACCGCTGTGTCGGAGGGTGGACTGGAGGCTCCGGAGAGCAGTCGGACGGATCATGGGCATGTTGAGCAGTGTCAATGGCTTCAATGGCAGGAGCGACAGTGAGGTCGAGAAAATGGCTGGAGAGAGCTTCGTAGCGACAGCTCTGCTACGCTTGGCCGTGTGCTCGGCTATTTCCGGAACTCTCGCCTGCTCACACCACGGTACGTCACTCCTTCTCCTTCCTCTCGACATCCGACTTCACGCTCTTCTGTCCTCCCATTGTTGCAATCGACATCGACAGTCCGAAGACCCCGTGGCACATATCCGCCAACCACCATCAGAACCACCGTCACCATGCCTCCGTCGCCGCGACAGCTCTTGCACGGATTGGGAGTCCATTCTCCGCCTGCCCGAGCATGCTTGACGGGATGCAGTCACGCAACTTTCTCAACCTATTCATGCTGAGGTTCAAGCCATTCCGGCAACAGTCCGTTCATTCACAATTCTCATCACTTCTCTCGAAAAATGTTTACCACATGCTCCCAATAAGTCTCTGGCGCGACGCAGCATTCATTGCTGCAAGACATCTATTCGATCTCCATCAAGTAGCGCCACGGATGGCCATGTCGTGAGCTTCCTTGACTTTCTTGCGACAGCTGATCAAGCAACGCGTTTTGACTACCCTCTTTTGAATCAGTCTGAGCGTGGCCAGCCCGCCATTGCCACGTCGGTAGCAGGATGCTGTTCATGCTGGCGATCACCCAGACGCGCGTGGCTTTCCTGCAGCTCGAGCTAATTCTGGAAAGTGGCGTTCGCACAGAATCGACAGCCTCAGTGTGCATTTCGGCCTAGTCTTTTTAGTGCGCGTTCAGACCTCCATCATACCTCATGGACGCAATATCTGCCTTGAGCGTTGCAGCAGCCACTGTGCAATTCTTGGATTTCAGCCTGCAAGCACTGGCACTGTGTCGGCAGATTCGGGATGATGCTCAAGGCTCGACAGCTGCGAATGCGCAGCTCAGCGCGTACGCCAGGGACGTGCGTAATGCTGCACAGGAACTGCAAAGGACGAGCACGAACAACACGCCAGCAGGACGGCAAATCGTTCACGTAGCGAGGCAGTGCATAGCTACCTCTGAGGAACTCACGAACGTCCTGCTCGAGGTACAACGCACCGGAAAGCCCAGCGCCTTCAACAATGCGAAGACTACTTTCAAGGCGATGAGAGGTCGAAGGACCATTGAGAAGCTGCAAAACGCCCTCCGCGCCCAGCAAGAGCGCTTGGATTCCGCGATCAATCATGATATCAGGTGAGCCACACGCTGTCTCGTATACACACCCACATGCCTCTGAAATTTTTCCACAGGGATCGCGTCGACCTCGCCGGCATTACACAAACCCGACAATACGAAAGCATTCAACGCCAGATGCAGCAGATGGCATTTTCATTCGATAAACAGCAGCTGGCATTGCAAGAACATCAGTTGGCAATCTTGCGCCATGGGTCTTTGCTGCAAGGTCGGTTTGTTGCTGACGAACGACGGTCTGGTGCACTTATTCAAAACTTGGAAGCGAACCACCAAGCAGTAATGCAAAGGCTTTCCGGCCTTCATGACAACCTGAATAGCGGCTTTGGCAGTATCACCATCAAAGATGCCCGGGTCAGTGCGTGAACGTGATGGTTGTCAAGTGATGGGGACATTAGCAGTCGAATGCTGACGGTTTGCAGGCTAAGTTCCTTGGCGGACTCTTCTTTCCTGAACTTAAGTTGCGGCAAGAGACCTTTCTGACTCCTGCGAATCGTACATGTGAATGGGTCTTTCAGGATACTAGCTCTGATCTGTTCACCTCCCTCGGTAGTTGGCTACATACTGGAACGGCGATGTACTGGATGTGTGGCAAGGCTGGCTCTGGCAAATCCACACTTATGGCGCACATTGTGGGACATCGACAGACCCACTCCCTACTGAGCCAGTGGGCCACACCTCTTTCACTGCGTGTTGTGACCTTTTTCTTTTGGAGATCTGGCACGGAACTGCAAAAAAGCCTGTCCGGGATGCTGCGCTCCCTGATTTACCAACTCGTGGACTCGGTGCCCGATATATTGCTCCCAATCTTGACACAGTATCCGCTCCCGGCACAGCGGTACCCAGCATGGTCAGCGCCCAGATTAGTTGAACTCGCGAGGCTAGCTGTTGAGCAAGCAAGCAAAGCCCACAAACTCTGCATCTTCATTGATGGCATAGACGAATACGATGGCGATCTTACCGAACTCCTTCAATTATTGCAGTCGCTCACTCGATCCGGCAACGTCAAAGCATGCGTATCCAGCCGTCCGGAAGCACAGCTTGTAAGAGCGTTTACCGGGAGGCCGTACACTCAGATGGAAGCCTGCAACCGAGATGATATTGCCAGTTTTGTCTTCGAGAAAGTCGCTCCTTACAAGAACCATCAGAGCTTTGCAGAGGCCATCGTGAAAGAAGCTCAAGGGGTCTTTCTTTGGGCCGCCCTCGTCACACGATCCATCATCCTCGGAATCGATAACGGTGATCACGATGACATCTTGAAAATGCGGCTTCAGAGAATTCCTGCAGAGATGACGGCACTCATAAAACACATGGCGGCCAGTGTCGACTTTGTGTATACCAACACACTCGATGCCTATTTCAACATTGTCAAGTGCTATCACATGGGCATAGGAGACGAGCCCACTTTAGCATTGATTGCAGCATCGACTCTCACGAAAGATATCACATCATATCAAGCGTTTTTGGATGAATGTGCAAAGACCAGGCAGCGCATCAATGCCCAAAGTCGCGGACTCTTGGAGATAAAGAACGACTGTCACAAAACTGGTGTGCCTGCCGCCAGCGTCTGGTCCCTGCCTTCAGACCTAAATTCTGCACACCCTTCTACGTGCAGCCGCACTCTGAACCGGCAAGACATCATTTCCAGTCGATCCTTACAGGAAACAAATGTTCTAGTGCAGGCAATGCAAGCCAGCGAAGTAGCTGCTGTCACTTGGCTACATCGTTCCGTGCAAGTGTTGCTTGGGTGTAGCGAAAGACGCCACCGACACCAAATTGTCTGCCAGGATACTTCCAGGTCACCGAGAGCGCGAATGCTTGATCGTGTTCCTGCTGCATGCCTTACAAGCGCGGCGCCCCATGCGTACGGATAATGAAATGGAACGCCGTCTGTCTCTTCGCCGCTGGCGTGCTGAGGCGCCTTCTTGGTTTGATGTTTCATTTGAGAACACCATGCCAAATTCATGTGCACGCATGGAATGTGAAATTGTACCCAGCCTTGCCATGGCCTTCTCGATATGGCTCAAAGCCACGTTCGACGAACGCTTTCCGAAGTACCACGTACCCGACGTGAAGGGTCACAGTCAAGACGTGCTTGATATTTGGAGCATGTTTCAGGACTTCATGGCGAGCTGGAATGTCTTTGTCAGCCACAATGACACTAACGCACGACAAGGAGCAAAAACGCCAGAGTGTGCCTTGCAAACTTCTCTCGGACCTGTTCGAGAAGGGGCAGCTTCTTGTTCGGACTGCATAGCCACGCCTTGCAAACCGTGCTCTAGTGCAAGCCCCAGGGAAGTACGAGCCTGGCGAATCATATGTCAGAAGATCTACTCAGGCCCGGAAAGGACAGCTGCCACCGAATCTGCAAAGTCATTCTCAACGTGGAACGAAGGCAAGCATATCGTGCTGTACGACTTGAGTTCATCACTTGAGGATGCTTTGAATAAACTTGCGGCCAATCTGGAGTCGAAGGCGACTGTTCATGCCGCTGTTTGGAACCCAGAGTCTTTGCTTTGGGACTGGCTCATAGCAGATGTACTGCAGGATAGCCTGGGACAACTTGATGGTTGGCAGCAGTTGTTCGTTTTGGCTTGTGTGCGGTCCGCGAGAAGACGTGGAAGTATGGCGTAGGGGAGGCTGAGGTGATTTCACATTTGGACCAAGATGGCATCCTCAGCTCTTAACGCCCTGGCTTATTTCGAGGCTGATGGTCCATGCGATCAGTAGCACAACCGATGACAAGTGGTCCAGAAAGTCCAAAATCATGGTAATCTGTCGGTTACTGGAAGTCCGCTCCCTCCTCGATGGATACGCTATACGACATTGCACCATCGATGAATGGCTTACCCATGGTCATGCTTCGGCCGAGCTCGCCGAGCAGATATCTGATCAGCTCAATCTCTTGACTGCATTGTTGTCAACCAGCATGCCTCGAAATCGCAGAATCCACAATCAGCCGTTCACTCCAGCTCACAATTTGCGTTGCAAGGCAGTCATGAATTCTTCAATAGGTCTGCATGTACTCGCTTGGAGCGGAGACCGAGCTGCAGTGCTCGAGGGTGTCACACATCTGGTAGCTTGCGAATGTTTGACAAAGATGCTTCACTCATTGGTCTACTGAGATCCCGGGAAAGGTCCACACCCTACTCTTGGCTGGAACTAAAGTCTCACTCTAGAGTGGAGAGAGGCAAAGGAGGCTGAGAACATGCGCGCGGAGTGATGCAAGCCTTGCTAAGCTAAACAAGACCTACCTCAAGCCTTACGCAAGCAGTCAAGTAGCGTTGCAATGGCCTATCAGAGAAGATGAATTTACTGAGACGCGACTTCACTGGAGCGATCCCGCCACATGCCCACCCGAGCCGTGAGGCTTGGCAACCATATGTCCTCACAAGTTTCGAGTGCTTGACCGCCAAGACAACTACGATGGTCTGGTACAGCGCAGGACGCGTTGCACATTCGATGCATCGATTGAGGCTCGGCCATCTGGTCCACATCGCGCGCGGCACGCATCCCGAAAAATGCAAAGGGAAGAGTTTGATAAGACAGGTATAAAAACTCTGCTCGCCGCAAGGGGGTGGAAAGCATCAATGAACTCGACAATCATTCTCCTCAGTACTTTCGCTCTTCTTCTCAGCCTGTCTCTGGCACGATGGCCCCATTCATCAAGATCGCAGCGCTCGCAGCTGCAGGCGTAATTCCAGCCTTTGCACATCCTGGCGAAAAGCACGATCACCACAAAGTCGAGCGTGAGATCGTCGCCCGTGAACACTGGGCACATCAAGGGAAACGAGCTCTTGACTCCTGCTCCAACTCCGCGGAGGCACGACGTTTCGCTATTCGAAATGCTGAGCGCCGTGCAAAAGTTGCTCGAGACCTGCGACAGAAGCGTGGCATCACGACTTCGGGCAAGACTATCAAACGTGCGACCGAACTCGAACGCCGCAATGCCACTGATTTGGCCAAGTGGGAAGTCATTGATCACAACAAGACCGGCATCTACGATTACGACGTTGCAACTCAAGAGGCCGACATTTTCGATGCTGTGACATCCCCAATTCTGGCCCCAACGATCACCGATGGCCCCTACTACGTGTGGGGAGAGTTCATCAGATCCAACGTCGTTGAGTCGGAGTATTCTGATGGCATACCTCTCCACCTCGAAGTTCAATACTACGACATCGAGACTTGCAAGCCCATCCCGAATGTGTACGTGGATATTTGGAATGCCAATGCAACCGGCGTCTACAGTGGCGTCTCGGTCTCAGGAAACTATGCATCTGGTGGCTACAACTCAACATATCTCCGGGGTATCCAGGGCACTGATGAAGATGGTGTCGCGACATTCGACACGATCTTCCCGGGCCACTATGACGGCCGTGCAACTCATACTCATCTGCTCTCTCACATGAATGTCTCCGTCCTGCCAAACAACACTCTCCTCGTCGGCTCTGGTTCTGTTACACACATCGGCCAGCTCTTCTGGAACGAGGTCCTTCGCACTGCAGTCGAGGAGACAGAATACTACTCCGGCAACACTCAGGCTGTGACATCCAATGGTGAGGACATGTGGTCTGTGCTGCAGGCAGATTCAAGCTATGATCCTTTCCCTGAGTTTGTGTATTTGGGCGATTCGATCGAGGATGGGCTGTTTGCTTGGAAACAGATTGGACTAAACACTTCGGCGGATTGGACGGAGGATGATTACTATAGCATTGCGGCTTACTTGCAGGCTGAGGGAGGGCATGCGAATGCTGATAGTGGATTTGTTGGTGGTGGAGGAGGAGGTGGAAATGGGACAATGCCTTCTGGGGCGGCGCCTTCGGGGACTGCTGCGCCGGTTGTTTGATGTGAGCAATAGTGGGGGTAAGGAGATGATACGTTGCACAATGCTTGATGCGACAAGGTCTCGAGACACGATGTAGGAACTACGTTAGCTTCGATGATGAATACACGATGCTGCAGGAGTTCTATGGCTCTTAGCTGTAAGTGGCACAGGTGCTATTTAGTACTTGCGTAGATTCGGCGAGTGTTCGCGCTGATCTAAACTATAACTCATTGATATTTCTGCATGTTACCCAATGCTTTACGCTCAATCTATCTTTTAGTGAGAGGTCCCGAAGATGCTGATGCCGTTCATAGTGACTAGCAACTGCATCATTATTTCGGGTCGCGCTTGACATCATTATGCAGCACGACAAGACAACAACGACGCACCGACCCTTTTCCCACTACTTCATCTGTGCAATCTCAAGAGACTTGGAATACCAGAAAAGAGAGATCGTTGGCAACGATTGGTTTTCACAAGACCTTGTATCGCAAGAATGGCCCCAAATCAACCACGTACTCTCGAAGGCAAAGTGTAAGGAGCGCATCTTCGTTCTCGTTCTGCAATCAAATAACAATTCCCCAGCGCCATCGTAACAGGTGGCTCACGAGGTATAGGCTACGCCATTGCCTATGACCTCGCAGCCCGCGGCGCAAAGGTCGCGATAACCTACACCTCCGACAAATCGAAGCAAGGTGTCGACGAACTCATCTCGCGCATCAAATCCGAATGCAAAAGCGAAGCCATTGAAGTTCAATGCAACCTGGCCGAAACTTCAGCTCCCAAGAAGATCGTAGAAGCAACTGTTAAAGCTTTTGGCCAGAATATCGATATTCTGGTGAACAATGCTGCTGTGATCAGTGATAAGAGGATCTCCGACATCACGCCAGAACATTTCGATGAAGTCATGCATCTCAATGCTCGAGCGCCTTTACTCATGGTTCAAACTGTTCTTCCACATCTTCGCGCACCAGGTCGAATTATCAACATCTCATCTGTCGGCGCGCGAGCTGGATACCCTGCAGTAGGAGTCTACAGTGCTTCGAAGGCGGCGTTGGAAGGTTTCACTCGGAATTGGGCAGCTGAGTTGGGGAAAGATGGGACGACTGTCAATGCGGTCAATCCTGGGCCGATTGAGACGGAGATGTTGAAGCAGGTGGCGGAGGAGACTGTGAAGCCGCAGAAGGAGGCTACGCTTGTTGAGCAGAGGGCGGGGTTGCCGGAGGAGGTTGCGGAGATTGTGGGATTTTTGGCTGAGCCGAGGAGTAGTTGGGTTAGTGGGCAGTGTATTAGTGCTAGTGGCGGGTATCAGACGTATTAGATGAAGGAGTGTAGGGGATTGGGTAGATGTTAGATGGCCTCGCAGGCGTGATCGTTTGTATACATTCTTAGGAATTAAGCTCTAATTTGTCTTGGTTCCGGCATGGCATTCGCCTCGTGCCTTTCTCATAACAGCTTCCGGCTCAGCAAGCTCCATCCCCAGACTCTGCATCCCCTCGCATCGCGGTTTATCATTCTGGAGGCCTGTGCTTCTTTCCACTAAGTTTCATGCGTGGTAACTTTTCACGGGTTCTGAGAACCGAGCATAGACTCTAGCTCGAGGTATATCGGGACATCAAACTTGGTGCCAGTGGGGTGTTCTTCGAGACACCATTGCTGAACAGGTGCAAGCTCGAAATCATCTGTATCTGAAGAGGCTGCTCGGCTTGAGCAGGTATCGACGGATGCCGTTTCGCCACAATTGCTATGAGAAGGATCAATCATTCTTGCGACATCACGGAGTGCATGGCCATAGATGAGGTGCTCGATTCTGAGATCCAGTCCTGTCTTCTTGGCTCTTGCTGCAGCCTGCATGGCTGTGACTGAGTCGCCACCGAGCTGGGTCCAGCTGGCGTCGACGGAGACTGCATTACGACTGATCGTCAGGACGTCGGCGCAAATGTCTCGAAGAGTGTTCTCTGTGTCGTTTGCTGGAGGTACCACAGTGCTCGGTCTGGATCCCTCAATGTTTGGCAATGATAGCGCGAGTTCTCGTATTCGCCTGCGATCTGTCTTCCCATTCGGGGTGAGTGGTATCTCAGCCAGTGCCTTGAACACAGCTGGGATCATATAACTAGGCAACGACTCGGCCAGTCGATTGCTGATCCCGCTGACCAATTGTTCAACAACATCTGCAACGTCTTCTGCTTGAGTCTGGCGCGGCGCCACGAATGCAGTCAGAATGGTGTCGCCATTCACCGGGGCTGAAGTGGCCTCCACCACAATATCAGCACTGACTTGATTTGCAGTAGAGAGACATCGCTTGACATGGCGCTCCACTTCGGCAAGATGCAGTCTCCGGCCTCGGATCTCGACTTGATGATTTCCGTTCCCAATGATGCTCAGACTTCCGTCGTCTTCGTATCGAACAAGATCTCCAGTACGGTACATCCTACTTTGCCGGCCTGCGAATGTACTCGTACCATTTCGAAGCCAGTTGGGAGCATCCACGAAGGCGTCAGAAGACTGTTCGGCTTCGTTGAGGTATCCTTTGGCTACCAGTGGCCCTTCAAGCCACAGCTCTCCCACACAACCGATGGGAACGAGCTCTTTGCTCGAAGCGTCGACGATCCACGCCGCAAGACCATCCGCCATGCCAATGTGTGATGAATGAAATGGGTCGCTGGAGCCAAGCGCAGTTGAAGTACACTCAGTGGTGCTGTAGACATTCCGATATCGACTTAAGCAGTGCTGGAGTCGCTCAACTAGCTCTGCACTAGGCTCCTCGCCAAATGTCTCGATGCCATCCAGGCTTCGAAGAGCTTCAGCATCCAGAGAAGCTGCTATTGCTGGCGTGGTCGACATGAAATTCGCGTTAAGGTCGAGCACAGCTCCCGAAACGTCTGTCCTCCAGTGTTCATTGGGAATGCACAGACAACCACCAGCGTACAGCGTGTGAAGGAGGTTGTACCAGGTCATATCCGAGCCATAAGTGGAGACATCAAGATTCCGGCTGGTGTCCGCCAGCCCAATAGCCTTTGCTTGATATTGCAGCGCACTACACAAGTTGGCATGAGTGATGATGATTCCCTTCGGCGGACCCGTACTTCCGCTCGTGAAAGCGATAGAGACTGCATCGTCCGGTCTGACAAGCTCAAAAGTGTCCTCTTCGCTCTCAAGAACTATCTCGTCAATGTGTGCCTGATCGACTATCATGAGTGGTACAGGTGTCATTTCCTGAGCTAAAGCTACTTGCTTCGATGAGGTGAGAGCCAAACCAGGCTTTACCTGCTTGAGTATTGCTTGAATGCGGTCGTTCGGCAGCGCAACGTCCACCATAACTGATGTAGCGCCTGCTTTCATGACAGCTAGTGCTGCGACTGAACACCAAAGTGACTTCTCGAAAAACAGAGGCACATTTGTATTCGGACGAACGCCCAGCTCAATAAAATGACGCGAGAGCTTTTCTGTCAATGCATCAAGCTGGCCGTAGGTGAGAGTTCCATCCCAAGCCTGCAGTGCTTTGAATGCTGCTCGCTTTGCGAACACTGGCTTCAACATGTGATGGACGCACTTGGCAACAGGCTTCGGTAGATTGCCATTCCACTTCCAGATCTGTGTCAAGTCGTTGTCTCCAGGACTCATAACGCTAGACATGCGGAGGCGTGAGTCAGTCGCGGACTTACTGCAAAGTCTGCGCAGGATCGTTTCGAATTGTTGTGCAATTCTGGATATGGACTGCTCAGTGATAACATCCGAGTCGAACTTGAAACGTAGCTTGAGGTCCTCGTCATATTGGTCGCATACCAGTACCAGCGCACAGTCTGTGAAAGTACCACGGCCATCTCTCACTGAGTTGTCGACAACCTCGACGCCAGAGAACAATTTGCTATTTCGAGCCACGTTTGAACTCATATGCTCAGCTGACTGGATCATGAGCAGGGACTGGAAGCGGCAGGCGAGTCTGGCTTCGGGACTACACTGTTGAATATTCACCAGTCCTGTTTGTTCCCACTTTATCATATCGATTGCCTGCTGTTGAACACAAGTGAGGAGATCCGCCACGGAAGATCGAGGATTCACGGTGATTCGTATAGGTACCGTGGCCAAGGTAGGTCCAGCAACACGATCGATGCCATGAAGGTCAGCATATCTTCCGTTGACTACAACACCGAAGGTAGATTCAGAAGCTCCAGTGTACTGCGAGATCAATGTCGCCCAGGCGGCTCGAATGGCAGATGACAACGTGAAGCTTGGAGGAGCAGCCAGGTTGCAAATCTCATGTGCGAATATGGAGTCGGCCAAGGGTTCGTAAGACGGACATGGTAGGGTCGGCCATTGCAGAGACTCCAATCCATCGAACTGGTTACGCCAATACGCAACACCAGCTGCATACTGCGTCACGTCCGAGACATGACTTACGAAGTGCTGGAAAGAGTTCAAAGGCTGATGTGGCTCTTCGAGGTAATGACGTTCAAGGTTCTGCAAGAGTAATGGCAAAGTCCATTGGTCGTGGACAGCTTGGTGAGCTGTCCATACCAATGCTGCGTCCGAAGAGTCGACCTGAATCTCAGGATGATTGAGCAAAGATCCAGGTTCCGTTTCTGTCCCTGGCTCCAGGTTTCTAGAGTCGCATTTCAACCAGTAAACAGGCTCATCGACTACAACTTGCATGATGCCCAGACCAGGGATATCAATGATTCTGGTGCGCAATATCTGTGTCTCTTCCACTAGTCTGGCCCATGCGCGCTGGAGACGTCCGACTGAAATCCCTTGACGGAGATGAATCTTGACTCGGCATACAAACGCACCTTTTTGACGCGATGACAAAGCCATAAGCGTCCTTTGCATTGGAGTGCAAGGATATACGTCCTCGATCTGAGAGGTGTGTACTCCGCATAGTCTGGCAGCCTCCGCTCGAGCGAGCTCAGCAGGGACCGCGAGCAGAGAGAATGGAGCGATCTCGTCTTTTAGTTTCATTGGCACGCTCGCTGTGAAGCGGGACAGCACTAGCTGGTTGAGTTGTTCGAGGTTCGAAGCACGGAAGATGTCAGCGACGGTGAGGGCCAGGCCATGCTCTCTCGCAGTAGAAACTAAGTCCATGGCCTTGAAGCTATTACCACCAAGGCTGGACCATTCGCTGTCCGAAGATATTGAAGACTGAGGAAGTGACAAGATGCTAGACCAAAGCTGTCGCAGCTTGATCTCCGTAGCATTTGGCGGCATTTCATCAGCGACCATCCCGGTGTTGGCCTCCAAAGTCCTGAATGACATAGATGTATTTCTTCGAGCCAAAGTGAGTACATTGTATTGAAGTACCTGGTTCGCTGTCATGGCTTCGGCCAGACCTCGAAGCCGTTTGCGGTCAGTCTTTCCCCATGTATTGAGTACCAGATCTCGAACAGGAATGTAGACTTTTGGCACCATGTATGACGGTAAAGCAGTGGTGAGCGTCTTGTGCAATCTGCGGGCAATCTTGGACAATGGAGGAAGTGGTTGATCTCGAGTTGAGGATCGAGGGTCTGTGGTGACTCTGCCAGCACGAGCCATGAAGGCGGCCAGAAATGGATCCTCAGATTGCCGCTTGGGATGAATCAGCTCGACTATAACATGCCAGTCGGAGCCTGCATGCTTCCGAAGATGACTCTCGATCTTGCCAAGCTCGATTGGCAGTCCACGCAGCTTCAGCTGACGATCTTTCCGGTCGACGTACTCGACAGTGCCATCCACATTTTGAATCACAATGTCTCCAGTCTTGTAGAACGGCTGTGTCGTTGTATCTCTGAAACCTGGTAGGAATTTGGTCCAGAGAGGAGCAGCGATGAAGGACTCTGAAGTCCTAGTCGACTCTTTGAGGTATTCCTGTGCGATGTTGGGCCCTTGAATCAAAAGCTCACCAGGATGGCTGATAGGGACAAGTTGATCGTGGTTGTTGCTATCAACAATCCAAAAACGACAGCCAAATGGAAGCCCAATGTTCGAGATCTGGGACGTGGAAATGTCGATACAACTAGTGATGCTCGTACCGCCAGCAGTTCCATAGCAGTTCATCAGCCGCACGTTGCCGTGCCATTTCTGGACAGCTTCCATCGTGACGACTTCGCCTCTTAACACCACTGTGGCTAGTGACGAGGCTCTCGCAGGGCTCATGACTTCGGCCATAGCAGGTGTCAGGTAGACGAAATTGGCACGCATCTGAGTGATTTGCTCTTCCATTATTTCGATGCTTCCTTGCGCTGTTGGTAAGCAGAGACAGCCACCGGCAAGAAGCGTCTGGAAGATCTCGATAACGCTGACATCTGAGGCAAGGCTCGATGTCTGGAATGTTCTGGTTTCGTATGTGACTCCAAGTCGATCCATGGAGCTGACTAGGCTTGTGATGATATTCAAATGTCTGACGAGGATTGCTCTAAGTTCTCCGGTATCGCCTGAGGTATAAGTGCAGTACGCTGGCTGACCAGGATTGACCAGTGATGATGGGGGTGATCTTGGTGGTAGGCACTTGATGGACTGAAGATCGTGACTAATCACCTTTCCCGTTGTGAGGCTCTGCGCTCGAACTGCGGTCGATGCGTGAGCAAGTATGGTTGGCCTCTCGAGGTGTTGCAGCATTCCAGTGAGACGTTCGTCCGAAAGCTCCACGTCTAAACCCAGGAAAGCACCCCCGGCTTTGATCACTGCTAGCCTGAAGATCACCGCCTCAAGGCCCTTCCCGCACAAGACTGGAACTATGTGTTCGGCACGAACGCCACGTCGAGAATAAAGCTCGCTCGCAAGATGATCAGAGAGGTTGTTCAGTTCACCATAGCTCAAATCGCGATCTCCGAAGCAAATCGCTGGAGCGAGAGGATTCCGGGCAGCCACCTGTCTGAAGCGGTCATGCAGAGTGCCTTTAACAACTTGTGGCGCCCTCGCGTTCCACTTCTTGATCAGTCCGATCTC
Organism: Cercospora citrullina; assembly: GCA_013365195.1. NCBI lineage: Eukaryota > Fungi > Ascomycota > Dothideomycetes > Mycosphaerellales > Mycosphaerellaceae > Cercospora > Cercospora citrullina. Next base: position 251,532 of record JAASFF010000134.1, read on the forward strand.
GTAATTGCTCAAGTTGTTGCAATCACCGATGATCGACCTCACAGATGCGGTGTCCATGGCCTGAGCGAGATTCCATATGACATTGTCAAGGACCTCCAGAATTTCGGAGGCGAACTGCATCGGAACGAGAGCTTTCTGATATATTAATCTGGCTCGCATGACCTGTCTCTCAAGGCACACTTTGAGTGTCACGGCATGTTCGCTGTGCTCATCGATCGCAACCGGTATGACTCTCAGTAGCCCCCCATCCTCATCTGCTGAATTATATGGCGATTCTTGCTGGATCGATATAGAGGTATTGAACAGTGATTCGCTTCCCAGACCAATAGAGTCTTGGAGGGAAGATAGCGGGCAGGCAAAGTGAGCCATGCTGTTGGGCAGATCAGCTTTTGCTCTGTCCAGAAGCGCCCCCACCTTCGTATCAAGGCCAAGGTCATAGCGACAGGTCAGCAACGACGATAGTTGTCCCACAATCTCTTCGGCGCCATCGAAAACATCACGTCCTGTATAGAGATATCCAAAAGCAACGTCATCAGAGCCAGTGAGACGGCGCAAGACCATGGCCCACGCAACCTGTACGAAGTCGATGATTGCGACGCCACTTCTTTGGCAGAAGCTATGCATCATGTCGACATCGTCGAATGTGGCGTCGATATAGCTAGTACTCGAGGCAATTGTTGAAGTGTTAAGTGAAGCAAACGTGGGAAGGCGACATGGGCGGAGGCCGGCCAGATACGTCGTCCAGTATTCTCGAGACGTCTCCTCCTTCTCCCGAGACCACACGAGATACTTTGCAAAGCTATCTTCTTGTTTCAAATTATCCGGACTCGTGTAGGCGTTCGCAAGGTCTTTGCTAATCATCGCCAGAGCCGCGGCATCAGCGAGGGCAGGATTGATTTCTAGTACAACATCAACCTCACCCAAGTCGGGAAGAGCGCGGACCTGTAGGCGATGAGACGGATCAGTAGGCTCCAAGCTGTGTTCGGCTTCCCGGTATCCATCGTTGTCATCGGACTTGACGTGGATGATGGTAGGCTTTGCTTCTTTCAGAACAATCTGCACAAATGCTGCCGTAGAACTGATACCATTCGCGAAGATGGTCCTCAGCGTGGGATGTGCTTCGCAGACTGTGTTCCAAGCCTGTTCGAGACGTTCCATGTCAATGATATGGTTCTCAGCAGGTGTAAGCTTGAGCAAGGCTTGATTCGTATACACATTGTCCGTGCTCTTGGATTGAGAAAGTAGGATAGCTTCCTGCGCGGCAGAAACCGGATGTACTACCTCGATGTCATCTGGACATATTTCAAGGTCCCTGATAGCTTGCTCGATGTGTTCGGGTGCATCAAGCTCGAGGAGTGGAATCTCTGCCCTAGTCAATCTTGGCACTCGATTGCAGAGTAGCGTGGCCATTTCCGGCAGATACTTTTCAAGTCGTATCACAAGGTCCCTCAATTGATCCTGATGGGCCATCTGATTGTTCCAATCCAACCTGAAGTGGATCTCCCCTGCGACAACTGCGACGTCGACCGTGATGAGTCCCACTTGCTTTTGCCCGCCAACATGACATGCTCCGAGTGAGCTGGATAGGTCGTAGAGCTTGGGAAAACCGTCGCTCTGCGTCCTTTCATCACTGAACTTGAACAGAATCTCAATATCGCCGAGGAGCAAAGGCCTGGCGCCAAACATCGTCTGAGGAAGCGATGCGGCTGCGGAGTTGAATGCTTGGCGATATGAGTTCTTAACCGGCGGAACGATGTGCTCGATCGAGATTGTCGTGCCTCCGCTTGCCAGTATAACGGGAAAGAGGACTGTGAAACATCCAACTGTGCCTATCAGGTCAGAGTCGGTGCGCGCCATTTGCCGTCCGTCGCCCTCTGCGTACAAAGCAGGGCTTCCTCGATTTGGGAAGCTCTGCTGGAACGACATCCACAATGCTGCGAGGAGGAGCTCAGCTGTGGTGGTTTTGAATGCTTCGTTCGCAGAATGCAGCAAGAGACCGCTCGTTTCATGATTGAGTCTGAAGTCCGCGATTATTCTATCTCCGTTCACGGTGGTCCGATCCGACATGCTCCAGAATGTGAGATCAGCTCGAGGCCACTCCAGAGCGTGGTCTGAGGTGGAGAGATCATGGAGATGCCGCGTCCAGGAGCTGAATGCTGCACTCCGAGGCAGTTTCACTGCAGGGTCATCCAGTAGTGCGTTGAACTGTTGCCGTATGATAGTCCATGAGGCATCATCAACCAAGAGCTGATGTGCTGTAAGTAGCAGAACATGCCTCCCATCGGCAAGATCGATCTGATTCGCACCAAAGACTGGCCTGTCCGTATGATTCCAAGACTGCTGTACCTCGTCGACAACAGCCGTGAGCGACGACTCATCGACACCTTGTATATGCTCGAAGTGAAGCGTGTTCGCGGCCACGACTTTAGCTTTCCAAAGTCCATCGTCGTGAGGGACTAAAGTGGTGCGAAGCGATGGATGGTGCCGAACAAGTCTTTGTAATGCTGCCTCAATTTCCGCAGGACTGGATGTAGATCTGACCTCGAACAGTAAACATTGACACAAGTGGTTGCTCGTGGCTTTGTTGTTGTGCTGCAGGACGAGCTTTTGGAACGGGCTGATTTCGAAGTCCTCATCAAGCAGCTCTTCGTGCACAAAAGTCGCTTGCTGTGCATTCTCGATTCCTGTGACCAATTCAAATAGGCTAGGACTCTCCAGCAGACTGATAGTCGTGATTTGACAACGGCGTTTGGCGAAGCGCGTGGCGACCTGCATTGCACTGATTGAATCACCTCCTATGTCGACAAAAGAGCTCTGGAGGTCTATTCTGGAGATAGTTTTTCGAAGCACAGATTCCAAAACCTCTTGGAAGGCTCTCTCGACATCCGACGATGTCTCGTGGACAGAAGTTGTCTCGTCCGAGATAGTCAAGTCGCCAGCAGTCAAATCTCGACTTTCGAGCCATTCCTTGACAGCGTTTCGATCTGTCTTCGCATTCGTGGTCAACGGTAACTTCGCCACTGCGATCCAGTATTTGGGAATCATATGTGTTGGCAAATTTCGCTGAACGTGAGCTCGAATTGCCACAAGAGATTTCCTGCTGGCTTCGCAGTCCATTTCTTCCAGATGTTCCCCATTCGGCAATGATGCATCTTCCAGGCTCAGCACCGCCACCAAATCTTTGTGATTGTTGACCTTGTGCAAGGCGACCACGGCCTCATGGACCGCGTCACAGCTGAGAACCGCAGACTCGACCTCTTCCAAGTGGATGCGCTGGCCTCGAATCTTGACTTGATTGTCCTTACGGCCAACGTATTCGATATTGCCATCAGGTAGGAAGCGTGCCAGATCGCCAGTTCGATAGAACCTCCTCTTCGCAGTTCGCAGCGGGGCCCATGCAGGCGGACTAATGAATGATTCAGCTTGTTTCGCATCGTCGTTCAGATAACATCTAGCCACTGTCGTTCCTTCGATAACGAGCTCACCAATAGCTCCGATTGATGTCAATTTGTGTGCATTTTCTGGGTCGACGATCCAAAGTGCACAGCCTAAAGGACGACCGATGGCGTGAGGATATGGGCTATCTGCTTCAATTACGTGCAAGGAGTTTTGCATTGAAGCTTCGCTGACGCCCCATCCATTGGCAAAAGTCACCCCACGCCATATGCGGGCAGCCTTGGGGTCGATTGCCTCGCCAATTGACTGGACCGTCTTCAATGTGGGACAAGTCTCGGGCGACAGCAAGCGGAGCACTGATGGGGTCAATTGTGCATAGTTTACTTGCTTGGACGTGATGTATGCCGAAAGTTTTGTGTCCCGCTCTTCGGTCGAGGGTATGCAAACACAGCCTCCAAAAAGTAGCGGCCCGAACATTTCTATCAGGAAAGCATTGCATCCGAGCGAGGCGAATTGCAGGGCTCTGATCTCTGAATCCCATTTGAGCGAAGCTACAAGTGTAAGCAGAGAAGTGGCGATGCTTTGATGTTCGAGCATGGCGCCCGTTGGTATGCCCGTTGAGCCAGTATCAAAGAGAACGAATGCCAGTTGATCAGCGGAAATCGAAGGGAGATCGAGAACCTCGCCTTCTTCGTCAAGCAGTGACTCGTTCGCCACAATGGTCGTTTCCACAAGGCCATCAACACTGTCTGACGAGCTCAACGTGATGATGATTTTGGCTTGTGATCGCGCAGCGATCACCTTCTTCGCCGCGCGCGACTGAGCAGGCTCCAGGGGAACGCAGCACCCTCCTGCTTTCAAGACAGCGAGGAAAGAAATGACAGCAACGCAAGATCTTCCGCAATGTATGAGGACAGGATCCTCAGGCCCCACGCCGGAGCCAATAAGTCGCCAGGCGAGCTGTGTAGAAAGCATGTCCAGTTCTTCGTATGTCGCATTCCGGTCCCAGGCCTCAATTGCTCTCTTGTTGGCGTGAAGATGCGCGCGATCCTGGAACATCTCGTGAAGGCACTGTTGACTCGGTTGCGGTAGGCTGTCGTTCCATTCAAACACTTCCCTCCAATCCTCGACGCTGATAGTTGCAAGTTCCTTGAGCCTGCGGTCTGATGGACCTTCCAGAAATAGTTGGAGACTGTGGTCGAGCTGATGTAGCGTCCGCCGCACTTGACGCTCACAGATAACATATGGATCATAACTGGCATCGATTATGATGATCCCCTCTTGAATTGAAATTCGCAGGACAAGAGCTGATAATGAGACTCCTTGGGTTTCGGCCTTCAGGAGCACATCATCGTTGACCGGCCCAGCGAGAGACGATGTGTTGATGTCGAGGATTGTCGTGAACTGTGACGCGCGTCTGGACTCAGCATTCAGTGCTCGGATCTTGACGGGATCATATTGCAGTGCGGCATGGGAAAAAGCTTGCCGCCGTTCCTTTGCGCGTTCTTTGACAAGGTCGCTGATCGTTATTTCCGGGTTCACGTTTGCTTGTACCGGTATTGTAGCATTCATCGGACCGAGAGTGGCGCCAATGATGCCCAACTGAGAGGTTCGGCCTGACAGAACCAGTCCATAGGCGACTGCCGAATGACCAGCGTATATCGAAGATGTATGCGCCCAGGCTGCCTCGACATAATATGGCATTTGGCTGGCGGGTATCTTATTGTCCCATGAGAGGTGGCAGCGGTGTGTAACTGTGCTAGTTGTGTGAGGCATGTTTTTCTGAGCAACTCTGGGAAATATCGCGGCCATGTGTGGGAAACGCGGCTTCCAGAAAGCCTCAGCAGCCTGTTCGTCCACATTTTGACAGTGCTCGGCAAACTGCCGAAAGGGAGCACGAGGCGTCGGTGACTGTCCATGATAGATTCTTGAGCAGTCTTCGAGTATGGCCCTGATTGAAGTAGAATCGTAAGCTGCATGATGTATTGCGAGTGCTACAGTGCGGCCGACAAGGGCCCATCTCGCCAATGGGGTGCTCAGTCCCAGCCGCCGTGAGCTGTCATGCTCATGGTATGTCTCGAGGTCGCCGAAAGAGCGATCGACAGGCTCTGCATTGCGTAAGACGACCTGCACAAGTCCATGTGTCGTGCTGTCTGCAATTCTGGTCCTTAGGATGGAATTCTGCTCTGCGACTTTCGCAATCGCATCCAGGAAACGGTTCCCGTCGATAGAAGGCTGCAAATTCCAAGACCCGCGGTAGCAGTAGGCATCGCTGTACCGTTCCGTTCCAGCAATTAATGTTCGTTGTACGGGCGTGCAATGGTATACGTCTATTATTTCATTAGTAGAGACCTGGCACGCCTCGGCGAGCTCTTCAAGGTCTCTATGGTCAATGGTGCTGAGTGAAAGTAGCTCTGTCATAGTTTCTGTCGATGTTATTGATACTGGAACACGTGGGAAAGAATTGCAAATGTGCATCAGCGCTGACTACTTGGCCATGAATACAAGCCTCCCGCCGCATCATCCTGCGGCGGTCTGGGGCGGCCATAGCAGAATGACCCGGCGACCGGATGAATGCAGTGGCGCCATCACATCGTCCATATAGAGGAACTGTTGTGTGCGTGTCGGCGAATTGGGGAAACTTGGAGGCGGAGGACAAGGAGAGACGTCTGGAGAATTGGGGTGCCAAGGTTTGAGATCTCGGCAATTCCATCGGAGTTCGTGAGCAGGTGATCCGATTGGTCATTTCCAATGCTCAGCCTAGTTCTAGAATTGATGGAATATCCTTCAAAGTGCCAGGTTTGCTTAATGCACATTCATGATTGAGCTCACGTTTAAATACTATCTTCTATCCCACATATCGTCACCAAGTATACGGACTTGAGGCTTTTTGTTTGTCTCCGCTGAAGAGGGTAAATCACGCAGAGGAATAGCGGAAAGAGCTTTAGATGTTCGTGAATCAAATCCTTCATTCTGAGCGCTACGTAATGAATGCAGAAGCAACAATCTCGTTACTCTCGCAGGCTTCCTCCATTGCACAAATTAATCGCATATGCTGTCCAGGAACACGTTTCCAAAACTTCTCAGCATTCGATTTGTTTTCCGCTAGGAAATCCTTCTTCGATGTGAGTTCCGTCCAGCGCGGGAACAATGCTCTCCATTTAGCCGGTGACCGTGTACGTTGGCTGGACGGACTGGACTGGAGTAACGGTTACCACGGCTCGCAAGGTTGTCGTTGCGGTGTTGATGCCAGTAGCCAGAAGGTTGGTCGTCGCTGCGCTGAGGGTCTGCACGATGGTTGTGGGGACCACGGTGACGATTGTCTGAGTAGTGATTGTGCTGACGGTGATGGTGATGGCCTGGATGGTGGCGATGGTTGTAGGCACCACTTGCACGGAAGTGATTGCCAGTGTAGTATCTAAAGAAGAGATTAGCATGTAGCACTGAGGTGCAATTTGAATGGGCAAGGGGATGCACCGGGCAAAGTCGCAACATTGGTGGCGGTCACTGTCACACTCGATGTGATAGTCGTCAGTCGCGAGATTGTAGACAGTATCGTTGTTGGCACTGGCTGGAGAATTGTCGTAGTGACGAGAATGATCTGTGTGGCAACTTGAGTCGCTGCCGGCGGATAGAGTGTTGTCACCCCATTGTTCCTGCCATCGTAGGCACGCTGTTGAACTCCGGCAACGCGGTTCTGAGATCCATCGCTGGTTGTTTCGGTGAAGCCTGTCGGGCCATTTGACTTTCTAAGCCAGTGTCAGTTCACGTGTGAGCTCGCTGTAGATCTAGGAGCTGACTTACAACGCGCAAGTTCCTGGTCCTGCGCCATTGCTCGCGCCCGTATAGGTCCAACTGGTACAACGCGTATCGCTAGTACACTGCGTGAAACAGTCGTTGAACGAAGAGTTGGCATTAAAGGTGGCGTACGCAGTGCCAACGGTGTCACCACCGCAACGCAGAAGATAGGGTAAGCCAGTGTTTGCATCGTTGACAACACTCAGATCCTGTTGGGTTGGACAGGTGTATGAGGATGTAAGCGGGGCGAATCTGTTCAGTTTGATCGAAGAGACGTATCGAGGGTTGTTGGAAGCCACAAAAGTGTTCGGTGATCCGTCCGTTCTCGCGGCCCTGTAAATGCACTGCCCCTGACCAGTGCCATAGTTAACTCCAGCAATACCTTGGAACGAAAATGCGTAACACCTGTCGGCAGCAGCGCCTGTGCAGACTCGTTAATGGCGAAGTAAGAACGGGCTGGGGTACGCACATGAGGCCCAACAGTCATTGATACCATCCGTTGTTTCCTTGTTGGAAATATTGCCGTCGCCCCCTGTTGCATCGTCGCCACATGAGGTAATCCACGTGGTACCGCTGAGATCCGTGTAAAGTGTTCTTTGCCCGACGTTCTGAACTGGGTCAGCAGAATTCAGATCCTGTTTAGAACCCACTTACGCAAGTGTAGTTGTTGCCAGGCACGTATCTGACGGCAGCTACCAAATTTGTATTGATGGTGGACGTTGATCGGAAGCCACCTGGTGCGGGTTTGAAGTTGCAGGTTCCAGCGCCAACGCCGTTAGCACCTCCACTATAGGCGAAGCCATCGCACGTGACATTGGCAGAGCCTGTATCGCATTGTTAGCACACGGCTTAGTTTGGAAGCTCTACGACATGCAACTGGCGAAACACTGGTTCCAGTCCGTAACCGAAGTTCGATAGATAGTATATGCAGCGCCAGCCGGAAGCGCATCGACACCGCATTTTATACGATACTGGGTGCCATCGCCAGCAGTGACTACCGTGTTATTGACGGCAGGCTAGATTCAGTCAGCCGTGGCCCATATGATATGCAGGCCTACTTACGCAAGTATAGCTCGTAGTCTGAGCGACAGCGTGGGTGAAAAAAAGCGTGAAGGCGTGGAAGAAGAGTGAGTGTCTCCCGGGCATCGTGGTGATCGAGCAGAGCCTGCTCAACTTCAAACCGTGCGAGGAGTCTGAAGGACGAGGGGCGGGAGGGTGTCCGCCATTGATAAGCGCCTGTGGCGAGTCGCGAGATATGTGCTGTGCACATCGGTGATCCCGTAGATCGGATGCTGGGAAACACACTAACAACAGTCCAGACGAGGTGGAATGTTCATCCATTTCCCGGGCAATGGTCGCCAGAACCCGGTTGTTCTGCCGAAGACTTCGAACAGAGCATCATCTTCCGCGTTAATGTACTGTGCTGACACGTTGCGAGACGTTTCCCATAGTCATTACATGGCAGTTCTTTGCGCAAAGTTTTAATTCGTGATGTCGAGCTCCGTTGCGTTGATCGCTCGGCCCACGAAAAGGCTGGACCAAGTTGCATTCCGTTCCATACTCACGGGACGAAGCAGTGGCGACCTCACCTTTTCCGCAACAGAATTCTCGTGTAAGATGGACAAACGCGACAACGCCAAATCGCACCAAGCTTGAACTTTGGTCCGCCTTGTGGAAGTGGTCGAGTGCGCTCGGATACTCCTATGTCTTTCTCGCTGATATGATTCGATCTGTTTGGCATTGCTCTAGATGTCAATGGAAGCGCGTCGCCACGGCAAGCCTGAGGAATGTTCATTGGCGGCAATGCGCGACACTGCATGGCGTCCACCTACGAGCCAATCTTCTGCTTGACCCACTGTCCAATATTCTTGATCGACTCATCCGCTTCAGGTGCCTTACCAGCCAGGAATTCAAAAACATGCTGCTGCCCTTCAGCTTCAACCAGATGCACTTCTACTCCAGCTTTCTTCGCCTTTTCTGCAAACTTGATGCCGTCGTCCAACAGAGTGTCATGACCAGCGACCGATATCCAGTGCGGATTCAGTCCTTGCAAGTCGCCAAATAGAGGACTGAGAACGGGATCTTTGCGGAGTTCTTGGTTCCCATTCGTGTAGAGATCTGCGAGCATGTTCACGAATTCTTTCGTGCCGAGTACGTCTTTTTCCTTGTTTCGCGCGAGAGAATCTGAGCCTAAAGTGAGATCGTACCAAGGCGACATGGCGACGGATGCTCCGGGAAGAGGTAGACCGCGTTTGCGAGCTCCGAGAGGCACGGCGGATACGAGACCACCGCCGCAAGAGTCGCCAGCTAGGACGATACTGTCGGCAGCATAGCCCTTGTCTAGCAGCCACTTGTATGCATTAACACAGTCGTCGAGTGGCGCTGGGTAAGGATGCTCAGGCGTCATCCTGTAGTCAATAGAAAGGGCGTTCACGTTGCACGCCTTGGCCAGATGGGCTGTGAGCTTGCGATGGCTGTTGGGACTTCCAAAGGAATAGCCGCCTCCGTGCATGAAGAGCATGACCTGTGGCGGTCAAAGGAATGCCCGAGCTTCTCGATGTTCAGTCTCGAACTCACCTTGTTCGGTGTAGCTCCCATCGGACGCACCCATAGCGCCGGCCGCCCAGCTACATCATCTTCGTCTCCATATGTCACACCTGGACATTCTGCAGCGGCTTTGTGAACGTTGTCGTATACTGCTCGCGAGAGGAAAGGATCGCCATCTCGAGGGAACTTGGATGCGATAATCTTGAACAGATCGGACAGTGCTTCTGACTCTTTGCTCGGCGCCATAGTTGCTGCTGTGGTAAGTTTTGGTGCAATGGAAATAGTTCGGAGCAAAGAGCTCTCGAATATCATGTAGTTAGTTCTGGAGGGGTAGATGGATGATGTCAAGCTCTAACCTTGATCAAGCATTCCGTCCAGGCGTGTAAGCCCATATCCACCGGGACTGCAGGGTATGCACCAAGTGGAAGGCTTCTTTGAGAGAGAGTATAAAGGTTTGCCGAAGCATGTCTCAGCGACCCAAACCGATGTTGTGAGCTACGCACGAGAGGCGTGAATGGGACGTCCGTCTTCAGCAACCCGGCTTCAGGCAGACGCTCAGAAAGATCCATACTCCTGATCAGGAAAAGACGTTGCCTGTATGATGGAGCATGTTGCTGCTCGTTCTCGTTGTAGAGGAGGGCATGAAGGAGACAGTTGGAGGTCTGGTCGTACAAGACACGTTGCCATATCTCGCGTCGCTACTGTTGTACGCTGGTGGCCCAGCAGCATCGATTTGAGCCTTCAAGTGGCACCGGGCGTTCAGAGCTGCTCGCATACGTCGCGTATACATTGGAAAGTAGTAGAGACCGACCACGAAGACGAGGACACGACTCGAAAGCGAAGGGAATCAAAAGAAGTGGGTCCACGTCCGTCCACAGCAACCTCTTGGCAAAAAGCTTGCGAAGCGCTTCGCTCTTCACCAATCACCTCTCTCCTCCGCACTCCTCATTAACAACCGCAAGCGCTGTACCATCGACACGACGTTTCACATTCTGCTTCCAACCACGCGAGAGAGCTATTCTTGTTCTCTTGTCGGCTGATTCGCTTGGTCGGAGAGAGGAGAGCGAGTTCTTCGAGGCCTCCCGCAAACGACCTTCCCAAGCGCCTGAGGACGGCAATGTTTGGGTCAGCGCGTATGAGGAGTGTGATGGCGTTCGCATACACACTGCATTTGCTGCAGAAGAATTACTTAGGCGCTGGACAGGATAAGCGCATACCGTGGGGAAGGTAGTACAGACCACGACTGTACAGGAGTACGAGGAAGATATACCTTACTCGAGTCTAACCCCACGATTGGGACACTTTTCTCAGACTCTTTCTTCATCAGCAGATCAGCAGCATTGCTCTGCTTTCCTTTTCTTCTTCCATTCCCTCACTCTGCCAGCCTGTCCCTCCTTATACCGCACACAGCATACAAGACGAGGACATAATGGCCTCCCATCTCCGCCTCCCCACCCTCCTCATCGTCACCCTCTCCATCATCCTCAACATCGCCATCATCGCCACAGCAAGCCATACTCTTTCTGTCTTCAACTCCAACCGAACGGAAAATGTCTATTACCTCCCCATCTGGTCTTCGCATTTCGATATGCGAGGTTTGGGAGCTTTGATTGGGACTTCGGTTGTGATTCTCCTGCTCAATGCGATTCTTGCTGCGGCATTGTTCATTTCTGCGGTAAGAGAAACCCCCAAAAAAAGACTTGGAAGGACTTTGGTGGATTTGAAAAACGAGAAGGAGGAGAGAGAGAGGAAATTATGCTGATTTTTTGAGAATCCATTCCACAGCTTCCAGCCAATGCACTTGTTCTAGGATCAAGTACTCTGAGTACAATCATCTCCCTCATCGGTCTCGCTTTTCCCGCTGCGTTGAACGCCTCTTCTTCACCGAGTAGAAGAGCTACGCTGCAGACTTGGACATGTAATTGGAGCCGCATTCCAAACCAAGGCGTTCCAGAATCTTTCAATACATTGTGTCATGAAACAGTAAGTCCTACTCCACCTCAGACCCATCACTTTTTCACCCTCCCGAAGCTCCGCTGACGCTTCGATTCGCAGCGCTTCGCCTTCTACACCACCATCCCCACATTTATTCTTCAAATCTTGTTACTCGGAACTGCGATCTTCGCTTTGAGCAATCGTAATGCGAATTCTGCGCAGAAGAGAAGGAGTTTGATGAGGTTGGATGAGGAGAAGAATGATGGGGATTTTGAAATGAGAAGTCAAAAGTCGCAGAAGGGAAGTTTTGATACAAAGGGTAGTTCGCCGCAGAAGGAGAGGGTTAGGGTTGTGGAGGTTGGGAAGTAGGAAGTGGGTTGGAGTGTGGTTGATGGGGAAAAAAACTGAGAGTAGGGAAACGGGACTCTCTTCGATCAACAGATGAGATGGCGTCCGGGTTAGGATGGCGTAGATGTGGAATGGGATGTGTATTCCTTCAATTGTAAGATAAAGCGACTTTGAAAGCGTCTGTAGTAGCATCTTTCTATGAAATTGCAAAAGATATATAAAAAAAAAACGGGAGTTGAACCGGGTATCATGAATCGTCATCCTAAGTAACATTTTTCTTTCCTTTTTCCATTTCGCGCCCGGGCCTTTCTTTCGAGTCTCAGTGAACTTTCGAAACTTTTGTTTGATGTGAACGAGCGTGTTGAAGTCAATGGTACGTCAATGTGCCGCCTGCGGCAACGCATGGCGTCTAAAAGCCGATAAGAAACTCTTTCGCTTTCCTACTTTGTTCAGCGATTTCGAATCCTGCTTATCGACCGGAATTGGAGGTGGCTCAGGATACTTGGGTGTTGCGGTGATCGTTGAGCGTCGCTTGGCTGTATTGGCTTCAGTGTCCTTTTTGTTGTCCACGTCGGGCTTTTCGCCAGTCAATCTTTCGATCTTCTTGCGCGATTTCTCTTGCGCGGATTCGTTGGTCCAGGTGCCGCTTAGTGCTTTTAATGCGGCTTGGGGACCTGCGTTGACAGGATCGGGACTGTCTCGAGGTCGTACGACTGGTGCTGGTGCGGCACCCCAATTCCGCTGGCGAGGAGAAGTCGGGCGGGAAGTGTTGGTGAGACTGGCTTTTGCGGAGGTGTTGGTCGGGTCGTGCTTGAGAAACGAGTGTGACTTGTGATTCTTTGTCTGATGCGTTGCTGGCATCTTCGCAGTGGGAGACGCCTGGCCTATGCCCATCGATTTGCTCTTTTGCTGATCTCTGGCGGAGAAGTTCTCGCCTGAGAAAGTCCGTGGGCGAGCCTTCTTTCCATTCTTAGGTGTCGTCGAAGATCGGGAAGAGCTCACAGCGCCTTGCGACACTCCGTTCATGCGCAAGCCATTTGAGCCGCCTGACGACTTTCGCTTATGCGCAGTGACGGGACGATCCTTGTCCACCTCGATGGCTGGCAGCTCGTAGACCTCTCCAGGCGAGGTGATGTTGGCGCTCATCTGCGTCGGCGTGGTATCTGACTTGTCTTCAGAAGCGTTGCTTGGAACAGCACTGTCAGCCCTTGCTGGGGCCGGTCTTGTCTCAGCTGGGGTTGGAGTTGGTTCCGGCACGTTCTTGACTTCACCGTCCATCTTGGGCAAGCTCTTCTGGAAGCTCGGCATGCTTTTGCGTCCCATGCTGTGCATTGCCCGTCGCATACTTCCTGCATGTTCCCCCTCATGCCGCTTTTCTTGTCGCTCGATCTCTCCGAGAATCGTGGTGCCGTTGATGGCGAAGTTCTCATCCGGGATCGGCTGGAACTTGATGATTCCGCGTTCGGGAGACACGCTGAGGATATCGGCCAGGAAAGACTGGATGAGAGCGGCATTTCTCTTGTTCATGGTCGGGCCCATCTGCGAAGGTACAGCGGTGATGGTGATGATGTAGCAGGGATCGAAAGTGCCGCCGAATGCGAGACAGGCGCTGTGATCGACCTTCACCATGACTGATGAGTCTGGTCGGGTGTAGCGCGCTGCCAAGTGGTATGAGAGATCTGTCACCAGCGTGAATTCATCTTTGACCTGGCGTTACATGTCAGTTCACGACATGGACATCCCTTGCACCAGCTCGAGCACCTACGATCACGTTCGTGCGCAGTTCGGCAATGACGGGAGAGTCTCTCTGGACTCGTTCGCGGACGCTGCCATTCGGGTTCTCCTTGTGCTGGAACTGCTCGTCGTAGTATTGAGTGCGCTGGCGGGAAGGAGAGGTGTAGGGAGCGGCCATGACACTTTCGCGAGTGCCCAGATGTTTATGCACAAAGTCGCCAAAGTTGGCACTGCCGGCAAGCTCAGCAGGTAGGCTGCTGCGATGTCGGGACTTGTTCGCTGCTGGCAGGACTGCAAACTTGTCGTTTAGGGGAGTGGCAGCATCGGTGGGTTTTGTTGAGCAAACGGAGTCCGTCATGCGATGGAGAGAGGAATCGCGTGAAGGGGACGAGGGTGTATCGGCTGACGAGCCTTGGTCGGATTGTGGCATATCGTGTCTAGTTCGAGTCGTACAGTGTAACACTCGCACTCCCCACAAATGATTGGCTTCCTCTCGCGCACGATCGACCCCGCAGGCTGCAGTGCTTCTTCGCACTCGGATGGAGCGTCGGCTGCACAGAGGTAGAGGCACGAAAAGCGGCAATTCAGCAAACGAGGCGCCGCTGATGACACGGCATGGAAGGAGAGAGGTGCGTTATCGTGATTCGCCACTCCGTGGCGCGTTGAGAATGACCGGAGGTGCAGACGCGGCGGCAGCGAGAAGGGCGTGCAGATGGCAGAGAGCGGCAGAGAGCGTGCAGAGAGCAGAAGAGTCGTGCGAGTGTCGCGCGGATGCAGTCGGGCGTGTTCTTATTGCTGGATGCGTGCAACAGGCCATGCTGGACACGATTCAACTCCCCAGCGCGGAGAGGATGGCTCTGCTTCGCAAGGCGCGGCGTTCTGCACGCGCGCCGCCGTCGTCGAAACGCTGGCGCATCGTTGCCGTCGAGTCTGGCCGCATGCGTTGTCCGTGTCAGTGGTGTAGGCACGCCCCGTTTCATCTTCCCACCGCATGCCTTGTCAGCTGCGTCGGGAGAAACGTCCCGCGCGCCAACTTCTCTTCTCGTCCGCCACACTTCCCTCCTGGGTGGCATTGGCACTGAGCACCGCATGCCCATCCCGGCCACCGTTTCCGTGGATCGTGAAGGCACTCCCCTGTATGAAGAACGCCCAACCGCCTCGCCAGACACGTGCTCTTCCAGAGTGAGCAGTGAGTGAGCAGTGAGTGAGCAGAAGGTGAGGTCTAAAATAGAAACCAATTTTAGTTGGGCCCAAAATGTGGGGACAGAGTTTGGAGATTCAGAAAAGCCATGCTGATTCGATTCGATTCGGACCATCCAAACAAGATCTGCCGCCTGCCGCATCTCGTGGCCGCGAGCTGTGTCCATGAGGCCATGACGATGAAGCGAGGTGCAAAAAGATCGGTCCAGCCGACTCGGCTCGGCGATGCACCAGCAGCATGCAGTACGCAGGTCCACATCCACCTACCGCTGGCCACGAAATATGCCGCCCCTCGAGTCGACCATGTCACCGGCTCTCGTACCATTCGCCGGGAAATGCAGACGCCTCACCACTGGAGATGCCGCTTCCTTGAGCAGCCAGCGCTCTCACGAGTCATGAGTACTGGCCCTGCGAACCGCATCAAGCAGCTTCTTGTGCCAGAACGGAAGATGATGTCTTCTTGGTGTTTCTACAATTGAGGAACTCAAAGAGCGAGGGGGACTATACCGGCGAGATGAGGCAGCGCGATACTGTGCAAGCCATTGCAGTGCGCGGAGCAGATGGTGCAGTGGGCCCTGCTGCAATAGCCGAGACCACAAGACACGGCGGAGTGTTCAATACCATCACATCGTGCTCTCAAACCCTCGAAATGCGCGTTCATTTGCAGAACTGGACACAAAAAGCTGTACATTTCTGCCGAGCCGGCATTCGCAGTACTCGCTCAAAGCCGTTCACTGTCCTGCATCGAGGACAGTCCCAGGACCTCGTCTAATTGTCACAACGGTGCAAGAGCTGCCACCAACTTAGAGGTCCCGCGCACATGCATACCTCTGCAGTGGGCTTTTGAGGAAACTAGAGGAGATTCTTCACGCCTGCATGTCCACTATGGACAGCCTGCACAAGTGGTCGTTCATAGCATCATCGCTCTCCTCATGCGTGGATACCTGATACTGGTGGCAGCAGGTGCTACAGGCTTGACAAGTACCTCTACGCTCGTCCATCTGGCCATCTCGAGCGTTTCCTCCCTCTCCCTGGCGATCCCAAACGCGGCCTCCCTCTCGCATGCTCTGTTTCTGAGGCCGGTGTAGATCGTTCCAGGTCATGCTGCGGCTGGCCTGTAGGAATCAGCACCATTCGAGCAGGACATCTGCTTTCGATCACTTACCGGTCTGCACATCACTTCCTGATAGGCGGAGAAGCTCATCGATGTGAGCCTTACCCAAGGCCAGCGGGATCACCATCTTGTCGTCCTCTTCAGTCCATGTGTATCTGAGTGCTTTGAGTGCCTCGTGGGTCACGAGTCGCTTGGGAAATCTGGTTAGTCCCCTCTTTACACTGTTAGGATTGGAGGGCTGTTCCGTGTTCGCAGCGCGCGCGTTACCCTCGGTGCTTTGAAGAACAGATGTAGAGGCGATTGTGTCGCCGGCTGCACGCTCTAGCTCTGATCTCTCTGCGTGCTCCAGAGATCCATTGCCACTACTTCTTTCAGTATCACACTCGTGCGAAAGCCGGGTCTCCGGCTGTGTTCCGCGATCCGCAGCATCCCTTTGTGTCTCTGAATCTCTGCTGGGTCTATGATGTCCGAAGGATATGGGCCTTGAAAGCGCCTCTGTCGCGTTTTCTGAGAAAGCCGATATTTTGGGGTCCGGTTCATATTGTGCATACTGTGCCCCCAAAAGCGCGTTGGGTGAGTCTAAGTTCCAGGCGTTGGGGAAAGTGGGCGCTGGAAGCACAACACCAGAACTCGTCGCAGTTCCCGCGTCAGATGCACGCTCTGACCATGCTGGACTCAGCTGTGGTGTCTGCGTGAGCCACGGGAATACCGTCGCACTATCTCCATGGATGCCATACTCGTTTGAGCGCTCCATGTCTGACGGAGTTCTCCAGCTGCCAGTGTCACTTTGGATGTCTGGACCCCTACTATAAGTAGTATTCGCGTTGCTCCCCGATGGCAAGTACCGGGATTCCTTGCTTGACTGTCCTTTACCGATCTCATCCTCTTTAGGAAGCCTCATGCGCAGATGCTGTTCCATGATGCTCGAATGGGCGTGCTCTTCACTCGGCTCCGCTTGCGTCTCGTCGATCGCTTTTTGCGAATCTTCGAAACGAGAAAGCTTCTCCTTGGTCTCAAGCCCGGAAGCACTGAGATCCCTGCTATGCTGTCTTATGGAGCCTGGAGGCTCATGGGGCGCGTCCGTAACAGGATCCATGGCGTTTGGCGCCTGGTTTGGATCAGGCGAGTCGATATCTGCATGGAAATCGATTCAGTCTTTGCGGAAGTCGTAGTGTCGT
The DNA here is from genome assembly GCA_013365195.1 of Cercospora citrullina. Taxonomy (NCBI): domain Eukaryota; kingdom Fungi; phylum Ascomycota; class Dothideomycetes; order Mycosphaerellales; family Mycosphaerellaceae; genus Cercospora; species Cercospora citrullina. The sequence continues at coordinate 268,782 of JAASFF010000134.1, forward strand.
CGCTGTCGCCGGTCAGGTTCCAAGGTATGGACATCAAGGCGCATGGTTTGAAATGAATTTGTCCAGCATGGCGTATGAGGCGTATCTCGCTGTCCGATTCGAACTGGCAGAGCACGCATTTGGTGACTTCGACAGTACTCTTTGCAGCACTCAAACGTGTCATTACTTCCTCATTTGTTGGCGAGGAGAATGAAGAGCATTCTTCTTTGACATGGAAGCGGAGCAATTCTTCGTTGGGATATTGCCGCTGACACGTACGGCATGACCACGCTATGCCACTATGTGCGGTTGAAAGATGCTCCAGCAGTTCGTCCGAGGATCGATAAGTGGTGTATGGATTCGTGCAGTCCTCCAGCAGACAGAAGTACGGCTCCAAGTCATTCATGACATGAGTCCTGCTTAGCGTATCAGAAAAGACACATACACCGAGGACTCGTGCAGTACCTACTGCCATGCGCGACGATTGTGTGCAGTCGTTGCGCTCTTCGGCAAGTGGCAGTATGGACAATCGAAAAGTTCAACTCCTCGAGAAATCTTCGGAGGTCTCGGAAAGCTCAGCTTCTCGTTATTAAGCATGCTCAGTCGAGTTCCGGTCTGCGACAAATTCTCTCGATCGACATGGAGGCCAACTCTACTTTCGGGAAACTGGCTCGCGCTCTGTATCGAGCCAAGCCCCGCCTTTGGAATTGGCGCCCCGTCAGGCTCCTCGACTACTTGAACTTGAGCACGATCATGACGATACATCAACCGGCGCCATCTGCGCTCCATGGTCGCTTGTATTCGAGTGATCATGTACTCTGGCATGATAGTGTTGCTTGACCCAGGAATTTTGCCATTTTCAATCATAAAGCGTATGTGGTTGGAGAACTCTTCGATTAGAGGAGTTCCAGATTCATCCAGAGGATTGTATGTTGGCGCCTTAGTTCCCTCGGGTTGTCTGGATGATTGACGAATATCGACTGCATACCTGAGCAGCCTGCCCACGTCATCATCGATATCTCTTTGTGCATCGTCAAGGTCTTCAAGATCATCGGCATACATGCTCATGATATTCTCGCCGTCATCCATAGTATGAGACATCCCTTCGGAGTTTCCTGGACTGCCTGCGTTTCTCGTCAAGTCGTTCACTATCATCTGTCAGTCATCGTTCGGCCGGCCGCAGTCTGTTCGAGCTCACAGCGAACGATTGTCATCTCGAGAACTTCGAGCATCTGCACAAGCGTGAGGGCCATGTTATAGGCATTTTGCAGCCGGTACCCAATCGACTTTCGTCCTTTTGCGAGGACACCAAGGGTAGCCGCCCACATATTCAGGCGCGCTCTTTGAACTTCACGCCAGTCTCTACCTTGATGTTTAGGCACCTGCAGCAGCTGCACGCATCGCAGGAAGACGATAGGAATCTTCTCAAGCGGTTCGTCCTCCATGCTAGGCAAGAGGCTCTTGATCTCGATCGATTTGGTGGTAACGAAGCTGGAGCTAGAGAGCAATCCAAGGTGCACGGCGAAGGAAGCTGGGCTCCACTGCGGCTGACAACAGTATATTAGATCACGCGGGGCTCGAGAATCCTCGGTTGGGTGACGAAAGTGAAGTACTGATAGCCCAAAAGTCTACGAGAACCCACGAACATGGAGACCTGTGCCAGCGGACCTTCTGTGAGCACCGATCCAGGAATCGACCTTCTTCGACCGACACTTGAACTTCTACTTGAGCTGGTCGGGTGCGAATGCCAAGAGAGCCTCCCATTTGACGACCGACGCGGCCATTGTGTGAGGCTGAAAGCAGACCTTGAAATCGTTGCCAATTCCGAAGTTTTCACACAGAGTCAGTACCTGACCCCGTTACAAATCGTCGCTGGGACCAGTCTCCTGCGCACGGTGGAAGACCACTTTACACTGCTTGACATTGATCAAGAACTCGAATATCCACGATTGAATTTTTTGGTCCACGGCAGGACCAAGCCCACGGAGCGGGCACGTTCGGAATGGTTGACCAGCGTGCTATGCATCTGGCGGCCGGATAAGAAAACGAATCGTCGTCTTTTGACTGATCTCAAGAATCTGAGTGAGGCGGTGACAAAACATGCGTCAACGACGTTGCCGTCTGAATGGCCTAAAGCGAGCAAACTGTTCGATACAATGCTTGCGAGCTCTTTATTCCTCGAGAAAGAGTGGCTGGCAAAGTGTAATTGCCAGGCATGCGATCATCACAGCGCCTTGTTATCATTCGGTTGTTTGAATTCGAGCTCAGGAACAGAGATCTCGTATAAGCTTGCTGCTTGCCTCGCCGACAGCGCGACTGCATGGTCCTGGAAAGTCATCAAAATACAAACAGATGAGAATCTGCTGAACACGTCCGCTGTCACTGGAAGCCCCCTGAGAGCACCACGAAAGGTTTCATTTATGGACTTCCCATCTCTATCTCTTGACACGATGCCCGTTGCCAACATCTGCGACATGCTGCGCTCCGCATCGATTGGTAGCTCTCGTCTGGGTGCACTGAGAGTGCAAAGTATCGTTCAAGATCCACACATGCAAGCCGAACCATGTTCATTCGAGGAATGGCAAGGAGCACAGCCGATCGAACACAACGGCGACAAATCATCTCGGAAACGGACAGCAGATGCGGCGTTCGAGTCGAACCCGTTCGAACATCGCCTAGTGACAGCCCTTGTCATGTCCTACGCTTACTTGCATTTGGTTGGATCAGCATTGTGGCCATACGAGCAAACTGACACTACGCTATGGTACTTCAAGCCACCAGAAATACAATACACGCACACGCAGCCTTTCATGTCGCTCGTGTCAACAACAAACGAGCAAGGTCCACGTGATGACCTTGCACGATCGATCAACAGCGTGGTTCCAAGCCTTCCAATTCTTGGGAAAACGATCCTGGCACTTGTATCTGGACAAGACAGTTCGTGGGATACTTACAGCGATTGCTGCATGGCTCTTGACCAGCTATTTCCTGGCACTCTGGCTCCCGCCTTCCGCGATTGCCTATACTTGAAAGAGCTCAAGAGTGATGTTGGTAGTCCTGCGGCCAAGAACAGATTCAAAAAGCTGTTCCTGGAGAAGGTTGTTCTCCGACTGCAATCCGTGGTTGAAGGAGGCTTCAACCTGAAGTTTGGAGATGTTTTTGGCGATCCGGAACTCCTTCGCCCTCAATCGAAGCAGAGCAACCCAAGACCTCACAAGAGTCCACGCAGTCGTGACAAGACAAGGTATGCTGACTGACCATCGACCCTTGTGATTGATTTAGGCGCTACGAACTGAATGTCTTGAAGTCGTAACGCCCCGGTATCCGATTTCAGCACTCCTATTCCTCAAAGCATTGCCTCACAAGAGCAGGCTAAGTACGATAGCGAAACCTAACCTATCTGACCCGTGGAGTCCATGTTGACTTGAGCAGGGCACACAAGAGCGACATCTGGCTGAAAAGGTTGCGCACGTGTGTGACGTGCTACCTAGACGTCAATTCAGGCGAGTCCAAGCCCATTAAGGTTGCAATTATTGACACAGGACTTCATTTGACAACAAGCGACAAAAACCTGTACGGGGATCGTCTGTCAGAGTGCCGAAGTTGGTGTACTTCCGGAGCGACTCCAACGACTTCAGAAGGAAGCTATGTCTTTCGCTGTGATGAAGACGAGAATGGGCATGGCACTCACATTACGACATCTCTTCTTGATCTTACCGCAGACTGCGAATGCGAGATTTATGTTGCTAGAGTCTTTCAGAACGGGCAATCCTCAGGAAGCTGGCAGGCGCAACCAGATTTGCCTCGACAAGTCGCACGGGTGGGGAATGCGTGTCGACGGATGTGACAACGAACTTGACTGATCATGTGAGTAGGCTATCGAGCACGCAGCTCTAAAATGGCGCGTCGATGTCATTTCACTGTCGTTTGGCTTTGAACGCTTCAACAAACAAGTGTCTGATGCAATCACGATAGCTCGGAATGAGAATGTCCTCATTTTCGCTGCTGCATCAAATGACGGAATGAATACAGGGCGTGCTTGGCCTGCGAGTGATAGTAGAGTGCACTGTGTGCACGCTACGGACGGGCAAGGAGCGTGGTGGAATGGAAACCCCTCGCCAAAGCCCGACGCGCCGAACTTTGCTTTTCCTGGTGTCGAGATGGAGTCGAAATGGCTGCCTCAACAGGGTTTTGTCCAAAAGGTACGGAAGTCTGGGACATCATTCGCCACGCCTATCGCTGCTGGAATCGCCGCTATCATGCTGGACCTCATGGCTCGATGGGAAGAGCCCTACGTCAAATGGCGCACGAAGCTCGCCTGCTCGGAGGCTAAGGTTCGCAAACAGTACTGCGAAGGACTGCAACAACTAAGAACTGTGGACGGGATGAATCGCGTCTTGAGATTGATGTCCGATCCCGATGCACCGCATAGCTACAGATATGTCGTGCCATGGAGACTGTTCGAGAAGTATACAGGAGAGGACCGCCATCTGCTGGTGAAGGAAATTCTGCGCTGTTTAGAGATGAGAAGCGATTAGTCACTGTCGTTATCCAGGTTGCAGTATTCGTTCACAGGTCGTATTGACCAAGAAGATAGATCCTGTCCAACAGTGTCCAGCATCTCTTCATGCTCGTTGAATAGAGCCCATTTATCTTCAATCTGCTGTTCAAATCCTCCTCCTTGACGTTTAAGTCGTATACGACGCAATTGATACGCCAAGATGAACGGCTCAATCACAGTCTTTGTCGAAATCTGCCCGCTGCTCTGCTCCGAGGACAACTCAGGTCCTACGCGTACAGGTGCACCAACGGCCGTGCCATCGACTGCAAGATCAACACCAAAGCCTCTCTGGACCGCTTTCCGCGTGCTGAAAGTGACATCAGAGGCTTTCATGAGGCCTGTGATCATGTAAAGTGGCTTTCTTCGAATAGTGCTCGCGTAGTTTCGTAGGTCGGCGCTGTCCAGTGCTTTGGCAAAATATGCGTCGCTGGGGATGAAGACTTCCAAGTCGACTTCATCGCATTCGATGTGCAGCGCGTCACTGTATTCCCGGGTTCCAGATCCTCCAGTGCTGAGGAATGGTATCATCGGTAACTCAGCCCATAGCCCGATGCCTTTTGAGGAGCTTTTCGAGGTGTCATACGACCAAGATGTAATTTTCTGCCTGCGGATCTGCTCCTCCGAGACTGGCACTCGGGTATCTTGATTGACTGGACGTCTTGGGTCGGGATGCTTGTTTGTTCTGTCAGCTGGCAAGAGTGTTCCGAGCAATAGGTCCTTTCCTGGAGGGGAATCGGTATCAGGTAGGAGCATGAAAGTTGGCTTCTGAATCTCCATCGCTCGAGTGGATGGTCCTGAGTCGAGGACAAGCTGCCCAAGGAGAAGGGAGCTCAAATATTGGCGAGGAGGGGCAGTGCAGCGCAAGACTTCGCCTCAGCCGCAGCATGAGAGGCACAACATGTTTTGCCTGCGTGAGGATCTCATTCAGCAGCGTCGCACTACTTCTTTCCTCTGTACGATATCACTCCTCACAGCGAAAACCTCATGAGATGTGAGCAGTGACATGGGTAGAGATGGAGAGTTCCTTCGTGAACCAATCCCGGCAGCCCACAAGTGGCGACGTCTCGCACTGCATGCAGAAGCTTTAGCAAAGTTTACAAGAACACCAAACATTTCAATATTTTTCAATCATAGACCAAGGAGTAGTCTGTCGTCACAATAAAAATTGAGTCTCTGGCGGCCTGGCGAGCCCTAACCGTGAAGCGTCTAGCTTCAGCCACATCGAGAAAGGTGCTGCGCTGACACCATACTGATGAGTAAGCCACATCGGTGACTTGGACGCCCCATGGAGCAGAATCGGAATCCAGAACATCATACCTGGACACCATAACCACAAAGACTTCAAGACATTTCTCAATCTCTCTTCAAGAGAAGAACTCCAAGTTTCGTTCTTCCAAAAATGTCCACCTCATCACCAAACAATTCCAAAACCTACTTCTACAAAATCCTCGATTTAGCTCCTCCCTCTCCACTCCCGGAAACCCTTCCAGCCACGCCTCTCGATATCAAAGACAATTTTATCCACTTGAGCGTATGCAGAACTTGCTCCCTTCACTTTCTCTCCTCGTACTGACTAGACGGTAAGACCGCCACCCAAATCCCCATCACCGCCGACTTGTTCTTCTCCTCACACACCAAACTCTGGCTTCTCAAATTGCGAATTGCAGCCTTGGATGGTGAGATTAGATATGTAGAAGGCTTGCCAGAGTGTCCGCATGTGCATGATAGTCAGAAGGGATTAGGGAAGGGGAACGTGGAAGAGGTCATTTTGGTGCAGAGGGAGGAGAGGGAGAAGTGGGGGGATGTGGAATTATTGAAGAAGTTGGAGAGTTGAGCCGCGAGAACAGTGCGAGTGAGCATCTCAGCTAGATCTTACATTGAGGAGCGGATGAGTGCTTGTTGATATCCTGATGAGCGAGTGATGAGCGATGAGAGTTGGCTTCAACGCCTGTCTGAAGAGTTTTGTTTGCAATCATGTTTCAAGCCTAGGCTGATACGATAGACAAGAAAGCGCAACAGATGTGCGAATTGACGCACAAAGGATGCATTCGACTGTATCAGCTACAGTTATCTACAGCGCCGTGAATCCCACCTCATCGAAAGTCATCATGTCACCGAAAATATCATCAAAATTAACATCGTTCCACATTTGAGTGCCATCAAAGTCCAATATCCCAGATGCATCCGAACTCGTCCCGTCCGAAGCACCAGTTACGTCCAAAGTACGCGTGGTTGCTGCCCTGGAGCTCGACTCCTTCTCCCCATTCTGCTCGCCAACCGCAATCGACGACCCGAGCGCTCCTTCAAAAGTCCGACTTATTTCCGCTTCATGAGAGCAAAGCATTTGAGCAGCCTTCAGAACTTTGACAAGAGTCTTTCGAATCCTCTTCCCAGACCTGGTGTTCCCCCCAAGACTTTCCACGACTTCGAGAGCTTTTTTCAGAGCTGTGCCCTTCGTCTCGAGAGAGGATAGCAGTCTTGCCATGTGGAGCGACTCTTCGGCCGAATTTCTCTCGTGGGAAGTGTTTCGGAGGTGTGCATCGAAGTCCAACATCAGACAGGCAAATATAGTCAGCGCGGCATTGAACGTGTAATACGATGCGAACCAGAAGGCACCCAGCATCGATGGTCTTGAGCGAAGGGCATACGCAATGTCGATAATTTCGAGCGCTGCTGCTTCGCAGTATTTGACCGAATTCTGCGCCATATCGGCGACCATGTTGTACTCCTGCGTGGCCCTATTTACTGCACTTCTGCTTTCGAGTAAGAGGGCCAAGACCGGTCGGTGCAGCAATAATCTGACATTAAGGATTCGCCGCCGCATTATGACGCTCAATCGACTGAATGCTAGGTCCATGCTTGTCGATCTGACAGCGTTCTCCCATGGGCGTAGTTTCAGTTGTGGAGGGAGATTTTGCTCCAACGATGAAATTCGTGTTTCCAGCGCCACTACAGTAGGGAGCATGTCTGCCAGACTCAATACCTGTCTCGAATCTAGGTTAAAGCCATACATCTGCTCCAGAATATCGTGAAGAACGCGGTAGAGCAATGTTGTGTGGATGTAGAGCGATACAGAACTTGCGCCTCCCGGCAAACGGCCGGGACTAGCTAAATGCCTGCCAGACAGCATTTCCAGACTGCAGTCCGTAGGAAGGTCAAGCTTGACGTATGACTCCGGGATCGCTGGTGGTCGACCATAAGACATCGCCAGGATTCGATCAATACCAACACAACCAAACCACACTCGCTTCCGGACTTCCACGTCGAGAGCTGTCAGACCTTCGGAGAAGCTTGGTGAATGGAGGCCTAATTGCAATGCAGAACGAAAGGCGAGACAATGCAGCTGCCAAGGATCATCGACAACTTGCGAGCCCTGCCGGTATAGGCACATCAGGAGCAGCGCCTGCACCATCATCAGACTTGGCGACAGGTGTTGTTGATCTTGGACGAGCTGTCTTGCTCGCTGAAAGAACACTTCGGCGTCATTGGCATCGGTTTCGCTGGCAGTCTCTGGATGGACGCTGATGTATGTTGCAAAGGCGAAGATAACGTTCAGTAAGCAAAGCAGTGGCCTAGAAACGCCGTGGAATCCGGTGCTCTTCGCTGCGTTGTATGCTCCAAGCACATGTTGCTTGCATACGAAAGGAAAGAGCAATCCTGTGTCGTTGAAGAACAGCTCAATTAGCCTCATGGCATGCTGCTCAGGTGGCAGTATACGGACGTCGACGACACTTGGCGACATGCTTGAAGTACCTCGCGCCGGTGGCTGAGGTGGTGTCGCACGAGACAGAATAGCGTGGTCTCCGGATTCTGACGCGCCGGGCGCTGAGCGCATCTTACAGGCTCTGGTCTTGATGGCGTTGGACAGTTCTCGAATGAATGCCACATTTGACGATGGCCCATAGAACGTTCCCTCTGAGCTGTCCAGATCCGCAACAGTCACCAGCCCATCGACAGGTGCATCGCCTCCTCGCTCGTCTGGCAAGACATCGAGAACTGTCACGTCTTCCGAGGAGCCAGCAGCCTGGCTCAACTGGCTCGATGCTCGTGCAAAAGAAGCCGCAGCTGTATCTCTTTCCCTCGCCAGCATCTGAAGTGTTTGCTCCACGGCTCTCAGCCGTTCCTCGTAGCCATCTTGGCTTGCCCGTATTCCAGATCCGCCCGCCTTGACTGGTTGTTCGTAGACGCAGTCGAATCCCAGTTCAATACACAGCTTGCATGCCGGCTTCGCGCCATCGCACTGTCGAGGTTTTCATCAACTTTGGTCTTGCACTGCACATTTGCATCACTCACCCGGACCTTCCGGTTCCTGCAGGACCTGCATGCCAAAGCAACTCTGCGGCGCTTGAAAGCAGGTTCGCCAGTCTCGACGATAGGGCTGCTGGTTGGACGGCTCATCTTCGCAAGTGGTGAGGCATTGGTATGCTGACCTGGGGAAAGATCGGAAAGTGCTGGAGTACTGAGGTGGGGAGAGTTTGTGTGCTTCCCGGTCTAGCCGCGGACCGGGCCCTGATCTTCGTCTTGGCAGGCAACAGCGTTTGAGGACTCGCTGCAGGAAAACATCTTGTTCTTTGCAGCTTCGTGGACCGCCGAAGATTTTGTCTACTGAGAACTGGCCAGCTTCTCTCAGAACACAAACACCTGCTGCACCAACCACGCCCGCTCCAGGAATCCCGTCGCTTTCCCATCGAAGACCACTTCCCTCACCCTCTTCACCACATCCTTCGACCTGGCAAAATACGTAAAAGGCGCTCCATCTGGCAGCATCGGGACTCCAAAATTCTGGCAAAATACCTCCATACCACCTCTCACCCGCTCCAGACTATCCTCGTCCCAGACATCATTAAGACTCGCCAACCGATCCAGAATCTCAAACTCCGGATAATCGGGGTCCGCGCGAGGGTCATCGTCGTAGATCGTCATACCCCTGAGTGAGTTATCGTCTTGTTCGTTCACATCTTCCGCGTCACTAGATGGGCGACGTTCGTCCTTCGTCAAAGCTGCGTCCGTATCCCCGCTGCCACACCACCCTCCTCTCGCCCTTCGAATCAATTCCCTCTCTCCTGCGTTCCAGATCCTGCTGGCCAAGTTCTGCGTGTCACTCTTCGTCCTAATATCGCCTTTCTCGAGTTGACGCCGAGCGAGGTAAAACTCTGCCCAGGCCATGTACTGTCGAAACATCCATTCATTATCTAATCCTGGTGAGCGATGACCTCGAGTCCGAAACATGTCAACTCCAGGAGATGTGATGCCGCGATGGAGGAGGAAGTTCGTTGCTGCAGAGGGAATGGAAAGATCGGGGTTGGCCACTGCACGATCGAAATCATAGTTCGCTGCGGGATGCGTGCGTGAGGCGTCCTCGTCGATGGGAAAGTAGCAGTGCTTGTTGATCAATCCGCTCAGAGCATGGATATGCGAGGCGATTTGAGGTCGAGTGAGCGTTGATTGGTTTTCCTGTGCCATAACCATTAGTGGACTGGTTGCCTGCGCTATGAAACTCGGACAAGACCAACATCTAGGTCGATCAGCTCCCGGAAATGTCGATTGATCCGACGACACTTCTGTATTTGCTTAAAGGGAAGACAAGCAAGAATGTGCAGCTGCAGCTCCACAGGAAGATCCAATATGGGTGTCGTCTGAGGCGCATCGAATGGGAGGTCTTGCTGGCAAACCGTCGCATCGGATGGTGTCCAGACTCGAAGAATTGCGGATCGGACGAGCTTCAACATGGCCAGAACATTTTCCATGGTAGGACTGCATATGTGTCGCGTCTCATCACCTTCTATTGGGAGAAGTGGTCGGCTTACTGCAACTACAACTTGCCAGATGAGCAGACCGTACGTGAACAGCAAAGAGGTGCAGCCTTTTCGTTGGCTCAGAGTCTTGAACTCCATCATCTCCGCTCTGCATTCAAGACTTGAGTCGTGTGCCAGATTCTGACAGCTCACCGGAATGTGAGATCGTTCGTCGCCAGCAGTTTGAGAAATCATGTCCCGATCCGGTAAATTCGGGCCCGCGGACAGAAGATTACCCGGCCGTTCTCAACCTTCCGTTCCCAAGTACTGCGACAACGACACCCCTACCAAGTCTGCGTTAGTAATCCTCACCATGGAGTCTTTTTTGGAAAGGTAGATGAGCTATGTCCGTTCTGCTTTCCGTCCGCGCTCTCCAATGACACCACTTGACCGGATTCGGAAGCCTTGGCAAGGCTGAGTCCCAACAGTAGAACCCGAAGTCCTTTCTCGCTGTGCGGCCAGGTCGCAACCCAGTCGTAGCGCCGACCAACTCCTTCTCCTTTTCAACGCGGTGCTCTGAATTTCATGTTGGTCTTTGTGCTGCCAAGTCATCAGAACAACACATACGATTCTCACGTTGTGCTAATAAGCAAGGTCATGTCCGTTAACTCCGTCGGTCGCAGTGGCCGCAGCAGCACAACCAGGTACAGACAGTTCCAAGTTCAAGCAAACAACAGCTTTGTCATCTCGAATGCGTGGGCGGGGAGGGGGGTCCGGCCGTGGAGCAATCTGACGTTGAATATCTTTATCCACTAAGAGAACTCGTATCAGCAGCTCTGCGGAATCCAATGCAACGACAAAAGACGAAGAAAGAAACGAGAAGACGCTCAATGCCCGCTCGATCGCTCAAAATGCCAATGTCCCCAATGCGACCCGATTGCACTCCAAGCGCGCCTGCCCTCGACCTCATTAAACGTTATGCCTCAATTTAATGCTCATTCCAAGATATCTCGCATGATGGATGTCATCTCTTCACAATGGCCAATTCCTCGCCGAAATCTCTTCGGGAGAGGCAGGTTCGCTGACCTCAGCGACGGCTTGCGTAGCCAAATTGCTGTCTATCCTATCTCTACCCGCGCTGCCATCGAGCACAAAGGGGCCGGCGTCGTTACGTGGGGTCATAGGGCCTTCTGTAACGACTGATGGCCCTGCCGATAGCGCGAACGGTGCATGAGAAGTCGGCGTGGTCGAGCGCGCTCCATTAGAATCGCTGGGAGATCGCTGGCCGGATCGAGACCGCGAGATATTGATAGGCTGCGAACCGGGCACTGGCAACGCAGAGGAGCTTGATCGATCCACCCTGGTCGCTGGCTTTGCCTGGGCGATAGGTGAGCTGATCGATGTATCGCTGAGCATCCTTGAAAGGTCCTCATCCACATCTCCATCTTGTGATCTGTCACCTGTATCGGGTGCTGAGTCAGATGTACGCTGTTCCTCATTGTCGCCAGGCTCATCATTACGGTTCCCGTTCGGGGTCTCTCCGCCTCCATTAGCCTGTGCATCGGCGTCCGTGAAATCTTCGAACATCTCCTCCTCAGGCTGCTCCACCTCTGCCTCTAGATCCGCCACAAAACGACAATTAGGGCACAAGAAGTTGGGATAGTTCGGTCCGTGGATAAGTCCACGAATGCACTTGTAGTGCCAAACATGACTGCATGGAGCCACAAACAGAGCTTGACAGGGTGCCACTGAATTTAGGCAGATGGAGCACTCGGAGCTGTTGACACTAGCGGCATCCGAATCGCGAACCTTGGATTTTGGTGTAGACTTGGCGCTGTTCAACAGTCGCTTGTGTGCTGAGGTGTTGAAGTTGTTCAAGCTCTTTTGCCAGCCACGATTGCATTCGATGCGGATCTTGACGCATCTGAAGATGACCTCCTCTCCGCCCTTGAAGTCGATGCCAAGCTGCACGACATCTCCATCATTCACCGGGTAGGGACGACTCTCGACGCCAGGACTCGATAAACGGACGTGATTGAGGAAGGTGCCTGAGCTCGACTTGACATCCTTGACATACCACTGGCCGTCGGTGCACCAGAACTCGCAGTGTCTCCTGCTCACCACCTTCGACTTGAAACCCACCACATCGCTCGTGTTGCTGTCTCGCTCGCTGTATCGGCCAACTTTGACCTTGCCGTCGGGAGTCTTAAGTTGGCGGGAAAGCGCGTTGAAGTGGAGCGACGGCCGTGACGAGCGGGTTTCCACGTGTGGAATGAAGCGAATGGTGGGGAGCGACTCTTTGCTCGGGCCCGGCGTGGCTGTCGCCGAGTCGGGCATGGCAGAAGGCATAGCGGCAATTTCTGGCAGCTCAGGTCCGGATGTTCGGCGAGCGGAGGTATTGGAAGCAGTCGGGCCAAATGGCGACGTTCTCGACCGGGTCATGCTGTCGACAGGACTCGTGATGTTTGGCTCTGGGACTGCTGAGATGGTGTTGGTGGAGGTCAGCTGCGGAGATTGCGTGGTTGGAATCCAGCCGTGCTCGCCGGACTGTATGGTGGAGGCAGGCGCGGCTGATTGCTGCTGCGTACCCCGCTCCGAAGTGGACGGCGGAGCCTGCGTCGGCGTGGCACTCCTCGACGGCGAGAATGGGAGGGCGAGGGGAGATGAGGTCGAGCGCGTGAGAGGTGGAGGGGGTTGCTGCTGCTGCTGCTGTTCGGAGCGGTGCAGGTGGTTGTGGGTGTAGTTGCGCAGGTACGACAGGCCGCGCAGTCGACTCGGGCGGGTGGGCGAAGAAGGCGTTGCGCTGGTAGTTGCAGTGTGCAGCGAAGGAGTCGCGGTGGTGGCCGAACCTAGCATATTCGTACCCTGACGCGCGATTGCATGCGGCGATCAGACAGACCAGGTTGGGTGCAGATGGCGAGCAGTGTTCCCTCGCCGCCGCACCACTGCGCAGCCTCACAACCAGCTGAGTGTACCACGGAAGGCCGCTTGCGGATGCGCAGAAGCCGTTCCTCTTCGATTGCTGCAGAAGCGGCGTACAGTCGACTGTCCGGATGTTGTGATGTCTGCGGCTTCGTGAGGAAATTGGCTGGCGCACAGATGCAAAAGCAAGACAGGGTGCGAGGAGGGCGGCGGAAGGTGTTGGAGATGGGCTGGGCGAAGGATGAGGTCTGGATGAGGGCGGCGTCAGCTCACGGACCCTTTTCCACGCTGGGCATGTCGATCACCAATGCTCGCGGGTACTGTGGTAGTGAAGTCGTGATGAAGGCGTCGTATAGCCAGGCTGACCGGTGTTCTATCGCCAGCATACACTTCACCTCCGAAACACCTTCTCCCCTCCGCGCGAGACTCCCGCCCAATGTCGGAGCCAAGTACGCCAGGCTTTCCCGGTTCTTCACGTGCCAATAATGGAGGACCGGTGCGAACCTGCGCCTGACGGACTCAGATGGCGGAATCTCGTAGGCCATCTGCAATGCCACTGCACTCAGCTACGAGATTTACCCTAATCGTTCCAAAATAACAAAACTGCATCATCATCGCTCGTGTCCATGTCCGCTGGCTCGTGCATGGTTCATCGTTGCTCCCGCCATCGGCATCTCCTCGCGCCGATCCTGCGTGCCGAGAAACGAGTCGTCGACCCTGCAAAGTGTACTACCATCACTTTTCATCAACCATCCATCCTCAGCCCAGGACCATGAGCAAATCGCTGTCGCTGCCGCGGCAAGCATCGAGAATCGCGAAAGATGCCTCGCGTAGATCTGCCCGGTTACGAGGCTATGCAACCGCATCGCGAACAGCTCCCTCCGCCGCGGAACCTACAGACCTCGATCAGATAACGACTCTTCCCAACGGCATCAGAGTCGCTTCAGAATCTTTGCCCGGGCACTTCTCTGGTATTGGCGTCTATGTAGACGCTGGGTCGCGCTATGAGAATGATGCTCTCCGAGGCGTCTCACACATCATCGATCGGCTGGCCTTCAAAAGTACGACCAAGCGCTCATCGGACCAAATGCTGGAGAAGATTGAGGGACTGGGAGGAAACATCCAATGCGCATCGTCACGAGAGAGCTTGATGTACCAAGCGGCCACCTTCAACTCTGCCGTCCCTGACACGATCGCGTTACTCGCCGAAACGATACGAGATCCGGACATCACAGAGGAAGAGGTGCAAAGGCAACTGGAAACTGCAGACTATGAGATTGGAGAGATTTGGGGGAAGCCAGAGCTGATTCTGCCTGAGTTGGTGCACATGGCCGCATACAAGGACAACACACTGGGGCAGCCTCTTCTCTGTCCAAAGGAGAGGCTAGACCAGATCAATGCGCGCACGATCGAGGCATACCGCAAAGCCTTCTTCCGGCCAGATCGGATAGTGGTCGCCTTTGCTGGCGTACCGCACGATGATGCTGTCAAGCTGGCTACACAATACTTTGGCGACATGACAGGGTCAGCAATCACCAACGCACCTTCACTGGAATCCAAATCATCACAGGTACAGCCTCCTTACCCAACCTCACAAATTCCATCCCAGAAGGATTCGCGGCTCATGTCCAAGATTCCGTTCCTGAAGAACCTTTCCACGTCTGCTACACAAAAAGCCACAGTCTCACCTCTCGACCCATCGCAGATTATCCCTCATCCTCTAGATGCTCCGGTCGACTACACCCAGGCGTCACACTACACCGGTGGTTTCCTGACATTACCGCCTTTACCTATACCGCCAAACCCTGCGCTTCCTCGCGTGTCGCATATTCATCTGGCATTCGAGTCACTACCCATCGCATCACCAGATATCTATGCGTTGGCAACGCTACAAACACTGCTCGGAGGAGGAGGCTCTTTCTCGGCTGGTGGACCTGGGAAAGGAATGTACAGCAGGCTGTATACCAATGTGCTGAATCAGTACGGCTGGGTGGAGAACTGCGTTGCTTTCAACCATGCTTACACGGATTCTGGACTTTTTGGCATCTCCGCCAGCTGTGCGACACAGTTTGTTCCGCGGATGCTGGACACCATGGCTCGGGAGTTGAGCCTGCTCAGCGCGGAGACTGGACTAGGACGACTATCCGAGATCGAAGTCAAGCGTGCGAAGAACCAATTGCGATCTTCTCTTCTGATGAACTTGGAATCACGAATGGTGGAGCTTGAGGATCTGGGCAGGCAGGTACAGGTTCACGGAAGACGTATTCCAGTCAAAGAGATGGTTGCAAGCATTGAGGCTGTAACAATGGCGGACCTTCGACGCGTGGCGAAGCAAGTATTTGGCGGAGGTGTGTACAACGTTGGACAAGGCTCGGGTGCGCCTACTGTTGTTTTGCAGCAGGGTGAAGAGGAGGGAGTACAATTGAGAGAGCTTCCGTGGAATGATATTCAGGAGAGGATTGCGAAGTGGGGGCTTGGGAGACGGTAAATGAGGATGCTTGGTCAGGCCCCGATGAGCAGTGTCGTGTTCTTCGCGGCAGATGTATGGATATTGTACAGATCGAAGTTTTCAACTCATAGCGGAAGAGCAGGAAGATGCTTGCTTTGTACAATAGATGCTTTAAGGCAGAAGCGACTGGAATGAAGTGGTGTGTCTCTGAGGTGAGCGTAGGCTCTCACGTGGGAAGAAGGCAAGCGCGCTAGGGACTGGCCTGCATTAGCGCAGTTGGAGCCTTCTCGGTGGCATTACTGCGACGGCACATGCAGCTCAATCGTCAGTCACCAGCCACCACCTCCCTGTCCCGAAGGCTGGCGGCACTTCGAAGGTCCATGAGGAAACACGAATAAACGCAGCCTAGCCCGCCTGAATGGGCATTGAATCTGAAGTGAGTTGTGCACCTGAAGTGGATATCCAGGTTTGCATGTGAAGCGCGACAAGTCACTGACGTCCACCAGTCGCCAAACTCCTGAGACTTTCTTTCCGCACAACCGCAACTCTACCTCAAACACACCACTCGGCTCACAGACACACACCAGTCGAGCGACCTACACTGAGCTGCTCACCAGCATCAACAACATGGCGAGCTTCAACGACAAGGAGCTATCGCCTCCGACCCCCGTGTCTGCGAGCGCCGAGGTGATCGCAAAAGAAGACAATTCCGTGCCGCCAGAACAGATCATCGACCTTCCAGTGGAAATGCAGTTGCGCATTCTGTCGTATTTGCCGGCGAAAGAGATCCAGTGCTTTCGGAGTGTTTCTCGCCACTTCCGTGATATGATTGATTTGAAGGTATGGAGAGAGATCTCGAGGTGCAGGTGTGGAGACTGATCAAGTACAGGACAATCAAGCTCTGCTCATCGGGCCCGGAGTTGACCAATCTATGCACAGATTCGATACCTTCATCAAGAGATACTGCGAGTTTCCGATGGAAGCTGAGGACGGGGGACCGGATGCTTTCTTGACGCGCTCTTCGACTTTCTATCGCTTCGTCAAATCGGGTACGGGTCGGCTTTGTCCAAGCTGGACGAGTTCAGCGCATTCTGGTTCAACCGATCGCTGCAGCTCGACCGATCTTCGTCTCACGAACGTAACTACGAGGCGCTCACTGATGATATTTGCCTTGCGTGGCGCTCTGCGATGGACATTGATCCCAGCATGCCGGCTGACAACATTTTCATCTACCCATACGGAGATTTGAGCAAGGTGCTGTTGACGCGATTCGAGACTTTTATCCGCGGAGATCACAATGGCGAGTGCGTTGACCCGGACGCTGCAATACTAGTCCTAGAGTCCAACTTCACGTCCATTGGAATCGAACAGCGTGACGATGAAATGCAACTTTTGCATCATGTCCTCCAAGTGCCGGTGCTCCCGGGCATATCTCCGTATTCATACTACAACTACGACTCGCGCGACTACGGCACGTCCAACTGGGCTAAAGCGAGGCTGAAAGACGCGATGGCACGGAATGAAGAGATCAGAGGTATCGAAAGGGCAGCATTGATGGAGGAGCTTTATATCGCTTGATTCGTCTCAAGCACGATCGCACGTTATTCGGGGAGAAGGGAATACTGTGCGTGAGCTGCCTCATGGTCTCAACCCATACGGCGGGCCTTTACAGCTCGCGAGGGTGTCCTCCAAGGCTGGGGATGCATGTATCTGCAGCACGGGCTGGTGTTGCTCCTGGGAGTTGTCGACCACGATGGCGAAGTCACGAACCAGCTCTTAAAGTATTCAGGCTGTGTTGTGATGCATGTTGCGGAGCCTTGACAACACCGTCTTCACTTTCACGGAGCAGCAGAGTAGCATAGTATGTATGAGATTTCACAAGAATGTAAAGCGCGCTAGTGACGGACCTGCATTAGCGCGCTTGCTGCCTTGGTGACCCGACCAAGCCTTTCCGTTCCACGTACACTGAACTCGTGCTTTCGTTACCAATCTATTTTCAACGGCAGTCAACCTCAAGATGCCGCCACCCATCGAGAAGACTCCGCCGCGGAGACTGCACGACCTCCCGACTGAAATGCAGCTGCAGATTCTCTCCAACTTGCCGCCCAAAGAGCTCCTCCTGACTTGCCGGCTCATCAATCGCCATTTTCGCGATCTCATTGACTTGGAGGTAAGCTGCTAAGCCAAGCGGGGGCGCGAAGTGAACGAGGTACTGACACCGGCCAGGAAAACCATGGCACTCTTGTTGGCGGCAGTATCTCTGCGTCTCTGGACAGGCTGAACGCTTTCATTAAGCGGTACTGCGAGTTTCCGCTTGAATCTGAGGACGGTGGCCCAGACGCGTTTCTCGAGGCGATTTTCGACTTCATCAGAGTGCGCAAACTGGGACCGAGATGGAAGAACGAGCTCGACTTGTTTACTCAATTCTGGCTGCACAGATTAGATGGGCAGCAGCAGCGCCAATACGTTATCGACGCTTACACCGACGAGTTTGTCAACATGTGTGAGCACTCAGTTGGCGATGCTGCCCTCGAGCCAAGCGGCTGGTTCTATGACCAGTTTGAGGAAAAGGTCGATATCATGTACCTGAGGACAAAGATCTTCATGCAGTCTTACGACCGTCCTTTGGTGGAACCTGCTCCGAGATTCGAGATCATGGAGCGGAGATGTCCAATTCTTGGGGCTGATCAACCAGTCCGGACTCGAGCTGATGAGATGAGAGACTTGCATTGCTGCCTTGGAGTGCCCGGTTTCGACGCCAGCTCTCCATACACGTACTGCGTTTCCGCAAGATGGCCACTGGCCAAGCTAGCCCCGGAAAAACGAGAGCTGAAAGCGCTCAAGGGCATCGAGAGGGCAGTAGTGCTGGAGGAAGTGTACATCTACTGAATGGTCTCTCCGGCTGCGGCATTCACCCAGAACCAAAAGTGAGAGGCCCCTCGATGTTGCTCTGCATTCTGCGGAGCTGGAATCATAACGGGCACTTGCCTTCAAGACTGAGCTGTGTAGCGTTCATAGACGTTGCACGAATAGAAGAATCCTGAAGACCATCCAGTCAGTTTGACATCAGGGGCTGATACAGAGAGACAACAGCACACTCCGGAAGCTGATGCAACATCTTCTGATTATACTAATCTTGTGATGAATATCTTGAGTCAAGGGTGAATGGACTAGACAGGCTTGAAATCCAGCTTTCACATGTCAGGCAAACCACGCTAGGGAGTGATTCCCATTCCTAGTCATTGCTCGCCTGCCTTGTAACATTCTGGATTCCAGGAACAAAGCTCAACCTCGATCTCGACACTCAGCTCGCCAAAGATTCGCGCAATTCATCCACGATGGCGTGCAACAAGAAGAAGCAGAAATCGCAACCACCCATGGCCGGTCTCGTGAGTGATGCTCCATCGAGTCACAAGGCATCAACACCAGCACAGCTACTCGGCGGACTTCCGGTGGAACTACAACTGCGCATCCTTTTGCAATTGCCAGCCAAGCAGATCCTGTCCTGCCGTCGCATTAATCGCCACTTTCGCGACATGATTGATCTCAAAGAAAACCACAGCCTTCTAATCGGACCAAGCATCGCCGTATCGATGGAGCGGTTCGACAGCTTTGTAGAGAGATACTGCGAGTTTCCGCTCGAGTCAAAGGACCGGGAACCAGGGTTATTCCTCGACGCGGTAATCGACTACATCGATGTTTGTAGCATTCGAGCCGTGGACTGGGTGGAGAAGATCGACGGCTTCATGGAGTTTCTGGTCCAGAGATCCGACGACGAATTTCAAAACGGAGGTCCTTTTTCAGGAAGACAGGTCTGGCACCTTGGTTTCGACTTCCGGGAGCTTTGCGACTATGCAGTTGGACCAGTCCAGCTCCGTATGCAGAACCTCTTTGACGAGATCTACGGAGAAAACGTCGAGATCATCATCGACAGAATGAGGGTATTCTTGCTGGAGCACGCGAGGCATCCGGTCGAATATGTTCTAGGATTCCCAGTCACAGGACCTCATGCACCTCTAGTACCAGGTATTCCACTGCCTGCACGTGCTCCTCAGATGCTGCATGTCGGTCGTGCCATGGGCGTGCCGGTCCTGCCGAGAAGCTCTCCGTTCACTTACTACGCAGCTTCGATGTGGGCTCGAGACCGAATTCTTGACGCTAGAGATGATGAGACTGTGGTCGAAGGCGTGGAGAGGGCGGTGCTGCTGGAGGAGATGTTTATTGCTTGTATTTGAGCTCGGTCACACACAAGCCAGTGACTGTGAGCACGAAAACATGGTCGCTGTCGATGGAATTTCACACACTTTGGGATGGCATCTTGTTGGAGAAGCAATGCCGCAAGCCCAGTGGCTGACGAGATGACCAGATGGAACGCAAAGTCTGAGGAAAAGCTGCGACGTGCCTTCTCACGAGCGGGGATGCTCAGATCCTTGTTTCTATAACGTGTGGTTCTGCAGATACGTTCATAAAGAAAACGCTTTCTCGAAGACAATCAAAATTTGAATTCCAGCTGATACGTTCTGGTAGCTGCGTATATCCTTCATTCAAGCGAGATAATCGTCGGAAGGACTTGGTCTGCTCTCGTTGAGAGCAGATACCGCGACTTCCCAGCGAGAGTACATTACAGAGGACTGACCAGCGTGTCGTAAAGGCAAGATATGTTTCAGCAAAGTAGTCTGGCGTATACCAGATTTTGACCACATCTCACACTATCCCGATTTGGTATCGCGTCCCTAGGCTGCCAAGCGCTCGCAACTTGCAGCCTGCAAATATGCAGGCATCGATCACTCCCTTGGTTTATCACCTGAGCTACGCAGACCTCCTTCCATGTCTCAGCAACCTGAGAAGGTCCGCCGCAGTCACCGAAAATCACGCAATGGCTGCGGGCCTTGCAAGGCACGGCGCATCAAGGTATGCAAAGGATTCGATTTCAAAACAAACAATGCGTATTGACTTCCCACGCATTGCTAGTGTGATGAGACTCATCCGGACTGCCTGAATTGCGTACGTCGGAATGTCGTGTGCCACTATAATGCGAAGACCGTGGCTCCTACGGTAGCGTCGACACCACGTGCCCGGAGGGAAAGAACGAGTCCGAATACGGGGCCACATCATCTGAGAGAGCTTTCGACTCAGAGTCCCGTTCACATTACAGTATCTTCAAGGACTACGCCGTTGCAATCTATCCACAGGCCGTCACAGTCAATCAGCACGCCGCCTAGTGACTCGAGCGTTGCCTTGCCACTACAGAATCATGATCCTTTCGACGCTTCCGACATGGCTCTTCTGCATCATTTCTTTGTAGCAGTGGCTCCTACCTTGGCAGATGACGGAGGAAGTCCTATCAAATGGCGATCTCAACTGCCGAAGGCCGTTTTCGCATCAGACTGTTCGCTGCACGCCTTGCTGGCTGTATCAGCCCTTCATCTGGCGCGGCAGCGACCCATCCAACGCGAGGAATGTCTGAGGAAGGCGACTGAACATCATGCGCTGACTTTGGCTCCTCTCATCGACTCGCTCACGCACTTGGACGAGCACAATGCTGAGACCACGTTCTTAGCTGCCGTGTTCCTCTGTTATCACAATCTTGCCAAGGGGCCTCAACCAGGACAATATCTGGGCTTTGGTGATCAGGCGGAGGGAGAATGGATATGGGTCATCAAGGGCGTCCGAACGGTGCTGTCCATGGTTCGGCCATTTCCTCAGCCACCAGCAGAGTCGAATGATAGCCCTGTGGCGATTCCTAATAATTCTACAATGGAATCTGCACTGACTCCTTCTTTAATAGCCCATATGCTTGAATACGAGGCCCCTTTGACGGAGCTATCACGAATAGTGGCATTGCTTGAAGGCGAAGCGTTATCAAGCACGAAATACATGCAGGCTGTCACAACACTAAGGACCGCGTTCGAAGCATGCTGCTCATCGCAACAAGGAGCAAGGGAAGCAAGATCTGGTGTCACTGAACTGCAGACGCGCAGTGTGTTCCGGTGGCTTTTCTGTCTGGAAGCGGATTTTTGCCAAAGTCTAGAACGCCAAAGTCCGATTGCTCTATTAATTTTCGCACATTTCAACGTGCTTGTGCACCAACTACGGCATATCTGGTACATGGAAGGCTGGAGCATGCACATTATGCAAGGTATTCTAAAGCATCTTCCCTCTCACCATCATTCCTGGATTCAATGGCCACGAGAGCAGGTGATGGGTTCGGATTGAGGGACAAGATGATGAGCTGTCGAGGAGAAGAAGTCCTGACTCGCTCAGCTAACAACACGCTTAGTAACCTCGTTTCAAGCTGATTGCGAAAGTCGCACTGATTCAGGGGACCTCGAGGGTTCTCATGCTCGTCCAGCAAAGTCTCTTGCTTCCATCTTGCAGCACGACCCAGTGCGATCAAACGCTTCCCTTAGCCAAGTCTTCAAGCTTACCGTCCGCTTCAAGACCACTGGCCTCCGGACTTGGCTCGGTAATTGAATTCCGTTGCGAGATTCTCCCGTCCTGTGCGCTTGCTCTGCCTGAATAGCACGGTCGAGCATGCCGCCGCCCAGATGGCCAAGGCCCTGTAGTGACAACAATCAGTGGACGCGTCGCTGCTCGAGTCCAAACTGCACTTACTCAAGAACGATCGCAAGCAGCACTGTTACTACAGCAATGGCCTTCGTGGTTCCTGTACCGCGTCCGGCGCCCATGGAGCTCACGACGATGACGGCGAGCCAGAAAACCGTCTCAAGGCAGTCCAGGATCATGTTGGCCTTGAGACTTCTCCAGCGTTGGAAGCGTGATGAGTGCTCGGACAGCATTTGGTAGGCGATGATGATGAGCGATTTGATGCCCTGCGCAGAACCCAATGTTAGCCTCGAGTCTGCTTTCGTTTTGTGGAAAGAACTTCGCCTGGCAGGACCTACTATGGGGATTGCCATGATGCTCGATCTCGAAATTGGAGGATTGGGAATGGAAACGCGACTGAATGTTACGCCAAGAATTATGATGATCAAGACGATTTGGACGATGTGCACTCTGGTCTTGAAGCGCTCGGTGAACGTGTCGGCGATCGCCATGATGACCTGGGATTGGATGTGGAGGTTCGAGGCGGGTTTGTTGGGTTGAAGTTTGGTTGCGAGGCTTCTCAGAGACTCTTCTGCTTCATATACTAACGTTGCCAGAACCCCTGCGGCCCCGAAACGGGAAGCAAAGTGAACGGTGGCTGTCGTATCGTGGTGGCTGTCGTCGCCAACATCTTGGCATTTGCAGGCGAAAGCCACAACATCAGAGCCTGGATCGACGCGCAAACGGCTATGCCCACATGGAAAATGATTGCGCAGTACGAATCTGCCTGAGTGACATCTTGTGAAGGACCAGGCAGCCATATTTGCGACGGAGCCATGTAAGCCACGAATCTCAACGTCCCCAGAGAGCGTATTCGTATTCAGTACCGTATCCGAATGAATACGCGATCTGCCACGCGATTGGCTGTTCCTTCCTTGGCATGGGATTGCTGTGCTTCAATACGCATCGCAAGCAAATGACAAGGCAAGGAAGCTTTGCAAGGCAACTTGAATGCCGAGGGTTGTCAAGTTGCTTGGAATTAGGCTTCTGATTGCGTTGCGGATGCTCCACGAATTACTCCAGCATCTCGACTTATCAGCAGCATGCAGATCAATGCTCCCAGCAATACTTTCCGCAAGGCTGTACTGCTTGTACAAACGGACAACAGAAGACATGTGAGAATACGTCGTGGAGCCTGGCATTGAATGAAAGTCGTGTCATATCTATGTGTTATAGAACTACATTATCCATAACCCCAGTGTCAAGTTTCCTTCGTTACGCCGCCCAGAGCACCCGTCATTCAAATCAGCTGTGTGCATGTGCTTGAAACTTATGCAGAAACAATCTATTCGGTAAGTAGTGTCGTCGCATTCGAAAAGATCCCTGACAGGCGGATAATGTCTTTCAGTCCAACACTTTCGGATTGCCTCTTCCATCCCAGTTCTGTTGGCAGTCGTTCGTTTTCTGCAGTATCAATGAAGTCAGCATCGGCAGCGGAACAATCGTTTCGATGTAGAACATACCGAAGAAGTATACCACGAGATCCCGATCCACTGTCACGTTGACACGATCCCCAAACGCAATGACGGGAGCGAGCAGCTCGCCAATGCTGAAGTTCTCAACTGAGGCCGTGAACTTGTATGTCGGGTTGGTCGATCTTGACTGCACTTGCCGTGCAATCTTGCTGTTAGCTAACATGTACCGATCGATGACGGGAGCTGTCCAAAATTTCTTCGTGAAATCGAACACGTCTTGGTCGAAGATGTGGTTGTTGCCGAAGTAGGCATCTTTGCGACTGCAAGGTCCTGTCGTCAAAATGCTTGATTTCTAATGATTGTGAGTGCAATGCTTACCTTAGGCTGGCATCGTGCTCCAAGACGTTGTGTTGGTTGAGTTGGCCACTGGTACGACGCACTTGTTAGCGTTGTTCCAACGCGAGCATAGGGATGCCTTGACATACAGGTCAAACCATGTAGCGTTCGGCTGTGGATTCGCTGGCAGTGCTTGATCGAACATGATGTCTGTCAGGTTGGCCTCGAAGTTGAGTCCCTCCGACAATGCCGCATGAACGACCTCTCGAGTGAGGTTTCTGCCATCATGTGGAAGGAAACCATGATTGGCTAAGGTGTTCATCATTGGGCATGGCCCACGAACTGTTGCAGAGTGTCAGGCTATGAGATGTCGTCGGATGAGAGCACTTGACTTGTGGGAGGAACATCGTACGGTCGTTTGGCCCAGCTGGTTTCCATTGAGAAAGACGATCGAAGTGACCGAATGCCAAGGGGATCTGAGAGACCGTGACAGCAGTTGCGAACTTCATGTTGAATCCGTGAATCGTTGAATGCGGCTTGATGTTGCGTCGCTAGACGAGAACACATCTAATAGGTGTTTATATAACATGCTTAGCGTCCTGGTGCCGTGAGATGCGTACCGCGTCATCTGTGTTTCATCATAGGTAGAGCTGTACGAGTCTAGTTGAACGCGAGATGCCCAGTCGGCACTTTGCCATTGGTAAGCCTTGAGATTTGTGCAAGATTGCTGTGCAATATACGAATACGTGGGGCTTCGGATACGCAGCACGACCTGTACGACGGTCACAGTGTCAATGTAGTTCGTGACAGGTGCCACACTGGGGTCGTCCGATTGGACATTATTGTGCTGCCTATCTCAACGTAAGCATACTGTAGAGTGCGGGTTGGAAAACGCACCATACCCGCTCGCATTCAAAGCGAAGTGTGGAGTGAGTATGCTCTCTTCTCAGACCTTTTTGGGAAAGCTACTTCTGCATGCAGTCGCCCACACCAAACACCTTCGATTCTTGGTTTCGTAACACAAATGAATTCCAATTGGGCATACAAAATCTGGCATACAGAGCATCTAGTCTACAGGTGAGCTTTACAAACGCTTTGCGGATGCTTATCGTCACTTCTTCCACTCGAATCCATGCACTACTCAAGAAACCTCCAAATCAAACTGGCTGACCGCAAACTTGCAAGTGCGACTCTGCCCTGGGTTCTGACCTCCGTACGTCAACTCAGTTCCAGCTTGACTCTGGACCAACCAGTAGTTTGCCGGAATCTCCCTCTGTTGGATCAGGTACTTGATGAAGTGGACTAGATTGCCAGTCCATTGCTTTCGTTCAATCCAGTTTTGCTTGCCGGAGCCTCTGCCGTTCGTTGCAACGAAGGAATGCACAACTGTGCCACTGTTGGGACCTTTGTACAAGTCCCAGCGACCTCTGACGCCCGGAACTTCAATGTTGTGTCGGAAAGCCACGTAGGGGTTGTAGTTGTATGAGAGTGGACCATTTCCGCCTTGAGCGCCAGTCCAGACCATGATTTCGTTGGTTTTCTTGTTCACATCAGGCTGCGGTCCTTTCCAGTGGTTGTTAGACGGTTTTACCACAACGACTGTGATGTTGAGACTTACCGGCGAAAAGATCGTAGACGACACTAGCGCCGACATTTGACCTGGGATTGCAGTAAAGGTCCCAATTGAAAGTCGTCCGCATGTTCGCTATTTGCCCCAGTTGTATGGGATTTCGATTGAGTTGCAGGTTCGGGAATGATTTCACGCCCCCGTCGCCTCTGTCCCATGCGAAACTTGGCACTCGATTAGCGACTGATTGAACTTTAGGGCTCTATCATGAATACTCACTCGGCAGTCCATGCGACCTGATTGTCCTTGATACTATTAACGTCAACGCATTGACTCCCGACCAAGGTTACACCTTTCCTCCGACCCCAGATGTTATTGGTGAGAGTATAGCCTGCGGCTTGAGTCTTGCCGAAGTCATCGCAGATGGCATTTGTGTTAAGCGTATCGCTTGCGGCGTATGCAGAGAGCAACAACTCGTTGTTCCTTGCTGCAATCTCACTGCCAGCCTTGTTCATCGTTGGCAAATCTTGTCGTAGAGCCGGTGATGCTGCGGACAAACCGGCAAATATGACGAAAGCGGTCGCTACGGAGTACAACATCCTGATATGGGTGATCGAATGGTCTGTGTGATGGAGTGTAGCGCGTCAAACTGCTGATTCATAGTGCCTCCTCGTGGATCAATAGCGCCTTCATATAGTCCCCATGGCTTACCTGGTTACATCGTGCGGCTCCCGTCTGGCAGTCGTATCCTTAAGCTTTGCTTTGCTGCTGCTAAATTTGAGCCTGAGTTCGAGTTTGTGTAGACGTGTGCAGTCGCTTCTCTTCATGTCGGTCTGTGATCAATAGAAAGACGTGTTGCTTCCAGTCCAAGTATAGTCGTCTTACGGTGCATACGAAGCCCGAAGCCGACCCTTGCTCAAACCATATTCCAGAATGCGTTTCCGCACGTGATGCTTAGACAACCGTCATGTAACTAGCAGGTCTCATGTTCTGGAGGCAGAGAACAGACCAGATTATGAGTTCAAGATAATCTGGTCGGCCAGCATTCGCAATAGCGAACAATTAAAGGCAAAGGGGATGACTGGAATCTGGTTTGAAGTGTGCAAATTAGCCTGAACCGACAATTAGCGGAGAAATACAGTTCGAACACGGCTCCTCCGGGCCACACCGTTGCGTGCAGCGCAGGGAAGCTAAAAAGTCACGCACGCAAAGCGCTCATACCAGCCCAGCGCTTACCAACACATTGTGATGCATTGTTGATCAGCGTAAAGCTACACCAAGAATGTCACCAGCGGTTTGATGACATCCAGAAGGGCAGTCTCGATTGTGGCAGGGGTGTCAGCATTGCGGGAACGAGTGGCGACGTGTTCAGGTTCGGGCCCGAGTATTCTGTGACGGCTTGTTCTCGAAAAGAAATTCGCGCTTCCTGCCCTGGCTTTCTGTGAGATGTTGTTTCTAAACGGGACTCCGCGACTGCTCCAGTATATGCCGCGGAAGGATGACCTTGCTAGGCACTCGGTGCTCTTTGTGATGTCTATTTGAAGGTATCTTGTCAGGGGGACTGCACGTACATAGTGCTTCGGAACGGAGACAACACCGAGCCGCGTGGCTTCTTGAGCACAAAGTTACAAAAGCACTTCTCGCACATGCTGACTAGGGCTTCCCGCCGAGCTTTCCCTAAGTCAGCGCACAAACGTAGATGGAGACTGTGCATCTTTCAGACGTCAATCTTACTGGTCCAAGTTCTACGTGACACGATGGCTCAGCAACGTGCATCCAACGCAGCAAGCCAAGACATCGCTGCTTTTCATACAAGCAAAGCACTTCTCTTTCTGCCTCCTGCGCAGCATCCATTCTGCGGTGGCACAGTCGCCGCGAAACCACAGCGTCCGGACCGCCGATCTCCTTCCGACACCAGTCGCTCGCGCTGAGTCTGCCCAACTGCTTCCAACAGCATTCATCAACTTCCCTGCACAATTCGGTGCAACTTCCTCTTTGACCAACCATACTTCGCTCAAAGGGACTCACCCCAGGAGCTAGGCATCATTCAAAGACCTGCATGCACCCTTCAGCCCTATCCAATGATCAACTCTTCTAGCAGAGCTGCACGTTTGATCGGACTGAGTACTTCACCGTCCTCAAGAGCCAGCTTGATCAAGATCCAGGCCCAACGTGATTTCGTGCAGTAGGTGACGGGTGCCGTTTGTGGCAAAGATGGGACGTGGAGCAAGTCTACCAATTTGCGGACCATATCGTGACACCTCTTGTAATATTTGCCATCATCGTCGTACTTTCCAGTAGTCGGAATTCTGACCAACCTGTACTTCGGTGGCTGAGGAGCAAGGTGAAAAATGGCACGACCCTCCACCTGGTTCTTCTCCGCAGCATGGAACATCTTCAAAATCTGCTCGGCTGTTTCAGCACCAAACAAATAGTGTGCAGTGTCCATTTGGTGAAGCAGAATTTTCGTCTGCTCGTAGGTCTAACTCTCTTTGGGAGCTCGCGGGTCGGAGTTATATGATGCAGCTGCGTAGAGATGCAACGTGATGGGCCACAGTGTTTCCAGTTCCTCGCTCGAAAGTGGAATGTCTTGTGGATTTGCGCTGGCATGCCAGTGATCCCAGAACATCTTGCCAAACCAGTTGTATTTTTCTATATCTTCGTCGTCCCAATCTTCTAGGAAGTCGTCGTGGTGAAGCACATTGTCAAAGAAGTACCCAAGTGCACGGAGGAACGATGTTGGGGTGCCGTCCTTGGCAACACTCTGTGTCAGATAACGACAGAAGGCGGCGATTGAGTCGTTCAGTCGCCGGAGCGCATAGTTGATGCCCGGCTTCAGAAAAAGGCTGTGGTTCTCGGTCGCGTCGATGAGCTCGTGAAAGTGGCTACTGATGCGGCGGCACTTCTGAATATCTCGCGCTGGCAACATGAACAGGACTCGAAGCTGAACTTCCGGAGGGAGGTCGAGCAGCGTGGTGGGAGAATCGGAAGAGTCGGGAGAGTCAGATGTGTGGACGGCATTGTCGAGGAGCAGCTGTGGGATGTGCGCGAGGTCAGAGTCGTCGGAGTGGTGGATGAGCGGGCTGGAGGGTTGTGATGTGTGGATGTCTTCGATGTTGTGGTCTTGTTCGATGCGCGAGCTGTTGGAACCCATCGCCGCGGTGGTGTCACGGAAGCTGTTCCGTGTTGACGCGCCGGTGTCCTTTGAGGCGCACTTCTTGCGATTCCATGAAACGGAGGGAAGAGAAGCTGTTTAGTCGTTGCGGTATGGCAGAAGTGCAGTGAAGCGCGGCTTCGGCAAGCGCGTGAAGGGCGGACCCACTCTTGCGTGCCATTCACTTTTGTTGAGCTCGTCTTCCACTGCCGGCTTGTCTTCAACATCGCCAACAACCCAATCTTCTCGCTGTCACCGCGCCTCCTTCTGCAATACACTGCATCTCCGACTCAGTGACCCCAGTTCCAGCCACACCTGGTCGAGGCAGCAGCAGCAGCAGCAGCGAATCTTTCCTCATTGCCTTGCCATCCAGCGCGCGAAACTCTCACAACATGACAAACAGCGAGAAGCGCCAAAAGCGCAAGGCAGCCCGCCAGGAGCCTGGTATGTCAATCGAGCGCAAGCGCCGCTTCCAGTTGACTACTTCGAGTCGCGTGCTGACAATTCGCTATCTGTAGGCAAGCCTCCGGCGAAGCAAATCAAGTTCAAGGAGCACTTCATCAAGATGCTAGCTCCAGAGCTTCAACTCGCCGTTCTCTCATTCCTCCCAGTCAAGGGCATCCAGAAGTGCCGTCGCGTGAATCGGTATATGAGAGATCTCATCGACAATCCTGCGAATCAGGTCATCTGCGCTGCGCCGAGTATCGCCCAGTCACGCGAGAAGTTCGACCAATTCATGAAGACCCATATCGAGTTCGACATGGATGCCATAGATGCCGACGGAAATCCGTGCGCCTTTCTGGACGCTCTCGTGGCCTTGACGAAACTTCGCGGCATTGCTCAAGACCGTTGCCTCTCGTACACTCTGTGGATGATGCAGTTTGTGGAGCACTGGATCAAGCGACGCCTGATGCATACGCGATCAGAATTGCAGCACGACGTCCAAATAGAACAGCGTTGGATTGTGCTGGGCATTGCGAGCGATCTACATACACTCCACATGAAGCAGAAAGGCCTGCACTTCAAAGAAATCGTTGAGGAGCCCGTCGACGAGCTGGAGCAGTCCATCCAGGAGAACACATCACTGGAGCTTCTTGGGATTACGAGTGAGCAGTGCGACTCGGCGTTTTTCCAGAAGGTGGCCGCAGGTGCGTTTGAGGGCACGTCATGCCATACGGAGGACAACACTGAGGTCGCATGCATGGGCTGCAAGCCTCCCTACAGTTTCAAGCTCGTGGGGTCGGTGTCCCAGCTTGGGCAGGGCCATTGGGTATCTGAACAAGAGATTCAAGAGTGGCGTCCGTACGCCGAAGGCATGCGTAACGGTCAGAGCTTCGATGAAGTCGTTGAAGAAATGGTCGAACACGCTGAGAGGGAACGACAGCGTGAGGAGAACTCCTGGACAGTGGTGCGACGCGAGCCGCGAGCAGGAGCACGAAATGAGCGACACGAATCCGCGGGTGGTTGCAGCGACGTGGACAGCGGGACCATCGAAGCTGGAAGCCGCGGTCTCGAGCAGTCTGCTGCAGCGCAGGCGGCATTGCCGATCACTGACGATGGTGCGAGTGATGACACTGTATCGCTGCCAGATCGCGCGACCACGGAGAATGACGAGATCGGCCCACTGTTGTGCGAACTGTTCGGCCTCCCTCAGTTGCCCGCTGACGCTCCATTCGCTTACTACGGCCGCTCTCGATACCAAGTGAAGGTGTTGAAGGAGGTAATGCAGGGTGAGAAGACTTTGACACCTCTTCGCAAGGCTGGGATTTTGAGCTCCATCCACATTTGGTAGGCCATCGCTACCACGCGAATGGCTGTCGGCCGCCGCCATGCACGGAATTCCGTGACGGAGCCACAGTGATCGCAGTGGTCACCCAGCAACGCCACCACCAGAGTCGAGTACTATCGTCTGCGGGCCAGCCACATCGACAGCAAAGACGCCGCACCGGCCGCGAGTAGGACGCCAGTTCCGATTGCGAGCAACGGCGATGTCTTCCCGCCCCGGTCCTCAAGAACACTCGCGTTCGCGGGTAGACTAGGCTTCTGCCCACACACAACATGCAAATCAATGACTTTCCGAATCGAGTCGTCCCGCATGTTCTGCTTGATATCCACAATGAAAGCCTTTGTATCTTCCAAGCTCCAGCCGAGTGATTTCGTGAACATCGCGGTCGTGAAGCCTTCCATTCCAGTCATCGTACTCAGCATTGTCCTCTCTCCCAGCTCTCGCTCTTGCGGATCGTCCATCCAGGTTCCCCATTTGTGTGCAAACACCCTCTCTTTTACACTCACCATCCCTGCTCTGTTTTGGAATTCCTTCAGATGTGGCCCCAGCTGCAATTGTCTCCCTCTCTTCTCCGCTGCTTGTTCCATTAATCGATTCCATCGGAAGAATGGCAGGAAGTTGTCCACGTCCTCTCCCATGTCGATCTTTTGCCCTTGCGCGTCTAGCATGTACTGTCTGCACAGCGAAAACTCTTGATGTTCCACTGATCCTCCCGGCACGAGATGCTTCATGACCTTCTGCATGAATTTGTCCCAGTCTGCTACACAGCCGTGTACGAGACTCAAATGTATCAGGTCAAAGTACCCTTCCGATCCATCTTCTTGCCGTGACGGCAATGGCCAGTCGTCCTCCATATCTTGTACAATCCATCCTACATTCTCGGGTTTGTTCTTTGAAGGTTGAATGGGACTGACATCCATGCCTGTGATCTTTGCCTGTGGGTATTTGTCTGCCATTTCGAGGCACCAGATTCCGCTGCCGCAGCCTATGTCGAGGATTCGGAGAGGTCGATGGTTTGGTGAGGGTAGAGGGGCA
Source organism: Cercospora citrullina (assembly GCA_013365195.1). Lineage (NCBI taxonomy): Eukaryota > Fungi > Ascomycota > Dothideomycetes > Mycosphaerellales > Mycosphaerellaceae > Cercospora > Cercospora citrullina. The sequence continues at coordinate 300,327 of JAASFF010000134.1, forward strand.
AAGTGAAGTTTGTCGCCTTTGACTTGGGTCAGGATGCAGTGCTGCTCGTTGAGGCGTTGGATTTCGGGCTCATCGTTGGGCATGTAGTAATGGCCGAGGGAGCTGGAGGCGTAGCGGCGGCCATTCAGGTAGGTCCACTCGTAGCTCGAGAGGGAGGAGGGATCTTTGCGAGGGTCGTGGGATTCGGCTCTGCAGGATGTGAGGCTTTTGCCGGGATAGGACATTAGGAATTGGCTTACGGGTGTTCCACGTCCACGAAGCTCTCGTCCATTGTTGACATTGCGTTGCTTCCCTTTCCCTCGCTTCTGCAGGAACTAAGAAAGATGTGCCCACTGTGTGACTTTGAGGCCTCTGACTGTACTGTGGCCTGGTTTCAAGCAGCTGAAGTGCTCGCTGTTCTCTGCTTCGCCGGAATAGTTCACTCCTATGTGCAGATTTGAGGACGAAACGAATGAAAGGAGCAATACTCACCGCCTCATACTATAACTGGGCATTGCAAATACGTCTACCGCGGTGCAGCGGCCGGTCTTACATATGCAGTCCCAAGGTTCACCAGGTACTGCATTTGCGCAGACTGCCGAAGTCCCCACCGTTGACAGCTCATAGCTCGTGCAGCAGCGCGCAGTAGTCTTGTCGCCGGCGTGGCTATTTCGCCAATGGGGGCATGAAAGCATCGATAGTGCTTCATTTTGGCCGGTATAGTGCTGTCGGGATGCGAGGTCAGACAATGGGCAGTTTGCTGGGACAATGAAGTGCAGAGGACGATGTTGTGTCACTTCGGCTCGGGAAGAGGTCCGCGCTTTCCGCCAAGACGAAGGACAACAACACTTCCGGTTCCAACAGGCGCTGGGAAACATCCTCATCATGCCGATGGCGAGCAACAGCATGCCTGTCTCTAGACTGGGGTGCTACTGCCGCGGCAATGCACGAGACGCACGGCGGCAGCTTCACAGCTCGACTTATGCAAAAGACCTATGACGGGAAAGACAAACAGGCTATGCGAATGCGAAGTATCCCACCCGAGCCGTCCTCAAGACGCCCCTCCGCTCGACCGCTATATTGAACGGCGGCAAGAGTACAGACTGAATGGCTGAACCGAATTTTCTTCTGCGAGACGTGGATGGAGAGGCGCAATGGGAAGCCATGCGACAAAATGCCAATGCATGGTATACAAAACTGGCGTCTGCTTCAGAGTCAGGTTTCGAAGCAAGCATAAAACACTTTGGGAAGATCCTCGCAACACCGGAGTATGCAACATTACCTTCTGCATCCGCAGTCACAGACGATGAGCGGCTAGATCAAATGCTGGACTGGTATCGCCAGCGGTCTGATCCGAAGCCTGTCATTCTCTACTATCTTTCCATGGAGGTGCCTACAGAACTTGGTGCGAGACTGCTTGCCAGAGGTGCAAGTCCAAATTGGAGACCTCATTGGATGTGGTGTGATCTCAACAAGCCGACCGAGATGAGCAGCGTACCTTTCGCTGCTGCTGAGGCTGGTGTCAGAGTCGCTGCGAAGGTTGCTTCACCAGAGCATCAGATTCAGATTGTCAACCAGGTGATTACTCAACATTGAAGAAGTGCATCGCATTGCGGCCTTCCGAAATGCAGAAATGGTCGGGGCCTGCGTCCTGCACCTCACCCGGGGATCCCGCGGAATCGGAGGACTCTTTGATATGGAAGTGGACGCTGATCATCGCCGAAAAGGTATTGGGACCGCGTTGACAATACGAGCTGTACAGTTGGCCAAGGCTACAGGCGTGAGATACGTATACCTGAACGCGACACCGGAAGCCCGGGGCGTCTATCGTGGGAGAGGGTTTGAGAGCATCGGTGACGGATGGAGTTGGCACCTACCGACCACTTTCCAGGATGTGACCAAGCCAAGTAAAGAGCAGGGTGGTTTTCTGGAGGCAGTAATGCTCGGGAATGTCGGTCAGCTTGATTCGATGAACGTTGGAGGAAGCGTTATTGAGCAAGACATGAAAAGTAGAACGGCGAATGGATTGACCGCGATCGAACTGGCTGTGCTTTTCGAACGTCCGGAGTCTGTACGATGGCTAATGGATCATGGTGCAACTGCTGACATTGTTTCTCTGTGGGACCTCGGCTGGAAGGATCAGGCAAAGCAATTGGTCGAGCAGCAGCCACAAATGGTGAATCAGAAGGCTGGTCAGAACGGGGCGACACCTTTGCATATCGCTGTCGAACGCAACGATGAAGAACTGGCCGATACGGTGCTGCGCAGTATCGCTGTCGATTTCAGCATTACAGACGACACTTCCGAATCGTCCGCATCCGGCTGGGCCAGCTTCTTGGGGAGGACCCGGATGCTAGAAGTGTTAAAACGCAGCTCATCGCGAGACCTGCATCAAGTCGAGAAGTAGACCCAAGCTTACCCCCGCACTGCCCGAAATAAAAGGACCTACGTCTTAGCTGCGATCCTGAAGCATCCCTATGCTTACCACGTTCTTGCCGCGTGGCTACTGTTCGATGAGTCGTCGAGTCTTGCGACGAAACACAAGCGATTGTTTACAGGGCAGAGCAAGCCGACTTGAATTGCAACAATGATGCTAAAGGATAAATCCAGAGGTCGAGACCATCTCAGAAGAATGCGCATCGAAAGTTCTGGATCAATCTGTTCAATTGACACGACGTTCACTGCCCTCAGCTGCCTCCGCCTACTACCGCCTCAAGTGCTGGGTTTTAAGGCGCAGCTTTTCCACAACCGCACGACTGGAACTCACTGTATCGCTACACTAGCAGAATCCAGACCATGATACCCGGCTTCCAGGTCACCCCTAGTACACCTTATTTGGCTGTTGCGCAGCTCTCTACTTTTAAGCTTTCACTACTACCTTTAGTGTGGCTGGTAAATCTACGGGCTGTGCTTAGTGCTGACTATTCCCATGTTCCAAGCTACGACTACAGACTCATCTGAGGAATGATGCTGGTCATTCCGATAGAAGCCGCCCTTGTCCTTCGTAGCGATTCGCTTCCAACACCAATTTTGGTTGCATCAATGCAACTATCGGCCAATGCAACACTGTGACCACGCTGGGTAGCTCTCGCTGCAGGTCAATCTTGATCTGATCACGAAGTCTACAGCAGCAACGTGGTATCTTGAGTTCCAATGCGAGTGTGCGATCCGTCTATACCGGTAAGCACTATAGCATGGGCACGCGAAAGCAGTCATTTCGGCTTTTGCACAGCCACCCCTAACTGCCGGCAGAGACTTTTCAGAAAACCAGGAGTGCGGTTTCAACCATGACGACCCCTTGCACAACACACACGAATGTCTCAGCAAATATAGTGACATCGAGCTCATGATCTGCCTTCGTCCGCTCTCGCCTTGGAGATATAAAGCAAGTCAAGTACTGCACGTCCTTCCACTTTGAACTTTCACCTCAACAAGACACACATTGCCAGCTTCAACCAGATCTTTCTCTCCAATACGAACAGCAAAAACCCAGACATCCATCAAAATGCTTTTCAAAGTCGCTACCGCCGCAGTCGCGCTTTGCGCCGCCTCTGCATCAGCTATTGCTCTCCCACGGAACGCTGGCAACTCTGCCGGATCCAACATGTGCGACGCGTCGACCTTCAACAATGGAGCAGACCTCGACATTCCGCAAGCAAACGCTCAAGATTGCACTGATCTCGTCAAAGGCCTTGACACCAGCCAGACCTGGTCGGTGTCGAAGAGCTGGGCTCGTCTTTCAACACAAGGAACATGTAAGCATTGCTTTCTCTCATCTTGCGAACGTGGGCAGCAGCTGACGAGACATTGTAGGTGCCTTCAGCGTTCGTGTGATCGCTGGCTCTAAGGATGGACTGGTTGGTGGTGCCGACTTGGCTGACCTTGTGAACGACTCTGTCAGGAATTTCCAGCAGAGTGGCCAAGTCTCTTGCAAGGGTCAGTTCGGCCAGGTCGTTTCTGCGGAGGGCGAGGTCGACTGCAACACTGCTTCGGGTGGCTCGCAGGTTAGAGTTGAGTGGGTTATTGCGGCCTCTAGCTATAACCCATCGAACTAGACGTTGGCAGGAAAAAGGAACACATGTATAGCACATGCACCGGTAGAGGCATTCAGAAGGTCCACAGTCATTATATGACAAAGACAAAACAGAATATATCGTCCAGCTCTCTTCCCATTCCTCCGTGCGGACCGATCACATGAAGGTGAGGGCCCACGCCTGTCTGTGTAGCGTGCATGTCCGTCCGCATAGCATACGGATGTACATATGTGGCATGCGAACGCTTCCTTTGAGATCAGCCTCTCGAGACGTAGGATTCTATCTCCGCGGGGTGGGCACGAATGCACGACCAATGTAGATGCCAACGCCAAGCCGGATATAGAACACAGATGACATAGCGGCTGCACTCACCGGTTCCCCGCTCTATTTCCTTGGCTGCCGGATTTCCATGTGGTATGAAGTAGGGTGTGTTTGATACGTTGCCAGCCAATGGTCCCTTGCGCGCCTCGGAAGGGTTGCACGAAGGATTAATAAAAGTGGGTGAAGCACTTCCTAATCCACTATGCTAGACGTCACAGCTGCACACACAAGAACACAGCCTCGACAGCACTGCTCCTGACCGTGAAACCTGAAGATGAACGGAGTATAATATACCAATCCTTGCGGACGCCGTGCGTTGGAGACCCTAATATCAAGTGACAAATTCGTGCTCAATTTGGAAGACAGTACACAACACAACAATGCACACTATTGCGCTTTCATTCGCTGCACTGGCGGCCTCTGTCGGTGCTCAAATCGTGTCCCCTAGCACTAGAGCATCCACCGCAACAGCCACCGCCTCTCAAACCGCATCGGACGAAGTGGCACAAAGCTCAAGCACCCAACCATCTGCCTCTCCAAGCACGACCTCCCCTCCGCTCACAGACGCCGTGTCAGGTCGCATAATCCTAGATTATGACCGACCGGTAGAGGGCTTCGACGCTTCGCTCATTTGCGGAGACAGCGCCGATTCCACCTACGTCCTTCAATGCGCATCGACAAGCGCTCCGAACTCCCTCTGTCAGCAGCTAGGTCGCGTTGCGGTTCGTATCCCATAAAACATCCTTTCTTCCCAGCTCCACTTGAGCAAACAACTAACACTCGCCTTCTCTCATCTCCCAGATCACCATTACAGCCAACCCAACCGCCTACGAACTGCTCTACACATCGCGCGCAAACGGCGGCGCAGGCACCGTGACCCAAATCTGCGACTTCGGCGGACCCTCTGAATCTGCTACCTCGGCGACTTGCTCGCTGTCAGGCTGGGTCGGCGCAGGCGGACGTTCCGTCCAAATTACTTCGACAATCGAAACGATCGGGACCGAAAGTTTCCCGCCGATTGCGACGTTTGATGTTACGGCCGGGGGAGACAATGCGGGCGCCGAGACTTGCGCTGCGACGTCGTCGAGTAGTGCTCCCGATGTTCAGCCTACGGGAGAGGGAGGACAAGAGTCTGCTAGCGCAAACGATGTAGGTCGCGTAGCGAGAGAGGTATACAAAGTTTTGGTCCCGATAGGTATCGTCGCGGCTCTAGTAGGTATATAGAACATATTATTGGAAAGTGTTATGGAGTAACACTCCACTGGGTTTGTCTACGAGTTATATGCGTTTGACACGGTGCGACATTCGGAGAGAGTGGAATGAAGTTAGAACATTAAATTGTCAAAACGTCTATGTCGAAGAAAGCGTGCAGCGCACGCTTGCGAAGAGATGCAGCGTGTGTTGTAGTGCCTCAGGCAGCCACTGCGGCAATGCACTGTAACTAATACCCTCTCGCGAAACCGTCCATTACCGGAGAGACGGTTGCAACATGCCGTTGCCTTTCTCTGTGCTGTGATTGGCCCATGCGACAGTGCTGCTAATCGTCCGCTTCGTTTCAGAGCTGTTCCATTTTGCCGTTGTCCGTTGCAGCCAATGACCTGTCAGAGATATCCTTCAACCCCTTCAGTGTTCGGCCGGTGGTACCATGAGTTCGAGGAGCAAGCAATCGTGGTTGGGTAAGATTTGATCGGTCGAGTGCGATATCATCGGTCAACGAGCGGCTCGAGTTCGGCAGCGGAAACCGCAACCTCAAGATCCACGATGTCTTCCACAACAAACTGTTGTCGCCAGTCCACGACACGCCTCTGGGCACGCAACTCGACAGCGACATTACACCAGCCCCGGACCTCATTGATGGTGAAGAGGAATGGGAAGTAAAGGAAGTGGTCGGTTCGAGAAGGAAAGGAAGGTGGAAGAAACTATATTACACAGTAATATGGCAAGGCAACCAAGAGACAGAAGAGCCGAAGGCACAACTGGAGTCCGCCGCCAGCGCTGTCGCAGACTTTCATTCCAAGAATTGGACACCTCCACATACCAGTCTCGCCGGCTTGGTTATCCCAGTAATCGCCTGATGCTCAAGCGTAGACAAATGAGTGTTGACAGGCCGATGCGTTCGCGCCCTATGCATGAGGCCGATGAATTCGCGCCCTCGCGCGGTACACCACTATATCGCGTGTTTGTTGTCGCAGTTGTTATTGTCGCTGTTCACCATGGCTCTTACTACCTTGTCGCAGGCGTTTGAGGACGATATTCTCGCTGAATTGCTCAATGGCGGCGCCGCCGCGAACGACGACGATGCCATGTAGGAGGTGGACGATTCTGAGGCGGATCGCGCGCTCGAACGCGAGTTGTACGGCGCCGCCGCCGCCGGCGCGGAAGGGGTGTTTGGAGGTAATAGAGCCCCATGTATAAATTACCCCCAAACGATCAGGTCGGTACAAACGCAATGCGAATGGAATTCCGACACGTTGCCGAACGATTCAAGTTAATGCAAGACTGCCAACAACGACCAGAGACAGCTACTACACCAGAGGCAAGAGATATGCTTCACGAAGTCATCACAACTAAGAACAAGACCCAACAATGGTTACAGACACCAACCATTAATACCCAGTCGGGAAACGGACCTACTCTCTAGATCATTGTGAAGGTGTAGTCGTGAATATCTTTGCGGCAGACATAGACATCGAGAGCTACAGTTTTCGATGGTACAATTTGTTTCGCCCATTGAGATGAACCAATTCCCGCTGACGACTCTCGCGAATTCATTATTCGTGATACTACCGATATACCGATACTTTGCATCCAGCGACCGCGCTCACCACTCATGTTCATCACTCCAACCGTTGACGTAGAACACCTTTACCCCTTCAGCCCGTGTTGCAGTGTGTGACTCTTATGTCCAGAAAACAATCAAAATCCTATAAGGTCATCAACACCATTGGCAATGTAGTTGTAGCAAGATCCACTGCAACCATAGTTACCACCGGTAGTCGAGTGAAGGCGCTGAACACCATTGTCGTTAAAGAGGAGGAGATGGCGGGACTGCCCAGTATATTGCCCCTTATCTACCGTCTTCCAAGTCTGAGCATTGTCGGTTGACACGTAGAAAGTGGGGTTCCCGTTGGTCGAAGCGATGATACTACCCGAATTAGAGTTGGGGTACTGGTACCAAATGTGGTATGGCGAGCCTCCACGTGGAGTATATCCACTGGTGGTAGTCAATGCCTTGTCAGCCGCGGAACTGAAAGCTGTTGGGTCGGAGGACAAGCGATAATAGGCTGGACAGCCGCCACCCGGACCTCCGCAGTATTCATAGGTGAGCATGTATTGCTTCGTGGTTGGGATGTACGAGACTACCGCCATGCCGGGACGCGCGTTTTTGTCCGAGTATGCGGTAACATCGAAGGAGGAAGAGAAGGACTTCAAATCGGTCGTGTAGGCGGCGGACAGCTTCTGGGAATGCGCGGAGTCTCGTTGATCACTGAAGTACACATAGAGCTTGCGATTGTACGTCAGGAAGAAAGGCTCCCAAATTGCAGCGTTACCAGTGTCAACGGTCTCTGGACCCTTGCCGTATGCGACGTGACAGGCAAATTTCCAAGTCTTGCCCGAGTCTTTGGAAGCGTAGACATCGATATAAACGCCGCCTGTGAGTGACAGGGGCGTGGAAACGCCGCTGATCAGCAGAGTTCCAGCAGGGTAGCTGCCGACAGCCGATGGCAAAATATACATATGTGGTTCTGGAAATGCAAATCAGTGGAAGCCCGTTGCTGGAGGCTGAACAGGTAGAGGGCTGGACTTACGGAAACGCATGCCCCAGCCATTCTGCGTATCAGCAACCTGCGAGAGGTTGGCCCAGGTCGCTCCCCCATCAGTGGATCGGAGAATTTTGAAGGTGTCAAGATTGGTGGAATTCTCGCCGTATGGATAGTCCTCCCAAGTGAGGAGTAGACTATTATCCTGAATCTGAATGGCCCGTGAGTACGCCACACGCCACAGCGGCGCTTGCTGCAGCGGATAATAAACGGGATTGTGCGTGAATATGGAAAATGCTGCTGGAGCCCGCTTCTCGATTTCAAAGCAAGCCCCGAGCTTGGTGCTCAGTAACATGGAAAGTGTGATGCTTAGGAGCCCCATGATCGCGTAGGTATTGCAAACACTAGATGATGAGCAAAACCTGTGGTAGAGGTCTGACTCAAATGCTTTTGTAGAACAAGAGACGGAGACCCACAATTCCACGCACATAGCCTAAAAGGTAGTGATTGGCATGACTAGCTGAAGTATCTTCTACACCAGATCGTAGCGTTGGCTTGGACGGGCTTGATTGAAGCTTGCCAGCGCGGAAGTTCGGGCAACCTTAAGAAGGACCAAACACACACGACGGACAACACATTGCTCCGAGGCTATGCATGTACACTATTGTTTATACCAAGAGCTTCGTGTGTGCAGTCCGCGAATACATTCCGGAGGAATGAAATGAAGTCTGCTTGCGCTCGATCAGTGTCCCAGTACTCGAGCATATCAATTGTCGCTGCAATCAAGTCCTTCCAACCCCTAGGAAGTAGGTGCACGGAGCTGCTGCGAGCGACAGCCAGAAGGACAAAGGCACTTCGCGCTGTTGATTGCTCCATGAGCCACGTGCCATGGTGGCGATGGTAGAATCCCGGGCGATTATTGTACAACCGGTCATAATGCACTTGAATAGCGCGTGTGACCATCTTGGAGGTTGCCTCGGTCATTGTATCCACATGGGACAGGATCACCATCTCCAGAAAAGGCCATGTGAGCACCTCATAATTGTATGTCAGCCGACCGTGCAGAACGAATGCAAGCACATCAGTACCCACAGCCCCTTCACTGCCCAGAGCAGAGTCGGCTAGACGGATGGATTCCGGCAACGAAGCATGCCACGCAAGTAGCGGCTGCTCCAGAGCTACGACCTCCACGGCAAGTTCATCCAATGTCGCGCTCGGACGGCGTTCCACAAAATCCCGTAGCGCCTGTCGTGCAACAGTCTCGATGCGCCACAGCGAGATCTCGGCGAGATAGAAGTACCACGCACGCAAGCCGTGGGGAGCGCAGCCGGGTGGTAAGCTTGGAAACATGGCGGGAAAGTCGCAGTGAGGTGATTTGAAGTCCGGAAGGTCAAGCTCAAAACGCAACTCACGCTCAGACTTCCAGCATGACCAGTACACGCTCTCTTGTGCTTGTTCACTAGAGACAGGCGACGTGGCCGCGCCTGCACGATGATGCGACGAGCGGGTGTCCCAGCCCTGACACATTGCAACGCCTTGAAGGAACTGCTGCCACGCTGCAAATGGCCGCCTCATAGCCATCAGGAAAACGCCTGCGAAGAAGCAGCATCTTGCTTGGGTATGATATGGGGCAGATGTGATGTAGCCTTTTCTCTTCTCGGCGGCATCAAATAATGCCTGAGCAGCGCTCTCACGTTGGCTCACGTCTTCAAGGTTGCTGTCACCGTCTCTGTCGGGCAAAGGAAATGGCAGAGCGCGCGCACCGTTGGCCAAAATGAAAAGCAGTAAACACGCGTCCGCATTCCACTCCATGCCGTTGAGCATCAGCACAGAGAACTGTGCGCGGACGTCCGGCTCATCGAGAACGGGATTCTTGATGTGGACGTGGGCGAAGAAGTCGTTCAGATAGCCGGCTAATGTGCCTGCATGGCTTAGGTCAGTGATCCTTGCTGCTTGTGCATGATGCCCAATAGAGGATTGTATCGCTTCTGCGTCTCCCTCATACGGCAATCGATGCGGGGGCACGTGGCGGCCACATATCGGCCATGAGCGAAGCACTTGACCCAGGTTACCACGCTGCAGGTGTTGCGCAATGGGCTCTGGAGGCGGATTCGTCGCGGTACCCCCACTCGTGATGGAATCAGGCGTACTGGGAACCCTGGGCGCCAGGAGCTGAATATCGCGTCGAAGACTCTCCACTTCTTCGAGGATCCTGAGACTCGCGGGGTCGAAGCCGGAGGTGGTGGTGGAAGTGTCAGACGCACACACTGCGCCCAGTCGGCGACAAGACGAGCAGGGACGCTCGTTGTCGCATTTCGTGCGTCGAACGCGGCAGACTTGACATGCGGTGGCTGTCCGGTTGCGTGGATACGTCGTTCCCAGCCGCGTGACTTCTCCACGGTGCTGCCGTATGCTGGCTTCTTTCGGCATCGTCGTGTGCAGTGTTGCGACTACATGCGAGTCGCACGCTATATGCGCGGATTGTCGGGCTCATTATAGAGAGAGCGTTGCCGCGCCACCTCCAGCACCCCGCTTTCTCCCTGAGACTAGTCTAAGTTAACGACAACTCCACCTCGTATTCAGCACCACCATCAGAACGCGTCTATTATTCGACCAATTCTCATAATGAGTTTCTCAAAAGAAGAAGCTATTCAATCTGCCATCCGTGATTACCTGTCAGGTCGGTGTCCAAGCGTGCGACGCGCTGCAGGCGGGATGATCTGCTCCCCAGATGCTCGCGGCAGATCGGGCGCCCGATATCAGAGCGTATATCATCGGCCAACCGGAGAATTCAGGCGGCACGCATTCGGTTCGTGGCGCCCCCAGTTGCAGTATCGCCGTGGGCGCCACATGCAAACCAAATACCCATATATACCGGCAAATCAATCCAGTCTTCAATCCAGTAGGCTGCAGCGAGCTGTTGGTAGTAGCCATGTCGCCCCAACTGCAGCAAGTAAGAACTATCTCCCACGTGGCATCCGTGTCATCGGCTGACGTGCTCTGCGTGTGCTCTAGTTGCTTGTCGGCCTCTTCGCGTCCCTGGGTTCATTCCTATTCGGGTCAGTTCTTTTCCACGAGCACGCAGCGATCATTCGACTGACATACATTGCTACAGCTACGACCTCGGCGTTATTGGCGGAGCCGTCGCCAGCGATGCATTCATCGAGACTTTTCATCGGCCTTCGGCCAATGAGATGTGAGCGCAACTCTCTCGAGGTCACGATGTTCTCTTTTGACTGACAGTGCCGCGACAGAGGTGCAGTGGTCTCCGTATTCACTGGGGGCGCCTTCTTCGGAGCAGCTCTTGCTGGTGTCAGCTCGGATCGCCTTGGTCGTCGGCTTACCATACTGATGGGCGCATTGATATTCTGTCTTGGCGGTTCTCTGCAGACCGGCGCCCAAAACCTCGCCTACCTGTACTCTGGTCGAGCGATTGCAGGTCTCGGAGTCGGGGTGCTAGTCATGGTCATTCCTCTCTATCAGGCAGAGATTGCACATCCTTTCATTCGCGGCCGTTTGACAGGCCTCCAACAACTTATGATCGGACTTGGCGCCCTCACGGCAGGTGGGTTGACTTGTGGAAGAGATGTCACCCGTTTGCCCACACTTACCTAAACACTCTGCAGCTTATACGGCCTACGGCACAACGAAGAACCTGGCAGCTACGGACAACAAGCAGTGGCAAGTGCCGCTTGGGATCCAAATCGTCCCTGCTGCCATTTTGGCTGCCCTCATCCTATTCTTCCCCGAGTCCCCGCGATGGCTCATGGATAAGGACCGTCACGAAGAAGCAAGACAGACATTGGCTAACTTGCATGCGAATGGAAATGTCTCGGACACTTGGGTCATTAGAGAATATGAGCAGATCAAAGCAGCCATCGATGACGAACGACTGAACAGCGCATCCAGCATCAAAGAGCTCTTCACAGATCCTTCGTGCTTCCGGCGTTTGGTCCTGGTGACGGCAATTCAAGCATCTGTCCAAATGACCGGAGTTTCCGCCGTCCAGTATTTCGCGCCCACGATATACAAACAGGTCGGCGTGGGGACGTCGCAGTCTCTCCTCTATCAAGGAATTGGTTACCTGTTCGGCATCGCTGGGCAACTCTCGACCATTATTTTCATAGACAAAATCGGGCGTCGCTGGCCACTCATCATTGGAAACCTGGTTTGCTGCGTGTGCTTCATCGTCACTGCTGCGGTTATCGCTCGCTTCTACCATGTCGGCCCCTCTACACAAACAGCTCTCCTGTGGCTGTTCCTCGTATTCGGCTGGATCTTCCAATACGCATTCTCCTTCACCTGTGGATCACTCTCGTGGGTCATCCCGTCAGAAATTTTCGACACAAAGACGAGAGCTCATGGCGTGGCAATTGGTTGCCTGGCCAGCTTCGCATTCAATACAATGATTGGCCAGATCACAGGTCCTGGTAAGTTTCTCGACACGCGCAGCGGGAGTGGGTGGTCAGGACTAACGCGTGTGCAGCTATCGAGAGCTCGGGCTGGAAGTACTTCCTGCTGTTCATCGTGTGCAACTTCACCAACGCCATCTTCTTCTGGGCATTTCTACCCGAGACCAAGAATCTCCCTCTGGAGGAGATGAATCGGCTGTTTAGCGAGACCAGCTGGTTTGTCCCAGGATCCTTACGCAGAATACCCCAAGCTGAACTGGGCGCAACGCATGTCGACATTAATGAAAAGGATGCCGCGGTACACGCTGCTGAGGTGCACGGGCGTGCCTGAGGGAGCACAAGGTGGCATGCCGATGTAATCTGCTAGAGAAGAGAATCTGACTACTGACTAGTGCTTGTATACCGCGCAAGCGCTGGAGACAATAAATAATGGTTGCCACGTGTTGTCTCGCCTGTCTTGGTGAATCGTCAGTGTCGGTGTTTTGCGCACTAAATTTTCGTGCAACGGCTTTATTCTTTGTTCTAATCACCTGCATCACAGTATGGAGAGAAGCAACGTGGTGGGCCGGTGAGGCAGCCAGGCAACATCGGCTATCCCCGATCTTGGCATTGTATTGCAGGTCCATTCACCGAAATCACCATGTCCTTTACGTCGTACCCTTGACCACTGCGAATCTACGATAAGTGCCAGCGTTGTGACGCTGACGCCGCCATGCTTGTTCAGTTCGACGAAGGATTTGACTTCCGCATCGCCACGAAGAGAAGCTCACGTGATGCCCCTCGTCGGCTTCGGCTCGCGGAGCATCGGGCACGTCGCCAAACGCCTCTGCCGGCCGAGCGTGGACGTTGTGCTGCCACACCACCCGTCCATGTCTATTACTTGAAGCACCGGGACGCTCTGATCCAACATGCATTCCTCGCTCTTCTCGACACCGACTGCGCAACGACTGCCATCATGTTCAACAGCGCGACCACCAGTCCACTCGCTTCGCACAATGTACCGCAGACCACCGAGCCGACGGTATCGTTCGATGATGCAGTGAAATTGATCCAGTCGGGGCAGAGCATCGGACATGCCACCCAAATCCTCCACAGCCAGTTGACGAAAGCGGAACGGCTGTCTCTGCTCGATGGCGACGTGCCCTTCTGGGAGGGTCTTCGCGACATTCTCTTTGATCGCTACAACCGCAAGCCTTTCGTCATGGGGAGCATCGCTCGCCTCGGCATCCCCGGTGTACGCTTCACGGACGGCCCGCGCGGTGTCGCGATGCACTCATCGACCTGTTTCCCCGTGTCCATGGCGCGAGGAGCCACGTGGGACGTCCGTCTCGAAGAACGAATCGGCCGCGCCATCGGTCAAGAGGGACGAGCGCAAGGTGCGAACTACTTTGCCGGAATTTGCATCAACCTCCCTCGCCATCCTGCGTGGGGCCGTATCCAGGAAACGTTCTCCGAAGACCCCATCATGCTTGCTGAATTCGGTCTTGCGCTTCATCGCGGCGTTAAGCCCTACCTCATGACCTGTGTAAAGCACTTCGCTCTCAATTCAATGGAGAATGCCCGGTTCCAAGTGGATGTGCAAGTGGACGACGCAGCTTTGCATCAAGTCTATCTCCCGCATTTCAAGGTTTTGGTGGAGGCCGGCATCTCGTCTGTCATGTCAGCTTACAACTCAGTTCGCGGCGAGTACGTCGGACAGAATGCGGAGTTGTTGAATGACATTCTGCGCAAGCAATGGGGCTTCGATGGCTTCGTAATGTCTGATTTCATCTTCGGTCTGCGCGATGCTGTCAAATCAGTGCAAAACGGGTTGGACATTGAAGCGCCCTTTAGCCAACAGCGAGCACTTCACCTGCAGACCGCCATCCGGAATGGACATCTACAATGGTCCGATGTCGATCGCTCGGTGGAGCGGATTTTGTCTAAGCTGCTCGAGCACTCAGCATCGACGGGGGACTCTGTCCCACCTGCGTCTGTGGTATTTTCGGATCAGCACCGCGCGCTGGCACGAGAAACCGCAGCTCGAAGTATGGTCCTCCTCAAGAATGAAAGTGGTCTTCTCCCGATCGCAGGTGACGAGAAATGGCCTCGAAGCATTGCTGTCGTTGGAAGATTGGCCAACCGAGCCAACACCGGAGATCGAGGATCATCCGCAGTCTTTGCACCCTCTGTCGTCACGCTATACGAGGGACTCACCGCAGCCTTTCCAAAAGCAGAAGTCAAGCTCGAAAATTCAGACTCAGTTGGGCACGCCACTCGAATAGCCGCCGACAGCGACGTCGTGATCTGTGTGGTAGGCTACGACGCAAAGGATGAAGGCGAGTACGTGGTTCCCTCGTTCCAGAAAAATCCCGGTCTTTCAGACCTTCTCCCTCCCACCCACAACGCCGACGAAGACGCCATACGAGCCCGTGTCAAAGGCGAGGATATCGAAGAATCCCCCAACGATAGCACTCAAGGCCTAGAGCCAGGAGCGGGAGGAGATCGAGAGTCGCTGCGCCTCCGAGGCCGCGATGTAGAAATCATCCAAGCCGTGAATAAAGTCAACACCAACACTATAGTTACACTCGTCGCCGCCGGCCCCATCATTGTAGAAGAATGGATCGCCACAGCACCCACCTTCCTCGTCTCCTGGTACAGCGGCTGCGAAGGCGGCCACGCCCTGGCCGACGTCCTTCTAGGAAAGCACGACGCGAGCGGACGTCTTCCATTCTCCGTGCCCACCCACGAAGAACATCTTCCCTTTTTCGATCCCGATGCCACCAGCATCCGCTACGACCAGTGGTTCGGCCAACGTCTGCTGGACAAATTGCAAGTGCCCGCTCGCTTCCCACTGGGCTATGGCTTGTCCTATACCACCTTCGCACTCGACCACATGGCCATTGACACCCGATGTCTGGACTTCGGTCAGGATAGATTCCTCGTCACAGCCGAAGTGCGCAATACGGGAAAGCGCGACGGTCGATGTGTGGCACAAGCGTATGGCGTCGTCGAAGCCGATGACTTCCCTTCCCGTGTCTTGCTGGGCTTCAGCGTCGTGGACGTCAAGGCCCAGGGGCACGCCGCGTTGCAGGTAGCGTGTAGCATTCGACCATTGCAACGCTGGAAAGAGGGGACGTTCGTCATGGCGAATCGCACATTTCGCGTGGAGTTAGGTACATATGCGGGCGATCCTAAGTCTCTCTGCTTATCCGTATCCTTATAAGTACTATTAGCCCTACCTATTTTCCCCAACTGAACTCGAGTCGAGTTCATTTATACCCGAACCCGAATAGGCTAGGGTCCAAACCCGCAAAGAGTCGAGTTCATTTAGTCGAGTTCATTCGGTTCCCGACGAGCAGTCGGGTTGTGGTTAAGATATATAAGAGAGCGCATCGCGTTGACGAAACCGAAGAGGTTTCCGGTGCGAAAAGTCGCAGTTTGCATGTCGTCGCCGCCTCCCGATGTCGTGCCTAGGAGACCACGAAGTGCCTCTAGTAAGTCCTGCCCGCAGTATTAATCCTACTAGTACTAGGTCTTCTTCAATAGTCGTGCACGCTCCGATAAAAACGCTATCAAATTCAAGGCCAACATGCGTCGATACGGGGTTAACATCGTCCGGACTAGGGTATAGTGCAATATACGACTACACCTCGCTGAGATCTATGGTAATACGAGCGGAGTATGGTGCATTCCGGTAGGCGGCAAAGTATAGGGAGTTTGACTTGTACATTCGCTTCCGGCGACCATTAATGAATGTTTCGACTACAGAGTCCGGCTCGAAAATACCAGTAATTGCACCCAGCTCCTGCTTCCAGTTAGTATTCCTACATTTGACATTAGCTATTGCCGCGATCATGGAGCTAACATATCACAGGTGGGCGAGCGGGTACTATGCTTATGACAAGCTCACCCGTCCTATGCAGAGCTTTCTGGAATCTTTGACTCTGACTAGCGAATCAAACTACCACAAGTTTCCAGCCATGACAGGTGGTCCAATGCCAGACTTGGATATTCCCAGGGGTGCTCCCGAGAATGTCGGCGGTCGCATCCGAGCCAAGCATCCGGTCATACGCACCAACCCGGTAACCGGATGGAACAGCTTGTTCATGCTTGGCCATCACGTCACCAGGATTAACGGCGTGTCTGAAGAAGAGAGTCAGCGGCTGAAGGACTGGATGAATAGAATGCTGACATCCAATCATGACCTCCATGTTCGGCACAGATGGCTGAATAAGAACGATATGGCCATATGGGACAATCGATGCTCTGTTCATATAGCGACTCCGGATCATGTTGGGCAAGGATTGGGAAGTCGAGTCGGCGTTCGTGCAACCAGCATTGGTGAACGACCATACTTTGATACATCAGCCACTGGAAGGCGCGAAGCACTCGCTAAAGAGGCACGAGCTCAGAGTGCAAAGTTGTCTTAGACCGTCCTTTGGCCTTGAACTAGTTGAAGAATTTCCTGCTTTAGTTATCGTTGGGGATGAATGAGATTTGTCGTCGCTACTCGTCTATTTATTACTTGTGGCTAAGTCAATCTTCGTACGTAACTGGAGTTGAAACTATCCTAGCTAAGATGGAAATGTGAACCACGCCCATCTTCCTTCCATGCCCCTTTGCGTGACATAGCGGTGACTGTGATCTTGTACAGAGAGCCGTTCAACTCCAGTCTCCCGACACTTGCAGATTGTCACCGCTCCTCCGCAAGTCATCCATCTCCTCGACCGTCCACTGTCTGACAACATGTCCTGGAGGAATGTTGGAGTTCCGAAACTCGGGTCCCCCAGGATGTAGACTTGCGGCGGCTTTCGCGTAGTTGAGGTTTGCGTAATCCTCGGGAATGCAGGAGCAGAGCCACTTCGGTGTCCTCCACGCAAGTTTGTGGCCGGATGAGTCAAGATCGAAATTGTGTGCGCGTTCGTCATTGATGAAGGCAAGAAGCTGACAACAAGACACCCTATCAGCTCGCAGTAGATTGTGCACCTTGACTGCAGTCGTTACATTGTTTCTGCCAGCATGTGATAAACAAGCAGCAATGGTGATGGCATCCTGAATTGCCTGGGTAGCGCCATTGCCAGCTGTCGGTGGCATAGGATGTGCTGCGTCGCCGAGCTGAAGGACGCGCATACCAGGCGAGTGCCAGCACCACTGCGGGTTGCGCGAACTCAACGGCCAAGCGAAAATGGTCCCTGGTGGCGTTATTCTGAGTAGTGCTTTTATTGCTTCTGACCAGCCCGGCTGTTTCTCAAGCACTTTTACAATCTCTTCACTAGAGATCGAATCGCGCCATGATCCTTCCCTTGTTTTACCGTCCGGATCTGGGGTGATCAGAACAAAACACAGTCTCCCATCCTGGCCGTGCTTATCGACACAGCTCTGAATGACTGCGTAATTCTCGGGACCTATCCACACTTGTAGAAACGGATTTCGACCCTCCCAAGGCCCGAAAGTCTCCCTAAGTAGGGGATCAGCCATTGCAACTGCCAGTGGAAACGCGCCGCGAAAAATGGTGCGCCCTGATGGTCTAGGGGTCAGCGATGGGCCAGCTATGATAGCTTGTGAACGAGAATTGTAACAATCAGCAGCGATGACAATATTAGCTTCGAATCGCTTTCCATTTTCCGTAATGACGCCGCCAATTCCCCGCTCATCGTTTTGGTAATATTCGACGACCCGCATACCGTACTTCACTGGAATGTCAAAGCGCTCGACTTGGCCAAAGAGCATAGCGTGGAATCTCGGACGCTGTTGAACCTGTGGTTTAGCACCATCATAGCTAGAAGTCCTCCCGATCGGATGCGGATCCGAGATCGATTCTCCAGTCCATTTGCAATACCTCATCCAGCCATCATGCGCCGACGCAATGTCGTATTCTTTTTGCATCCCAGGGTAGTGTCTCAGCAAGGTGCGAGCACTTGGGCCGATTGTAATCATGTCGCCTTTGGTTGTCAGCCGATGCGTGACAATCTCGCAAACTTGAAGTATCTCACCTTCAGTGCTGGCTCGAGACGATCGGTCAAACACACTGCTCGTCGCACGCTGCTCGCATGCTGCTCGTCGCACGCTGCTCGTCCTTCGCATGCTGCTCGTCCTGCTCGTCGCACGCTGCTCGTCCTGCTCGTTGCACGCTGCTCGTCCTGCTCGTCGCTCGCTGCTCGTCCTGCTCGTCCTGCTCGTCCTGCTCGTCCTGCTCGTCGCACGCTGCTCGTCCTGCTCGTCGCACGCTGCTCGTCCTCCTCGTTGTACGTCCTCCTCGTTGCTCGTCCTATTATATGCACGCGATAGTATTACCTAGGTAGTACTAGTAACTCTTAAAAAAAATTAAAAAAATAGTTTTTTCTTAAAATTTTGAAAGCTAGAGTATTATTCTTAGAGTTTTCCTAGTGAGTCGTTTTTATATAGAAAAACTAAAAGTAAATCGATATAACTTATTCTTAAGCTAGGAAA
>JAASFF010001175.1:0-178402 GCA_013365195.1 Cercospora citrullina
TTACCTAATTCTAATCCCTAAAGTATCTCTTAGAATATCTAACTAGACTATACTTTCTAATAGAGTCTCTTATTAAAGCGCTTAGAAATAAGCGTAGTACTATTAAACTCGACTAATAAGTACGAGCGCTAACTAGCTACTAGCTAACTCTATTTATAGCGATTATATAATATAGTATTTAAACCTTATAGGTTAGAGCGCTCGTACTATCTAACTCTTATCCTTTATAATAACGATAACTCGACTTCTTCTATTTATAGAACTAGACCTTAATAGCTCTTATACTATAGGTACTAAGATATAAGTATCGGAAGTAGAAAGATTAAAAACGAATATTAAGCCTACGTATTACGAAAGTAGAATACTATAGATTAAGGTATATTATTATATAAGACGCATAAGATTAAGAAACTAGATTATAGTAAAGCTAACTATGCCTTATTAACTAGCAGACTACGACCTATCTCCTCTACCTAGAAGCAAAGCTATTAGTGCTAAACCGCTATATCTGCGAGTGCCTGCTGCAATAGGCCGAACGACGAAATTGCTCCGTTTATTAGGCTACCATGCTCTCTTCCTATAGCTGGATTGTCGTTGGTGTCCTGTTGCCTTCGCATGCTATTGCAGCCTTGTTAAGACCAGACTTGACACTTCTCTGGCGTAGCGCATCTGGCCTGGTACATCTATACCGAGCACCTCTTAATCGCTGCGACAAGTCCCACGTGGTTCCGAAAGAGTACTTTGTACAACTGCGCCCCGAATGCTCTCTCGAAGAGCATTAGCGAAGAATGGGTCTCGATACTGCGAACATTGTTAATAGCACACCACAAAACCCTTGGTTCCCGACGTCCTATCATGCGCAGGGCATTGACGACTCGCTGCTCAATGCTATACGTGCAGACATTACGGTTGACGTGGTCAAGTGTCATCGGGAATTGTCGGCTTCAGATGGTGAGACCATGGAGCTTGTTGATACGCCGTAGGACGAGCTTGGAAGGTACAAGGAGTTGTAATAGACAGCACGTAAGCTCTATCTGGAGCGAAAGACCAGCTGGCTTCATCTGCGGACGATCTTAACTCATATGCTTAGCATAGGCGATCATGGTCATGAGTTCGAACGCTCGCCACACGTCGACGGCCAAGCCACGAGCCGAGACGTCAAAGCTGGCCATCAGATTCGACTGGCATGAGCTCTTCGTCCTCGGTAGTCAACAGCTGAGGGTCATCGTTATCACCTCTCCTTCATGGAATTGGACAAGAATGAATCCTGGGCTGCTCCCTCCTCCAGAGCCTCGCCTCATATAAAAATACTCAAAAGTGTCCAACGTCGACTCCGGTGACACTTGCCCTCCTCAACGAGGAGACCAGTCCTTATGGCGTGCAACATTGCTCCTCATGATACCAGACTTGGCCCTTCTCTGGCGACGCACACACTCATATCGCGCTCCCCTCAGCCATCGCGTCTCAACCCAAATGATACCTAACGACTACCTCGTCTGCCACCACTCCGGCTACTCCCTCCACAAACACATGAATGATATCGGCCTGAGCAGAGGAAACATCATCTGCGACTTACCCAAGCGCCTCTCGCAGGGATCTGGTACCGTGCTGAGTTCAATTCCTCCCCACTCCTGGACGCCCATGGATCTGATATATGAGTCGACGAAGTGGAACGCTATTGAGAATCTGCCGATTTGTACGGATGCGAGACGATGGAGCCGACATTGGCGAAGCATCGTTGTTGTTATCAGAGACGCCCTTGCTCTTCCTTCCAAGCTCGTGCTTGCGCGGCGAGCATTTGATACCGTCTCCACGGCAGCCATGTTTGTTGGCCGCAAGTATGGTGGGGGATCGGGGCGCGATTTCGCAAGAAATACTATACATCGCTCTGTGAAGCTGTTGAACGCCTGCCTATGATCTTGCGCTGCTGCACAACTTGCAATTCCCTTCCTATCGTCATGGGCAGAGCAAAGTTCAGAGCCTAGGTCTACGAGGGATAGAGAGCGGTGTGCTACTCAACTGAATCCTACAGTTGCAGGATACGACGCTGCAGCATCTAATGCGTTGCCTGCTTCATGCATCTGGTTCTGAGGTTAGTCGAGGCTTAGATAGTGTGTCTGACTGTAAGCTGGTTCCATATGTTGCAAAGATGAAGACGCAACGAAAACGCCCGGCGCATGCGCTTGCCATAACGTCAGTCGAGTGCCGGCATATTTTCAGCGTGGCCATCACGACGTAAGCGTGCGCCTGCAGGAGTAAGTGCACCAAAGACGTCCCGGTATGGACTCAACTATACTCAGCCACTCCCACCTGCTTTACAGTGCATGCCAAGAGCTATGGCGAAGTTCCATACGGCTGTGCTCGCCTCCGCTGATCGCCAAAAGATATATAGATTGGTCCACATGTCGGTGTACATCCGTCAGGACAGCAAGGAACCTTTGAGGGGAAGATGAATAATGGTATTAGACTCTTTTTGTTGACCGAGAATACGGGAGTCCTCTCATGTGTCTATGCTTGCATCAGTCTTCTACCTAGTCACTCTCGGCCAGGCCATGTCGGCATCAGAGTGTGCCTGCTGGTGTGACTGGGGATATATGGTTGACGCAGAAGCCACGCCATCGTTCGCATAGTTGTAAACGACGAATTGACTGCTGCTTCGAGAAGCACTACTCTGACTGTACCGAGTTTAGACGGTCCGCAGATGAAGTCGTAACAAGCCTGGACAGGGCTGGAGTCCAAGACAATCATCCAGGTCACGGAAGCATTCAATGGTTGCGCGGCGTAGGGAATATGATGTACGGTTGCATGAGCTCGTTACTGCTTGATTGCGATGTGGACCAGTGGCAGTGGTCGTAATGGGTGTTGTCTGATCAGTCGTGCGACAGGTAACCGAAGCTTCCGCACTGGAGCCTCTGTGAACATGGGAAGCTCTTCTGTCCCTGCAGAGACCGGGGACATCACGAGAGACACACGCACGCCGGCGAGGTACGTAGTCGTGTAGAGGACAGCTCTTGCCGAGAGTTTCAAGCAGCAAACGATGATGATTGGGGTGATTGAGCCAGCGATCGGCTCGGTGCGTCTGAGGTAGATGTCCCATGCAGCGCGAGGACAGGGTGGAGAGCGTCCGGTTTGGGAAGCGGAATCCAGACGGCGCTTTGCTGCACTTCATCAGCGATGCGAAACGTCAAGCTGACGAGTATCTGTCGAGTGCCATTCGGGCCTTTGAGCAGGCCTCTTGCATCGAGGAAGCGTGAAATGGGAGCGTGTGCTCGCCAGCATGTCGGTGAAATCGCGTATCACCACACGCAAAGACGTTCTCGACTGCGAAGCTTCGCTGCGTCCACGAGCCAATGAGCGTGCGAGGCCGTGTGGATCCGAGCTGTTTCCCCGCGATCTGCCAGAAAGACTAAATCCTTTGAAGCAGGCCGCACGGGGTCCTTGGTTGACATGTGCTGCTGAGTGTGCAGAGCTGGCCACAACTCCTCCTCCGACGCGACACTTACTGCTGCCGTCTCTTCATCCGCCCTGTAATATTGCAAAGCTTGGGATTGCTTGCTTGGGGAGATCACGACAACCACATCTTGCCACCATTTGCATTGATTGCATTCCACTCATCGATCGAGCCTTCACTGGTGACGTAGGCTGCACTGCTGTACACCCTCACCAAGACACGCACGACTCCTGAAGCCACTCTGTGTCCACGTACTCCTCCCTTTGCTACTGTCAAATACCACAAAATTGGACGGTAAAGGCATTGCATTGGACACGTACATTGGTCGCACCTTTGGGACTGCTGTTGGCCACAGTGCCACTCCAGTCCGACCGATTCATCCACCACCACCGGAAGCCGAACGACGGCCTTGATCTCGCGCATCTCGCCCCCCACCACCACCATGACCGACGACAACCCCAACGCCGGCCGTGCAGAGTCGCCTCCACGTGTGCGTCGCTCCTCTTTCGCAGGCGACACGTTCGCCAATCTGTTCAGCGGCGGCCGCTCGGGCAGCATTTCACGAGCCACGAGCGACTACAATGGCGGTCAGCAATCACACAACGGTGCTGGCCCCATCACATCCGCGGCTGCCCAGGCGCAGCGCCGACGCCTCTCCTTGACCACACTGGGTCTGTCCGGCTCTCCCGGTCAAGCCTCTCCGTTTGGCTCATACAACAGCCGTCGCGATTCGTGCGGCACCGCTGGCAGCGATAGCATCGACGAGTCGGCAATCGAAGACGACGACGGCAAGACCCCACTACCGACCCCCGCAACTCCCTTCGCCAGACGTATGAGTTTTGGTGCAAAGGCACTCTGGGATGTGAGAACGGGCAATGCTGCCAATGGCGGTGGAGGCGGCAGCCCACCAAATGGTACTAGTAAACCGTCTACTATTACCGAAAATGATGCACCTCCCACATCCACCACCATTCCAAGAACACACAAAGCGAATGGGTCGATCTCGAGCCGAACCGCTAAAGGTCCAGGTTCGTCTTCGCTGTACCCATCACTTTCCCCTTGCCCATCTCTTCCATTCTTCTCTTTCTACAGGAAAGTGTGGGACTTTACACTGACTGTCATGCTCTCCCATAGGTAACGAAGGCTTCAATTGGTCCGACAACTTCCGCAGCCGCGCAGAGCGCACCTCCTCCATCGCTGGCGGCACCCTGTTCGGCAATAACAATGCCGGACCCTCTCCATCCGCCGGACTGAAACATGATCGCAGCAAGAGCGTGGCAGTCATGGAGCCACCAGCAAGAGAAATGCCAAAGCCAAAAGAGCAAGTCAGACCAGATCATTTCCAAGAGCGAATTCTCAAGGGAGACTTTTACATGGATTGATCGGAGAGCAATTATCATGAGTGTGATGCATATATCATGAGTGCCGATTCGGGGTGTCCGCAAAGTCAGAAGAGCAATGGGCTGGACAACGGTCACTTGATATCGATACGGCAGAAAATTGCTACCGGCGTCTGATGTAACAAGGCAAACAGGCGGGACGGGACGTCAAAATTCACAAATGTGCGAACGGCAAACAGGAAGGGAGAGGGTACCTTTACGACTTTACGACTGAGATCAAGCATTAGCTGTTTTTCTTTCCCGCACCTTGTCTGAAAGACAGTAAATTACGCTCGCTTTGCATGGCGGGCTGCAGATCAGTAAACATGGGGAAGAGGCAGATCCAATGGCCATGGGCAGATCGATGCGGAATGTACCATAACAAATTGTGATGAGAATCAATTGAGCATCCGGATCTGAGAGCCAACACGAACTGTCCCTTAACTGTCACGCTGACGCCGTATTGGCTTGTACAATTGTTGCTTGAACTTCGCTGATAAGAGCAACGGCGATGCCGAACATTTCGTGCCCTGCATCATATCGGCTGTCACATCTGCAGTGCTCTCAGCTGCCACCGTCACGACGCTTCGCGCCAATGCCCAGCACCACCGCTCCTCCCAGTGCAAACGCGATGGCAGATTTCAGAACTTTACAGGATATGAGACAGCATTAGCAGCTTTCTTGTACATTGATTTTTTATTGTACATCTCATATCGCATTCTAAACCTTGCAATTCCTTACCGCTGACTGCCAGGGAAAGAGCAATGGTCCCTGTATAGACGTCCGCTGCTTGGCTGATCATCGTCAGAGCACCGGCTCTGAGCGGGCGCCACTGCTATCAATTGGCATCTGGCGTGCCTCAGACGTCCTTCTCCTCTCACCAGTCCATCCTATGCCTCTACTACAGTCCTTCACGGATCGTCGGCTACAGTTTACAGCATGCCACCTCTTTCAAAGCGATTGAGCCCTCGCGCTTCAGCTGGCGCTCTCTCTTGCACGATACCCCAGTCGACAGCATTCCACCAATCGTTCAGGTACTGCCTCTTGCCAGCCACACCAAAATCATACAGCCATACGTGTTCCCACGTATTGACGCACAGCACTGGCATGACGTTCGTTCCTCCCGGCGGCAGTTTTGCCGCAGCTTGACCACTCTGGCTGTATGCACCAAAGGCGCCGGCGGTGTTCCCAGGTATCATCGCTTGCTGCTGCACCCACGCCTGATACGAATTTTGAGTATTGTTCGCCATGTCCAAGCCCTGTTGTCTGTAGCCTGCCTCGGGAAATGGCGTGCCGGCGTTGTATGTTGTCAGAATCCTCCAGCTCCCGCTACGTGAGGCAAGAGGGCTTCCACGTGAGGCAGATGAGTTATCAATGTTTCGTGCCCATACCAGCCACACGAAACCTGGTCCGAACATGGAAGTCGCGGTTTCGAGCATTGTCTCGCGCAGTGTCTCGATGCTGCCGAATGTCTTCACCAGGCTTTCTGACAGCTGGGGTGCTTTGTATAGTGGGAGGGGAGCGGTGGAGAGGGAATTGAAGAAGTAGTGGTTGTTGAACGCCATGCTGGCGTGGTTGAAGAGGCTCGCATTCAATGGATCGCGTGCGAAAATTAGCGCGAGGTCTTTGGGGTCTTTGTCGGCGATGGGCTCGCCGGCTGTCAATTCGTTCAACTTCTGAACGAGAAGTGATTGGTATTGCTTCCACGCCAGGTTGTAGCCATCTTTGGAGAAAAGACCGGGCACGCCCTTCTCCTCGAATGTCTCATCGAATGCGAGTGGTGGAACGCTGTGTTTCTGGACTCGCGAGGTCGCCGATATCGATCGTATCGAGGTCGTCGTCGTCGGTGCTGATGTAGACGGGGCGGCGAAGGAGGTCCGCTGAGTCTGCGAATGCCGCTGTCAGTACGTGAGACCAGTGGGCAGGGATGAGCCACTGACGCATGAGGGACAGGTCCACGAGGAGGAATTGAAGAGGCGCGATGGCCGGAGCAGGCGTCGTGTGATCATGGCTGCTGCAATGCCGTGCAGCTGTTTCTTGACGCCCGCTTGACTTCGAGCAACAAGTCCCGCTCGGGCCAACAGTTCTGGCACCGTTTTGCCGCAACTTCTGACCACCCACTGTCACGACATATGACTCGAGCACTCTCAGCCAACCAGTCTTCAAGTGGTCTTCAACTTCACACAGGCGCCCAAAGTCGTTTCATCTGTCCACCTCCACTCCGACTCGCTCTCTGCCATACAATGCGCACGCTGTGCCGCTCGTGCGACCATCGTGAGCGACTCCATCGCCCAAAGATAACACAGGCGCGTCCTCGTCGGCGACATGGCTGACCGAACGTGTCGAGTCTGGGTAAGACCATTCACTCTCTGCTCGCGTCACCTCTCCTCCTCTTCACTTTCCTCCTGCCTGTCTTCCTCTATTCTAGTCTCCTGCGACCGCTGGACGGCCTGCTCCTCTCTCTGATCTCTTTTGTAACTGCATGGTCTAGCGTTCGCATCAGATACCCGCGCGACTGTCCGCGCAAGCCTGCTCTCATCATGTCTCCTACACTCCTCGTTGCATTGCTCTGCGTACTGCGCGCAGTATCAGCCCGCGCACTATGGATTCCAAAAGAGCTCGAGTCGGACGCCTCCACCTGGATGCTCGAGGACTTTACCATCACGAAACGAGCAGATACCTGTGGCGGCGAATCTGGTTTATCACAATGTGGCAGCGAATTTCCCTTAGACTTTTGCTGTCCGCAGAACACAGTATGCCTGTCACTAAACACGACATCATCGCTCACAGCCGCATTATGTTGTCCTGCTGGTCAGGACTGCGCCACAATATCACCAGTCTCTTGCGATCGAACCTTTCAGAATGCTACCAGTAATCCTGGAAGCCAGTTGCATTCCGAGCCGACGGCAAACCTCGACAGCTGTGGCGATAACTGCTGCCCGATGGGCTATCGATGTTCGGGTACATTGTGTGTTGCAATGACTGAGAGCGAGGCCGCGGAAGACTCGTCCACGGGAAGCACAACGACGACATCGCCGACTCAAACCACTTCCTCTTCTGCCTCCGACACTGCGTCAAGCACTAACCCTACAGAGGCGGCTTCCTCCACCGACGATCCGAACGAAACCGCAGGCGACTCGGACGACTTTTCCTCAAAGTCTTTTGTCGCCGGATTCATTCCTGGAATTGTGTTGGGTATGCTCCTCTTGGCTGCTCTGCTCTTCTGTCTCTGGCGTCGTAAGCAGAAGAAAGAGAGCGGCATCAAAGAGAAAAAGCATTACTCCGAAGACACATTGACAGATCTTGGTCCGGATGCTTCATCTCGTCGACCTACAGTACACGGCAGATCTATATCCGAGCCGACCGTAGACATCAGCCTTGGCCATCGCACCGACTTCGCGAATAGGACTCCGCCGGAGCAAAAGAACAGGGGCATACCCGAAGGTCTATCGGGATACATTGTGAATGTCGAGTCGCCAGCTGAGAGGCCCTCAAACCCTACGCCGCAAGGAAAGAGCTGGTTATCTCGCTCGCCCTTTGTCAACCAAGTCGCTACGCCGAGACCGATTCATTCTCCGATCCCGGCGCACCTCAAACGCGGCACTTTGTCTTTTGACTCGTTCAAGATCAGTCCAGTGCGTGGCCTCAAGAAGCAACGAAGCAGGCATTCGCTCCGCCGAGAAAGCCAGCAAGCCACTACTGAGCACAGACCAGAGGACCAACTAGTGCGTCAAGTCAGCGCAGAGACGATTAAAGTGGCAATGGACACCCCAGGGCAGAACCCAAGCACTGCTGGAACTCTTCCTCCGGGTAACTACAAACCTCACTTTGCCAAACTCGCAACAGAACCCGCTTCCTCAAGTTCGTGGCAAACGACACAATCTGCGCGCAGTCAGGACTCCACGCCTATTGACGAGGAGCCTGATTATTCTACGCCCACGCGACCTGGTCGCAACAGTAACATTCAGAATATCGGGGCATCTTTGCAGTCGCCTTACACACCATCGAACTATCCGCCCACCGTATATGATCAACGAGCGTCCACTCGCACCCAGCCACAGATCACATATCCACCCTTACCGGTGAAAGCCAGCACAGCCCCTCAACCGTACCCGAAGCCTCAGTCATCAGCCGCGCATAGGTCTTTCGTGGCGCCCGTGGGCCATACTTCGACCTTTGCAGACACCGGAATGCCCTTTCTGAGGTCTCCGAACCCTCAGCCTGCGGGCCCCATACATGCACCCGCGGACGGCAAGGGCAAGCCGCGACTGACAGGTCTCTTCCCGAATTGGGGCGCAAGAGATGCTGCAGAAGACCACAGAGTTACTAGGGCTAGCGGACTAACGACGTGGGGTGGTATGATTGAGAAAGCCGGACTGAGGAAGAGTCAGCTGTACACTAAAGAACAAGGCGATCCGCGGGAGTGGAATAGGTAGAAGTCATGACCCGAACAAAGACGTACAGATGAGCGTGAAATATGATCAAGTAGTAATGCAACAAAGGCCGCTCATTGAAATCTCAGCACCCCGGTCACGTCTTTACTGTTTGAGCGCTGCCATTATTGCCATTTTCTGGCCCAGAGTCTGCAATCGTTTCCAGTAGGATTCGCTCTAGGCGGTGTTGCAAATTCATACAACCTTGTTGCAGATTGGCGTCTGCCTCGTCCATTCCAGCTTTACAAAGCCACCACATAGCGTTCCATTTGCAACCATCATCTCGGAAGTCCAGCTCGATCCAGTCCCTGAATATTCTTATACTCCACCGCAAGCCAAGCGCCATCATCCTGCCTCTCCCATACCATCTTCTCAATATAACTATGCACCACTCCCTTACTCCTCGCTGTATCTCTCAACTCCAAATTCTGCCAAACCTCCGCCCATCCGATGTGCTCTCTCACCACAACATTGCTATCCAGAATCGTACTGTGAGCAGTCGGGCTGTGCTTACAAAGCGCCTCCAAAAATTTGAGCATTTCCTCCAGTGTCATTCTGTGATCTTCAGCCGGTGGCA
The DNA here is from genome assembly GCA_013365195.1 of Cercospora citrullina. Classification (NCBI taxonomy): domain Eukaryota; kingdom Fungi; phylum Ascomycota; class Dothideomycetes; order Mycosphaerellales; family Mycosphaerellaceae; genus Cercospora; species Cercospora citrullina. The sequence continues at coordinate 9,841 of JAASFF010001175.1, forward strand.
TCGAAGCGCGAAATTTGTCCTTTTTGATGTAACTCCATGGAGGCTGGGAGATGTCGAATTGATGGCTATTAATCGCCTGCGAGTATTGTGCTGTCATCTCCTGGAGGGTATCCCCAATTGCGACTCCGAGCGGCTTGTGTTCTCCACCTGGTGTTTCTGGGGGCGTGAACAAACCTGTTGTGAATGTGGAATTGGAAGCACCTGCCGGGCGTTGTAACAGGCTGAAGTTTGTGATGAGCCAGCGGCCGTTGGTCTGGCGTTCCCACATAGCTTTGCTCATGTATTGGTGGGGTTTGTTGGGGATCGAAGAATTGATTCGCGTTTCCAAGACCCCATAGCATTCTGCGGAGTCTTTTGCACTATTGATGACTGCATGGCTGCTGAGAACACGAGCAGCCGTGCTATTCAACTCCTCTTGTGCGACTTTGAGCACTTCTACAAGCTCGGAGAGTGGGAGGTTCTTCTTGTCAAATAAGCTTATGGTGGCTTGAAAGTCTGGGGCCGCATGATTCCAAGGTGCTTGGTTCACGTCGAAGGCATTGCCAAAGATGCCTAACGATAATTCTGCTGTGGCACTCTTAAGCGATTCTTCGGATGCCGGCAAGCCTGATTGATCAGTATACGGGAGGCCTGAATCCATCCTGGGCAGGTAGCACGGACAGGATCAATAACACTCGATTGGCCAAGATCCGTACCTGAGAATGACGATTTTCTGTTGCCAAAGCACGCGCCACTTCGGTTCTCCTTGGCCAATCCGGTGATGGGTGATTGGGTGATTTCGCTGCTCGTGATGTGCTCCGAGCAATGATGTCTATTCGTCGTCGGGATCTGCATCGAGCTGTGGAGATGAGCGGAAACATGGACTAGCTCAGTCGCGCTTTCGGAGGCGGTCATTGGCCAGGCAGAACACTGATCCGCTATCCTCCACTTTTCATTTCTTCGTCATCTCGCACAACGTCATACATATGCTCGCTTGTCAATCAAGCCCATTTCTCATGCCCAGTCGAGTCAGATGCCACTGTAGGTCAGGAACAAAGCGTAAGGTCTCTGCCCCTGCTGTCCAATATTTGGCAACCCTGCCTATAATAAACTCTACTTCCATCTCATCCACACCTCAGCAGTGAACAATTTGTGAGAACGACGATGGCCCCAAAGATTTTTATGTGAGCTTCGACGTAGAACTCGACTCGGTGGAACTCAGATTGACTGGCTTTGAAGCACTGGCATCACTGGCTACATTGCTGGCGATGCCTTCTACGCCATTCACAAGGCGCACCCAGACTATGAATACTCTGCTCTGATCCGCACGGAGGAAAAGGCTGGCAAAGTGAGAGCTTCGTATCCAGATGTGCGCGTGGTGATCGGCGGGCTCGACGACAGTAGTATCATCGAAGAAGAATCTGCGAAGGCCGACATCGTTCTTCGTAAGCCATCCTCCCTCCAGATGGATATGCTACTCTGCTGAACTGACTGACCTGTCTAGATGCTGCGGATGCATCTGATCACGAGGGTGCCGCAAAAGCTATCGAAGCCGGTATTCTGAAAGGCCACAGTGCCGAAAGACCCGGTTTCTGGCTGCACACAGGCGGCACAGGTATCCTCACATATTTCGATTCCAGCAAAGAGCGTTTCGGCGAGGAGCCCGATCGCGAATTCAACGATTGGTCTGGCGTCAAAGAACTCACGACACTTCCAGATGACGCTTTCCATCGCAATGTGGACAAGATTGTGCTTGAAGCCGGCACCAAGCACGCGGACGTGATCAAGACTGCTCTGGTCTGCCCTCCAACCATTTATGGTGTGGGGCGTGGACCGGTATCTGGCCGTGGGCGGCAAGCATATGAACTGGCCAAGACGATTTTGCAAAAAGGTTATGCTCCAATTATTGGCGAAGGCAGAGCACATTGGGACAATGTCCACGTGCACGACCTATCCGAGGTGTACCTGGCCCTCGTGGACGCTGCCGTTGAGAAGAAGCTGGATTCGGAGCTCTGGGGCGAGAAAGGCTACTTCTTTGTCGCAAATGGCCGGCACATGTGGGGCGATTTGTCCCGGTTGATCGCGCGAAAGGCTTCTGACGCGGGATACATTCCGAAAGGGTTCAAAGAACAGAAGCTGAGCAAGGACGAGGCGTGGGAGTTGGCGGATTTCCAAGCGCTGAGCTGGGGACTGAACTCGCAAGGCAAGGCGGAACGAGCGAGCAAGGTGCTGGGCTGGCAGCCGAAGGAAGGCAGCTTAGAAGACGAGGTCCCCCATATTATCGAGCAAGAGAAGAGGAGACTGCAGTGAGAGCTGTTTGAAAGAGTGGAAGAGGCTCGGCCGAGGTGTGTTCCGATGGGCACAAGCTTGGTACGTCAAAACTTCGAAAGCACAACTGCTTCCTTCAGACTGTTCCACCTCTGCAGACACGCTCAATCACATTGTTTCGGCAGGAATGACGGACTTGTCTGGGTGCGTCGAGGCCACGGACCGGGGAATGCAGCCCTCTTTGCTACACGAGCCCCTTCCGTCCCGAAAGCGCGAGACCTACAGCCAAGCGGTGCGAGCTTCCGCACAAATGAGATGGCACGCGCCTATTCGTACTCATTTCGTTACACCATTTGCAATACAGCGTGCAGTTGCGTGACAGATGTTGGCTACTGACAGAATGCAGCGACCATCCAGCACAGCTTCGGACATGACAAGCCAAGGCAGGCTCAGAATCCCTTTGTGCCACACTCACCCACAATGTCTCATATCTTTTGTCTCGGCGAGTCTTCCCAAGAGGGTCGGAATGCCCAATTATGCAGCCACGAGGACACCTCCGCGGGGGCGAAATGGCGACCATTGACCGATTTCCTTGGCTTCCCCACAACACATCGGACTTCCGGCTCAATCGCGAGCCAGCAATAACACCAGCTCAGCCAGCATTCCAGTCGATACGTTCCGGCGACCCGGAGCACGACGCACCCCAAGCTGTCGTGGTCTGATCATGTTTGCACGCGTGGCAGCTCACACTCGCGGGCAACCAGACTCGCTAGTTGAGCACATGCGCAAGCCTGGTGAGCTAGAATTCAGGACTGCAACATTCAGACACAACACCCACAGTCGTCCTCGTGGCCAGGAACCTCACCGACGCTCATCACATCTGCAAGCGGGTCATCTGCCATAGCAACAAAGGATATGCTATAACATTTACATGATATCTACATGAAGAACGAAGCTCCCGTGCATTCCAGTGATCTGCCTTCTGCGTCCATCCCACGATGACGTCTCTCATTGGCCTCTTGTCGACAATACTCACTTTCGTTTCTCTGTCGAAATGTCTCAACCCAGCGCAATGGAGGTCGCAGTCGATATATCAGATTATGACAGATAGATTTGCGCGGAGCGATGGATCAACAACAGCACCTTGCAACATCAACGACTACTGCGGTGGGACATGGATGGGTATAATCAATCAATTGGACTACATAGAGCAGATGGGGTTCACAGCGGTATGATGGCTAAGACGCGCAACATCTCCACAAGAACTGAAAGCTGCATGCTAGGTATGGATCAGCCCAGTCGTCAAGAACCACGTTCATCTCAGTGCAGATGGCAACTCGTATCACGGGTACTGGGCGCAAGACTTGTATGCGATCAATTCACAATTCGGAACGAGGGACGATCTGAGAGCGCTTTCCGATGAGCTGCACCGCCGGGGCATGTATTTGATGGTCGATGTAAGTCTTTGACCTGAGAAATCTTGGAGATATCTAATCTCCATGCTAACATTGTACTTGTTCCTCGCAGGTGGTCCCGAACCACATGGCATCTTTCTCCTCTCGATATTCTGTCGATTACAGCCAGTTCAACCCTTTCAATAAACAGTCCTACTTCCACAACAACTGCGCGATTGACATGAAGATTGCGGACACTATACAGAGATGCTGGATGGGCTCGGACATTGTCTCACTCCCAGACTTGCGGACTGAAGACCCGGCCGTCGCCAGCATGTTGCAACAGTGGATTGGGCAGCTCGTGGCAAATTATTCCATTGACGGCCTTCGCATAGATACCGCTCAAGAAGTCAACCAGGGCTTCTGGTCTGGCTTCCAGGCTGCAGCCGGAGGTATACATGCTTTGGGAGAAGTCTGGAACGGGAATCCAAACGAGCTCTGCTCATACCAGAATTCTCTGAGTGGCGTCATGAACTACGCTGCATATTTTTGGATCAGACAGACGTTCGCGAATTCGAGCACGTCGATGGAGACACTGGCCAGTAACATGAACTGGATGAAATACACATGCAGGGACACGACACTGCTTGGTTCATTCACCGAAAACCATGACAATGCCCGCCTGCCGTATTTCTTCCCCGTCATGACCCGTATCAAGAATGCCATGGCCTTCCAGATGCTTGCCGATGGCATTCCAATCATATATCAAGGGCAAGAACAGATGTACAGAGGTGGCTGGACACCGAACAATCGCGAAGCGCTTTGGCCTTCAGGCTACAACAGGGACACTGAGCTTTACAGACACATCCAAAAGCTGAATCAAATACGGAATTGGGCCATCTTCCAGGATAGCGGTTATGTCACTTACAAGGCAACGCCAACAGCCATCAGTCGGACCGTGATCGTCATGCGCAAAGGCAATCCCGACAAGCAGATAGTGGGTGTCTTCAGCAACTGGGAACCGGGCAATACGGGAACAGTAACGATATCGCCAGCGAGCTCCGGCTTTGGACCTAACCTTCAAGTGCTGGAGGTCATGTTTTGCACCCGATTGACGACTGACAGCCGTGGTAATCTCGGCTTGACGATTCCTTCTGGACAGCCGCTGGTTCTGTATCCAGTAGCAAGCCTGGCCAACAGTGGAGTCTGTGGTCTGTAAGCATGGCCATGAGGCGGCGGGTGTATCCTATGAGGCGATGATCCATGTCGACAAATACCTGTGCAGTGTACAAATGCTTTCCAAATACAGCTAGAGGGGCAGGATAAGAATCCTTCAAGCGATTCGCACGAACTTATGTCCATAAGGCTGAACCATAAAATGCGAGACATCACCACTAAGAGTGGATGGAGGGCATGCACAACACTGGCTACAGAGCGAACTCTGCGTCGCAATGCAGTCATCCGTTAGTGTCCGCTCAGATCGTGGCCGAGTGATTGGTTTGAGGAGCAGACATTGCCAAGTCCGCTGCATTTCGTCTTCATCCTGCAGCAAGCACCAATTCCGAGGACAGCAGCTGACTGTGCCTTCGAACACAAACGATCGCTACCGGACCCCGGTCTCGTTGTGCGCAAAGACTTGTGAGCTGTTATGTCAACCCAAACCGCACAAGTACAATGTCCTGAAGAAAAGGTCGCCGCAATCGAATGGCAACAAATCATTCCTTTATCCGAGTCGCAGGCGTTTTGTAAGCGAGGCTGCGGCTGCCGCTACGTTCTGGCTCCTCGGCAATACGATGAGGCTGCATCACTCATCACCAGACAGACAACTCGCCGGGTGATTTGACTAGAGAAGCAGACCATGGCGGACAGCAAGAGCATACGGGCAGGCGATGCACGGGTCGATCCACGCAAGCTGTTCAAGAACGCCAAACTTGCGAGTGAACTTCCTGGCGAATACCTCTGCGACTTCGATGACCTGGAATGGGTACAAGCAATCGTTCGTGATCCAGCATGGAAAGAAATCGTATACCCATCGCGAACCATCACAAGAAATTCCACGACGCAGTCCCTGTTCAGCCGCACATTTGCGACTTTAGATACGTGAGTATGTTCGTGCATGGAATGTATCGAGAGCCCCGTTGAACAAGTGCAAAGTCTCCGAGCATGTCAAGCGTTCGCCAGAACTCATGATGCACAAAGCGGAGAGGTGAGGTGACTGAACTTTCTCGTACCTTTGCTGCGCTCAAACCACAACAGAAATCCGAAGCCAGCGTTCACAAGGAAGAAGCTATAGTCATAGTCAGTCTGGGTCGCGGGCTAGACGGCCATCCAGGATTGGCTCATGGAGGCACTATTGCAGCGCTTTTCGACGAGTGCCTTGGAGTCGGAGCTGTTCGAGTTTTGACGAGACCTTCCATGACGGGTCAGCTCACGATCAAGTACAAGGCGCCAGTGCCGACACCAAGTACGTAGTCCGGAAGTGAACATGGCATCGAATCTGTCACTAACATTAGGCAAAGGCGTGGTACTTGTTCGCTGTTCGCTGTCGAAGCATGAGTAAGTGCTCCCACTCCACACTTTGACAACAAGGCTGATACTTCGACAGAGGCCGCAAGGCGTGGGTCAGCGGGACCATGGAAGATGGCATGGGCAAAGTCTACGCCGAATCTGAAGCTTTATTCATCATGCAACGCGAGAATTTATGATGAGTTTCTGCAAGTCCTCCCGATAGAATAGAAGCTGTATAGATAGGAGCGACCGGTCTCTATTGGCTTAGCTTTCGCACTTCTGAACAGCTGAGCTCGCATTGACCCCAAAGCGAAGGATTGACGTTGGCACCAGGCACCAAGATTGATGGCGCTCGGGTGGTTCTGCTAGGCTTCACGCTCAGATATTCAAGGTAGCAAGCGCAGCGATCATACGATCCCAGAGTAAATATACTTAAACTGTCGTTGGGTGGGTGACTCCAGGCACCCGCACGTCTCCGATGGATTAAGCTAGGGCTTTGTGTGACCGGCTTCAGGCAGACATTATATGACAAACGGCTCATAGACTTGTGTGGTCGCAAGTCTTAAATTAACTTCGAACAACAGATCCATTTGGGATAATTTCAGCATCGCCAGTATTCAGCTGTTGAGCATCGATCTTGCATATCTGAAAGAGCTCTCTTTCTTATTGGGCCCTGCCACCGCACAGGATGTCGCCTACCAACGAAACTGCTGCAGCTTCGCCATCAAATTATCCTCTCGGACGGAACACTCTCGCTTCTGTGCGTCTGAACCTACAGCATCTCCTCTGGACCATCGGCAACCCCTCACTTCTTCACCATTCAATTCCTCTGCCAAGCGAGTCACGTACGACCTCCGATACTGAGCCATTTCTGATCGCGGATGTCGGAACCGGAACTGGAATATGGTCGACTTCGCTATCATTGTCGGGAATGCTACCTAGCCAAGCCCGAATCGAAGGCTTCGATATAGATCTCGCTCAGACACCACCGAAAGAATGGACGCCCGCCAATGTCAGTTGGCACAAGCTGGACATTCTGAAAGAGCCAAGCACAGCATACGGGACTTCGAGCTTGATTGGAAAGTTCGATGTCGTGCATGTGAGACTGTTGATGCTGATTGTCCAGAATGGAGATCCAATGCCCTTGCTGAGGAGGTTGATGGCGTTGGTGAAGCCTGGTGAGCTTTTCTTCTCTTCTGTCTTGCTTGTCTCATCATTCAATCCCGCAGTTTGATTAAGATGTTGAAATATACTGATCATCTTAATATAATCTAGGTGGCTATCTCCATTGGCAAGAATATGATTCGTTGTCTCAGAAACTTGTTGTCGCTGGACAACGGGATCTTACAGCGGAAGAAGCCATGCATGCGAGTCCTATGCTCGAACGTATGCGCAAAGCCATTTCTCATTCTGTGGATGTATATCGTACCCATGCGTGGGTTCAGAATGTGCATGAAAGACTGAACGAAGTTGGAGGAGAATTGGTCGCTCATGAAGTGAGTTCAGCGCTTTCCCTATCTTACCATACGCAATACTCAAAGTCTTTCATGTATTGACTCCTGTTTAGCGAGCGTGGACACACCCTTCTGCGCTACCAGTGAAGCAAGAAACTACATTCTTGGTCATGAGAGAGTGGTGTGCAGGGGTACGAAGTCACGACGAGAAAGGAAGAGAAGAGGCAGACAAGTTGGAAAAGCTCTGCGACGATGCAGAGGAAGAGTGCTGGAGATTAGGGAGGTCGACAGTCATCGACACTCAGATGGTGACGTGGGTTGTAGGGAAGAAGGCTGCTGCGTTGTGATAGCTACAGGGCTCAATCTTTCAAACTCAAATGAATGGGTCGACTGGTTCGGGCAGACGAGTTGATCTCCCTGACAACATGAAGCCACGGCTCGAGGAAGGCGTTTTGTCGAAGAGTGTAAACTTGCGGTCCAATTGGCACACGGAGATTGAGGGAAACGCGCTTCGGCTGTTGACATTCGCGATGGTCATTTTCGGCATCCATATCTTAGGGAGCATGTACTCACGACGTGTATTTTTTGAGATCATTCTGCTTGATGCCTTGTGCCTCTGGGACATCCGCTTGTTGACCGGGTGCGAGTCCCCTATTAGCTCGTGAAGAGATCCCCAGGCGTGACTCGTCATCAGCATCCGTGAAGGCGAGATGCACATCAATGTGAATGCGTCTTTTGGCACCCAAGGTCGAGCATAAAAAGCCCCTGGCATCGCCTTACGTTGTCTCTTTCTTGAGTCTAAACATCCCACGACAGAAAGCAACCAAAACACTCACGACAGACCTCAAGTGACTCAAAGCACAACCCCTCTGACCCCCGAGTCACACCCAAAGCATGCCGTCACGCAGTGAGATCTTCGTCAAACGTTGTACTATTTGCAGCGGGGAGGGCGGCAAGCACTATAAATGGTATGGAAGGTACGAGTAGTTCCATCGGGTCAGCGAAGCCTGTATGGTCCTCCTCGCTGGGCTGAGCTCCGAAGAATAGCAGCAAGTGTCGAGACATGTTAGCATCATGAACGATATGCAACAAATTTGAGCCAAGTTTGACTCTTTCTTACCGCTTGCGCAAGTGGCCGGCAATGTACTGCTCTCGCAAGAATATTTCCTCTATTTCATACTTTTTCTCATTGTATATCATGTTCGTCGTCGGACGTCGATCTAGGCTTGACTACCCAGCGGCTTTTCCGGGTACGCACCATGTCTTCCAGCCACCCTGCCCCCTCTCCTTGTGCGATGCGCGGCAACAAACATCCAGCAAGCAGCAATAACGCATGCAACGAGAAACAGCTTCAAGGAAAGGCTCATGCCCTGAGCGGTAGCAAGAATCTGTTCGCGATTCAAGCGGCCGGCGACGTCGGCAAGTGCTTCCTTACCAATGCTCTCCCCCACTACCTTTGCACTACTACCGCCGAATACTTCATCGTCGTCGAGTGGAGTAACGGGTTCTGCGTGGCCTTCGAGTCCTGTGGGAAACGCACAATTAGCCAAATGGTGTTCTGATGAGCTCCCAGTAGTGACTACTGGGATTCGAAGCCACATACATGGGAGAAGTTCTATAGCTCAGCCCTGATACCTTCTTCGGGAACTTCGAGTTCGCCGCTCTTGGCAATCTTGACGTCCTTGGAAGGTTTGTCGCGGCCGTCTTTAGGAGCATTCTCGATCTTGTGGACGATGTCCATGCCCTCAAGGACTTCGCCAAAGACAACGTGGCGGCCATCAAGCCAAGATGTGAGAACGGTGGTGATGAAGAACTGCGAGCCGTTGGTGTTCTTGCCCGAGTTGGCCATGCCTAAGGTGTTATCGGTCAGCTCTCCGTTCGCAGCATATTGACATGTTGCACGTACTCAAAAGACCCTTCTTGGAGTGCTTCAACTTGAAGTTCTCATCATCGAACTTGTTGCCGTAGATAGACTTGCCACCAGTGCCGTCACCGTTGGTGAAGTCACCACCTTGGATCATGAAGTCCTTGATCACGCGGTGGAAGGTGGAGCCCTCGTAGCCAAAGCCCTTCTCGCCAGTAGCGAGAGCGCGGAAGTTCTCAGCGGTCTATCGCCATGTCCATCGTCAGTCATGCTGGCCATGCATACACCATTGCTCTTGACCCAGATCCCAACATACCTTTGGAACAGTCTTGCCATACAGACCGATCACAATGCGGCCCAATTCCTCGTCGCCATGTGTGATGTCGAAGTAGACCTTGTGGGTGATCTTGGGGCCCTTTTGCGCGTCGACGGACTGGGCGAAGAAGACGAACGCGAAGGTCAGAATGACCATGAAGGACACGAGAAGACGTTGCAGCGAAGCCATGGTGGTTGTGTGCCCCAATGCGTGTGGTGGGCAAGAGAGACAGACAGAGTTGGGAGGATGGAGGGACAGCTCCAACTGCCAGCTGTGGTTGTCGGTCCCTGGCTCGGCATTGCTGTCGGCGGACTCACTTCCGCTCCGACACCTGCACTTCCGCAGCTTCACGGGCACCACGCCTATCGTCTGCATCTCCGCGCTCGCTGCATTCACCACCGCCGCCATGGTGAGTATATCGGACGCTGTTCCATGTGATTCCGCATTAACACCACACAGGTCTTCATTTTCGGCACCAACTTCGCAGAGTCGTACCTTGTACGCACATCCCTGCAAAAGTTCTACGGCATTGGGCCCAAGGTCTGCCAGCAACTGATGGCCAAATTCCACATCCACAACACGGCGCGCATCGGAAGTCTCAAAGACCGACAGATAAATTCACTGGCTGCCGAGCTCAGTACGATGACGCTGGAGAACGACCTGCGCCGCCAGTTACAGGACAACATCAAACGATTACGAGACATGGGCGCATACCGAGGGCGAAGACATGCAATGAGCTTGCCTGTGAGAGGGCAGAGGACGAGAAGCCAGGTGGGTGACAATATCCGGGCGTGGATGGCGGAGCTGGAGATGAGTATACTGACGTGAGCCTAGATCATGACGGCACGAAAGCTAAACAGAGTCGAGCGGAGAGGGTAGGGGAAGAGCAGATGACATTGAAAGCATAGCGACGGCGCAATAGAGGGGTTTGAAAGAAGTGAAATTGTACGATGCAGGATACCATTGTACAAACAACGTGTACGAACAGGGCAATGACTTGGCCGAATTTTCTCACAGACATTGGGCCCGTATTCGCGCTCGTTGACCATTCATCAACAGAGCCGAAGCCGAGACCAGCTGCGCAGTCTTTCCGCAAGTTCCACCTGCGCCTTGTCGGACAAAGACGAAGCGTCAAGTGGAACAATGCATTGTTCGCTGAAGTGCTTTCCGGATCGAGCGGTCAATAGCTTACAGCGAATAAATGACCATGTGGCAACATTCCTTCTGGTAAACATCCACGGCCTGATTCGACCTCAGCTGTTGATTCTGCTCATTCGTCTCGGCGCGTTGAAGATGAAAATCGACACGATGGGATCGTATCAACAAATATCTCACAATCATGATCCCGAGCAGCCGCATACGCCCAATGATTCGGCCTCGCCATGGAAACCGGAGTACGTTGATGAGAAGCAAGACCTGGCTCGACGTACGATTTCATACTTCAGAACACACATCAATCAGATCATGACCGCCGGCCTAGTGATCCTTACTTTGATTCAGCTCCTCGCCATCCAACGCATGACAAAAGCGACCACGACGATCACCTCTGTCGCTGTCCAGAATTACACCACGCATAGAAGCTACGGCGCCGACTGGCGCTACATGTCGCTGGAAAACAAGTATGATGAGTTATGGAACCACGAACTCGTCGCCGACAACGGCATCATCAATTTGCCGCCTTACGACTCTGGAGGTAAAAGCGTCAATGGTGAATTTGGTGCCATTGCGATGCTACACGCCTTGCATTGTTTGGGAGGAATCCGGAAGGCTCTGCAGACTGCACGCAACGACGCCATCACCAAAAACGGACACGACATCGGCCTCGACCCCAGGGCTGATCCACATTGGCCGCACTGCTTTCACTATCTCAGGCAGATGATTCTGTGCCATGCAGACGACACTATAGAACGCGGGCATTTCCTCAACGGGACCTTCTCGCCAAGCGCAGACGATCCTGCAGTCATCGAAGGCAGCCTCGACGTACGGCAGTGTCGCGACTCAGAGAGGTTGTTCGAGATGAGACGACAGCACAGTGATGCGAATGTTGATGGTGTGCCCATCGAATGGTGAAAATATTGCTTATGGATATGCAGCACGGCCTACCAGATCAAGACTCCCTTGATCACGCTACCCTCTTCCATCTTCTTCTTCGCCTCCTCAAACTGCTCTAGAGGGAACTCTTTGAACATCTTTCCTACTGGCAGAATGCCATCTTTGCTCCATTGCACCAATTCTGGCAGCGCCTCGGCCGGATCCCTGTCACCTTCGATAACGCCGACCAGCCTTCTCCCATTGACCATATGTTGCAGACAGTCTACTTCGAGCTTTGCATCCACCGGCTTTACACCAACCTGCAAGACCAGGCCGTTCTTCCTGATCGCTCCAAGACATTCGTTCAGAATCGCTACACTCGGTGTCGTATCCAAGATCGCTGTTGCTCCAAGGCCTTGCGGGCTCATCTCTTTTATCGCCTCCGCTAGGCTCTTCTCGCCCAACGCTTCTTTCGTCGACAATAGTCCTTTCGTTGCTCCAAGCTCACTCGCGAGTTCCACTCTTCCGGGGTTGATGTCGACTGCGATAATTGTCCCGACCTTCCTCTCTACTGCTGCACAGATACCCGCCAGGCCAACCCCGCCGAGCCCCACCACTGCTACCACATCGTCTGGGCCACACTTCCCCACATGCGTAATCGCACCCGCTCCAGTCATAATACCACACCCCAATGGCGCATACAACTTCAGTTCATCAGCATCTCTCATCAACTTGGTCACATTCGCAGCCGCCGAAACCTTCACCGGCGTTGGAGAAGCAAAGCTCGATTGCCCAAAATATCCACCGCCAATAATCTTACTCGTATCGCTTTTCAGCACAAAGATCGGCTCATTAGCCTGCAACGTCAACTTCGCATGCTCGACGCAATACGCCGGATGCCCCGTCGTGCAATACAAGCACTCCAAGCACGCAGCAGCAGACAAGATGACTAGATCTCCGACTTTGAAGTTCTTCTCTTGAGATTTCGATCCAAGTTTCACAACTCGTCCTGCACCTTCGTGGCCCAATACTCGAGGATATATCCCACCATAGCCTGAGATATCTGTGTGACAGACGCCTGTCGCGATCATTTCGATTAGGAATTCATCTTCTTGTGGCTCTCGAGTGAGGAGCTTTTCGAGTTTCCATGTGTGTTGGTTGTAGGCGACGATGCCTTTGCTGGGGATTGTGTATTGTGACATTTTCGAATGAGATTGAAGGGCGTTTAGGATGAGGACCTTGATGGAGTATCTGGAGATCAAATATCACTTTGATCAGAGAAGCTGTTCAAGTCGACGCGTTGTGCATAGCTTGGGACACCTTCGTCATAGGTGGAGGTGGGGTTGGGTGAGGCTAAATTCTAGATCACATCGAAAGAGTTGGAGAGAGCCAGGAAAAGGAATGGTGCTCGGGTGACCGGGCCGTGATTGATGACAGTATTGATTTGAAATATAGCAAGTGCAGCTGTCGTGCAAATTTGGGAGTGAGTGACCTACACAGATGCATCATGCCACAGTGCCTGCAGGTTCCACAACAACACTCATCGCCAAATGGAGCGCTCCTCACTGCGAGAAGAACGCAATCCCGTCCTCCAAAGCAACAGTAATCACATCAATGACAGCCTGCCCTTCCATCCTCTGTTCCTCATCCACAACCCTCTTCGCAACCTCATTACTGAAACTCAAATGCGCGAACAATAATAGCTCCAATCCACCCTTCACCACCTGCGACGTACCCGCCTCGTCAAAGAATGGCTTCTTGCTTTTCACAACCTCCACCGCCTTTGGGTTGTTGACCGCGAGCGTGGCATTGACATGTTCGATGAGACGTTGCGCGTCAGATTGTGTCAGAGGATTGGGCAAGAGCAGAGAATCGTAGAAGCCTTTCCGAGTGGCGAGGTAGACGGGATTGAAGTCGATGATGAAGGGGAGTTGGTTGATGAGTCCACCGTTGTAGTTTTGGGTGGTTTCGGTGAGTTCCAGGACGTTGCGGTTGATGGTAGATACGTCATTGTAGACTTTGTCTACTTGGGAGGACTGGGAGACTGCGGTGGTGGAGAGGAGGGAGATGGCAGCGAAGATTGTGGTGTGTAGCTTCATGTCGGCGGCTGATACGAATGTTAATTAGATTTGGGAGTGTTATAAGTATTTCTATCATGAGGACATTCTGGGACTTTGTTATGTTTGAGTGGTTGGCAGTTGTGATAGGCGCTAGCGTCCCATTGCAGCCATACGGGAGAGGAGAGACCGGCACGCCAAGCACTTGCTTCTCACGAGGCACGAATTGTTCATGATGCATGGCATACAGTAACGAGCAGACCAATCTTTGGGCTCGATGGACTTGCATTGGAGCGCTTGGATGGTCTTGGTCATCCTCAAAGCTGTGCGAAATTCGACTGGAGTTGAAAGAGCCGAGGTCTCTTGATCCGAAGGCGATCGGCGTGAGCTCCGTGGAAAAAGTGTCCACGTTGCTGCCACATGGCCATCTTTTTGGCCGATGACACTTGCATGTGCAGGCGCAGCGAAGAACGAAATTGCTTCCGACAACCGACCAGCGGTGGCATCAGGAGCAGACACCGCCGAGCACTTGCGATGTTGATGCTGACGTTGGCAGGCCATTTCCGCCCTCCGCCTGGGCCAGCAGCTGCCCGCGACTGATGAAGTGTCTCGCGGAGAGGGCGATGAAGAGCCGGGGGTGCGCGATAGTGAAGATGTCGATGCGCCGCCCGATCGAGCAGATGCGGTTCAGCTTTTCCACTCGCGCGACGAGATGAAGTGCGCATCCTGGTCGCACGCCTCGCCGACACCATGCCGTGGGCCGTGGCAGCTGCCCTTCCGCGCGGAGCAAAACTCCGCACCGCGATCCATGTCTAGGCCGAAGATAGCACACGCGCGAGCCAGCAAATCTCGTCAACCCGGTCGCTCGTGCCCAATGGACCTCGCGTGACTGTGACGATATCACTCTCTGTCTGAAGCACACCTTCTCCTCTTGGGCAATGCCTTCCGAAATCGCCGCTCGCGCCGCTGCGAAAATCTCTGCGACGACTACGCGTCATTTCCGACAACTCGGTTCGTTCGCGGGGGAATCATAAGAAGGCTGCCTTGACGTAGGGCTGGCGACCAATGCGTCCACCGCGAGATTCAATTTTGCAAAGCCTGCACTTTCCTCGCTGGCAGTGTAACTTGCCACTACAACCTCTCCCATCAACAACATGATGAGTGTTCAAGCACCCAGCGGGGCGATACCCTTCTCTCTGTTACGAGAACTACCCCAAGTGACTGCGAGCATGGGCCAAGGATGGACATACTCTGCCATCGAATCCTGGATCGAGGACACGATCCAAAAGCTCTCAGTCAAAGCCGGCCCGACCAAGATGCTGAGCACGCTCGTCTCAGAAGACATCATCCTGGCTGCAGTGTGCTGCAACTGCTTGCGCATCCTCGTCCTTTGCGACCCAGAGTCCGCCACCGAGACGATCGAAAGTCTGCACGCCGGGACAGGAGCGAACAACGTACAGGCTCTGGTCGTTAACATGTCCAATTGCCATCGATGTTCTGGCGGCAAGCTTGGCCGTGAAAGCATCAAAAACACATTCTTCGAGGATCAAGCATTGGCTGCCACTGGCATGCTGCTCAAGCAATCAATGCTGAAGCCCATGTACATCCGCGCCGGGCCTGACAGCAATCGTGTGCTAAAATCTACCGAGGAAGAAATTCTGGGCGCAGCAGCTGGTGGACTCTATGTTATGACTCTGGATGCTTCGAATATGAAGACAACGCTTGCGACGCAGGCGCTATCGCAAATCGTACAAGAAGGGATCTCTTGAGCGCTGAGCCATCGTGAACCGGTCAACGTAATGCTGCGCTCACCGCTGGAATACAAGTGTGGCAATTTGGGAATTACGAGCGAGATTCGTGACAGCAGCCATCCTTCAATCAATGTGCAAGAGCATAAATGTTGGCAAGCATTGGCCCTTGTAACGCTCAAAGCTGCCGGCACAGTTGTGCGGCAGGCGCCCGGGACATGAAATGCATTCGCTCCCACAACACCACAAGTCTGGGACTTGTCTAAAAGCACCTCGATGTGCTGCTTGAAGACAACCCAGCAAAGGCTCCGCAGCAAAATACACAGCTCCAAGTCGAGCGACTTCACAAGCACCGCCGGAAAACTTACTCAGTACTGTTCAGTCAGCAAGAGCCGGCCAGATCAATTTGGGGACGACAGATGTGAAGTCCGCCGCCCAGGCGCTACTGAACTGACAGTTGCACTTGATCACGAGCTCCTAGCCATTTGACATGGCGTCTTCAGATGAAGCAAGTTCAACAAAGGCAACAAGCGATCAGGACGCAATGGAAATTGACCTGAAAGGGCAGAAACTGCCCCCCGCAAACGCCTGGCCAGTGAGCCTCACACTGTCTCGACGTGTGATGATTTCGCGCGCGTATCGCAAGTGACATCCACACCTCTTGCATCTGTTGCCTCCGCACAGTGTACGAAAAACTTACTGAGAATACAACACTTCACTTGTCGAGTTACAGCACTTCTGCCAGATACTCACGATCGAGCACGAGTGGACATTGGGTTTCAGAATGCTCCTATAAATATCGAACGCCTACAGATACAATCTCGAAATAATCATACTACCGACTGCCCTTATCTATGTCCATCTTTTCAAGACTACATGCGTGTCCACAAGCTTGCCAGTGGATTTCTACGTCACGCACATTCTCATACATCGAATTGATAACCAGCTGGTGCCAGAGAAATGGGGTGACCGCGTCCCAAATCTCTCACAAAGAGCATACTCTCTTTGCAGGTGATCGAGTCAGTCTCGCTAGGACTCGCAATGTTGTCCTCCCCTGATTTCCGCCCTTGAATGAACATTCACATATTCCCTTGAACCTACATTATTATTTGGTCCTCGAAGAGGGCCTAAGATGCCCATGTGTATCTGTCCTCGGGATATATCAGTGCTTGTGTCGCAAACAATAGAAGGGCACTCATGATCTCTGTGCTATGAGACCTGATCATTTCTCTCCAACGGGTCACAAGTCACCCGGAGCCAGTACTCGGTGACCTTGAAAGCAAACAACCTCCTGATGGACGCAGAGCACAAAAAAGGCGTACTGCTCCCACCTTGACCTGCAGATCCTTCCTCCATCATCAAGCTGTCGTGTCTCTCGAGATATCCGAGTCAATCAAGCCTCAAGGATCTCCATCTCTCACTGGCTGAACAACATTCAAGACCGATCAATCATGATTCGACTACTCCTGCCATCTACTTTGTTGTCGCTCATGTTCCACGGTCTTCCCACTCCGGGTAATGCCGCTGCAATCTTGCTGCATCCTTCAAGTGGCGGTAATGCAACTGGTTACTGGGGCCAAAATCCGAATCCATACTCAAACCCGTACTCGCCATATCCTCCTGGCTACGGCTCTTCAGGTGCTTCAGGTACCGGACAGCCGCACAGTGGTGGTTCTGGTCACCGCCAAAATCCAAATCCATATGCATCGTATCCTGGTGGATACAGCTCTTCGGGTGCGGAACAGCCATACAGTGGTGGCTCCGGAAGTGGCCACTACGGTCAGAGTTCTAATCCATACTCGTCATATCCCGGTGGATACAGCTCTTCGGGTGCTGGACAACCCTACAGTGGTGGTTCTGGAAGTGGTTACTACGGCCAACCCCCAAACTCAAACCCATATCCATCATACCCTGGTGGATACAGCGCTGGTGCTGGACAACCTTACAGTGGAGGCTCTGGAAGTGGATACTCCGGTCAAAGCTCTAACCCATACCCGCTACATTCTGGCAGCCAAGGTGCAGGGCAATTCTACAGTGGAAGAGGCAAGCAGCCCGCGTACAATCCACCGACTGGTGGGCAGGGCTTCGCGGGAGGAGTACCGTCTGCAGGCGACAAGAGGCCTGCAGATGACTCACCTATCGATCCACCAAGAAGACGACCTACTGTCGAAATAGCTGGTGATGAGATGATCCGTAAACATGAAGTGCCCGGTCGGGAAATCTATAACGCCTGGCTCATGGCGGACACCCCAGAGGCCGCTAGCCAGCTCATGTTGCAAAGTAATGCTCTCGGACCTGATCCACGGCATAGGGACTGGCAAAGGCATAGGATCCACCGCGCGTTGACCGCAGCAGAATGGACCATCACAGACACTACCACAACCTTGGGCCAAACCAACCTACTGGGCCTCAAGAACATTGTGCGACCTCTACAGGTCGGTACAGAACCCAATGCTCGTATGCGTTCAAGACGACTTAGGAACGTCAATGTCGAGCCGTATGACGGGAACGACCCCAGGACCACGGGCGCCAACATCCGCGTCAAAATGGAACAGAACAAGCCGTACCGTCCAGGAGGCCACGGATCGCGAGCCACCTTTCCTGTGAGCGTGAAGACAACAGACCTGGTTACGTTGACAATGCACTGACCGTGTTATTAGGCTCTTGGAGGGTACTATGAGACTGTCATCAATATCGTAGATGGAGTCATCATTGCCGAGCAACATCAAGACTTGTACCAGCAGTGGTCAATGCGAACTGCTTTGTCGCTCCCCTCGAACGATCTTCCTTGGGATGCCACGTGGTCCGATGCAACGTGGTATCTCTGGGTATCGATGAGAGGAGAGCGTCTTCAAAATGGCGGTCACAAAGCGGATAGTATTCCATTCAAGACGAGCTCAACTGGTAACCCCTTCGAATACATCGAGCCTCGTATCGGTTGGAATGAGCTTGAGCTAAGTGGAAGAACGCCGAGACATGCCAGGATGGGCAATTTCCTCAACTACATCTTTGTGACAAACATTCAGGATACCGACACATTGGCGATTCTCCTCAGATGTACGCAGTCTCGCGGGTTCGGCGACCTAACCTTCTACATTGGGCATTGGTAGGTACTATAAGGACTACCGGGCGAAAATACCATGGCGTCGAGCTGTGACTGATATGAGTACAGGTGTTTCTACGCCTTGCTGGGAACAAATGCCAACCATATGGTAGCAGAATTCCTAGCACAGCATGCAGGTCAAACTTTGCTGGGTCACAAGGTATTGATGTCAGCGACGATACACAATTCGGTCAACATCAGAGGCCAGCGTGGTCCAGCGATCCAATGGACAGTATCGGACGACGTGAACGGGGCGTATACCAGAATGAGAGCCTTGGAGCAACAGTGGTTGCCACCTGTGAACCAACGCAACTCGTATTGCTATCCGGATATCGGAAACGGGAGGTAGTTCACTGAGCCTGAACCAAGTCATGCGTTCAGCGCAAAGCCATGCTGTTTGACGAGATGTATGATTGCAGACCAGTACTGAAGCTTGTACAACATTTCAGTCCCTTTATTTCCAGATTTGTTGGATTGTGTCTTCCAGAGGATGGCTCACGGTCATCCAGGCGGCTGAATGTTGGAGCAGACAAGGTCAGATAAACACACAAGTTGATAAAGTCTCATTTGTACAAATTGTGATGACCAGACATTGGACATCGGATCAAAGAAATTGCGTGACTGAACGAGACCCCGCCACGTGACGGTCGTCCAATCTCCACTTTTCGTGGCGAAGAGGCGAAGTTCTCTCGGCGACAACGAAGCGGCACCACTCACACTTCGCCGTCAGCTCCACGTTCTTGGATTTCACATGCCCAAACGAGGAGCATGATGAGTGTGCCTGCTGCGTGAGCTGCCCATCCCGACGTTGCACGCTCAACCCACTCCACAGTCCTTACCAACCGCCCATTTCCTCGTCCTCTTACTTTCCCTATATGCAGACTCGACGACTGGCGGGCAAGCGAAGGCCTCATTTCACCACCCAGCGCTAGCGATAAAAGCAAATCACCCGCCCCTAAGCACACGCTTGACGTATTCCACCATCACCACTGCCGAGGACTCGCTGTCTGGGACACCATAGCACGGCATTGTTGCACAGCGACCGACGTACAGACCAGGCCGCCCGAGCATGACACAGACGACGTATTGCACTGCGAGAAGCAGCACTTTTGTCACCAATTCCACCAGCGAATGGCATGAGGAGCCCACGCTTGGCGCCTCTTCAGGCGCACACCTCGACGCGGACGTCGCGCGCGCGAGGCAACGAAGACGGCATTCGAGTTACAACCCCCGATCATGGAGTGCCGAGCGGGACAATGTGCAGATTGCGGTGGACGAATTCTTGAGCGATCTGGGCCGCAGGCTGGCCATGGTGGAGAGTTATGGCCAGCATACCTTCGACGCTGGCGTTAATACAGTATTCGATACGCTCACCTCGATCCACACACGATGCATGAAGGAGTTCGAAGACGTGCGGGAGTCGGGGCGAAGGCGGCACAAGGCTTTCGTGGATGCACTGGAGGCGCAATACAAAGATGCTCTGGCAAAGCGAGAGACTCTGGAAGCCAAGGTACAGGAGGGCGTCAAGATGTTGGAGGAGAATCTGGCTGCGTTGGAGCAACGGGCCTACCACATCCGGGAGAAGGGTGCCATTGCCACTGCCCACGACATGCTTGATTCTGGTCTGGCTTACATGGACGACAAGGCCACCAAGGCTAGTAATCTCATGCTTGAAGGTGCTGATGCTGCCCGCCGAGCGAAAGAGCGGATGAAGATCAGGATCGAAGTCGCTCTGGAACAAGCCCGGAAGCACGGTGTTATTACCTACGACATGCTACCGGAGCCATGGCGAGTGAATCCTTACATCCTGTCCGGGTACCGCTTCTCAGAGAACAAGCTCCACTGTGTGACTTCGTGCTTCACGCTGTCCAATGAATTCGTCAACATCTGGAGCCATGCCATAGGTCTTGTCATCGTCCTCGCACTAGCGTTCTGGATCTACCCTTCGACTCCCGCCTTCACCAACGCTACGGCATTCGATATCGTCATCGCTGGAGCCTTCTTCTTCGCCGCTTGCAAATGCTTGGTCTGCAGTACGATGTGGCACGCCATGTCCTCTATTTCGAATCAAACACTAATGGAACGCTTCGCGTGCGTGGACTATACTGGCATTTCCTTACTTGTCGCAGCTAGTATCATGACGACAGAATACACGGCTTTCTACTGCGAGCCAGTCAGTCGCTGGATCTATATGTCGCTCACCTTTGCACTGGGCATTGGTGGTATCATCCTACCTTGGCATCCTACCTTCAACCGCGCGGATATGGCTTGGGCGCGCGTGGGCTTTTACGTGTCCCTGGCGCTGACAGGATTCCTGCCAATGGCACAATTGACATATGAGCGCGGATGGTTTGAGACCATTTACTTCTATGCGCCCATCATGAAGAGCATCTCGGTCTACTTTCTTGGTGCCATACTGTACGCAGCCAAGATCCCGGAGCGCTTCTTGCCAGGGTGGTTTGACTACCTCGGCGGTAGCCACAACCTCTGGCATTTCGCTGTCCTGGGCGGCATTCTCTTCCATTATACTGCAATGCAGTCTTTCTTTGGGGATGCATTCAAACGAGCTAACGCACCTGCGGGATGCTCGTTGTATTGAGGCGATTGGCCTGGCATTTCTTTGTGGTTTCAGTGACAAGCGTTCGAGCGGGGTGCATAAGAGTGGGAGATAGGAAGGCATCAACGAGCATGAGCATGGCATCAATTTCGATATTCTGTAACAGGCCTTGTCTCAACACAGGCATTGCATTGCTAGACCTGAGAAAGACTGGTCGAGCTGTACATATTGACGACAGCAGCTGCATGGAGGGAGATGGTAGGGGCGGCATGGAGCATGGCATTGCATTGTCTGGGTTTACTTGAATACTCTTTTGATCGTTTGTAAATATTCAATGTCACCTTTTCATGTAAGGCCGCTCTGGCATATCTGTCCTACGAAGCAGGTTTGCCTGCGCATTGACATGGCGTAGCTGATTCGAATGGCCACACAACGCTTTGGCTCGTGGACTGAATCGTCAAACTTGCGGCACAGCCACTCCGCTTGACTTGCCAAAATGAAGGATCCGCTGCCTGCCGGCGGCGACGTGACCTTCGAATGCAGGCAGCTCTGTCTCTGGAAGGGTGCTAGAATGATTCGAGCTTTCGCAGCACCAATTCTGCCCTCTCCAGCAACACCTCGTGTTGAGCTGGTCAGCCAGACGTACCACATCGAACACTATCAACACGCCTTGTAGCTCGGACAACAACAGCATGGCAGACAACAATGCAAATACCAACGTTGCAGGCCATCGACCTACCAGACATAAATGCAGGAAAGGCGGCATGTCTAAAGCGGCAATACTATGCACCCTGGCCGCACTGCCGCTGCTGGCACTCTACTACGCCGGGTGCTTTGCCGCACGCGAAGCACGACTGGCAGCCCGATCAGTACGAAGTTTCTGGTGTCGTTTGCCATCCGGGCCCCTCGCAGCCCGATATCGTAGACGGAGAGAAAAGCAGAACGCGAAGAACAACATGCTCACACGACTGCCCGGAGAATTGCGTAACAATATATACGATCTCCTCGCACCACAAGGGGCGATAATAGAACCTTTAGATAGCTGTTGGCATCTCCGCTACGAGGATCTCGACGGAACACTCGCAGTCACAGGATCGATTCGCCCCAAGATTATCCGTGGGCGGTACATGGAGTCAGCCAGATACAGCCCCGAAGATTGGCGCAGAATAGTGTCGATGACACAAGTGTGTCGTGGCATGCGTGACGAGGCGATTCGACACTTCTACAGCAGCAATATCTTCGCGTTCCATCGCCGGCGCGACCATCACGATAAATCTTGGTTCGAAACGGAACGAGCTCAACCCAGGTATCTCGAGCACTGGCTACAATCGCGGCCCCAAGAGGCGCTACCATTCATCAAACTGGTCTTCATTTCGTATACTCGTCGTCCAGGCACCCCTGAAAGGCAAGATGCCAGCGATGCCCTGAAAGATGCTGCGTGGATCCTGCACCGTAAGGGCCAGTGCACCATGACCGGCGAGTATTTGGTCATGCTGGACTTCGCGTCGAGTCGGCATCTGAGGCTCGTCAAGGCTTTCCGATCTCATGAATGGCGGGTTGTTTTGCATGACTGTCCAGTCTGTCTGCAGCATATCTCGGAAAGGTGGAGGCTGTGTGAAAACAGTGACCAGTGGCAAGCAGCAAGAGATCGTTGGCATGACCGAATGGATGCGGGAAAACTGTCGTGGAAGGACGCTCTTCATATGATAGATGTGATTCGAGACTGGAAAGCTTGAGCAATGGCTTTGCCGAAACAACGACTTTGCAAGCAGCTTGAAGGACTCTTTGGTGAGCTGGAACATATTTATCAACCCAATACTCCCGACATGCACCGACACTATCGCACTTTGATAGAGGTGGATGTCTCCACAATTCGTGATGAAGGTGGAAACACTTGACAACATCTCGGCCCAGCCGACGGGCAACGCACGACGACAATTGCAAGACACAAACACTAGATTGACCTCGTGAAGACGGACTTTGTGGCGACTTACGACACTGCGCGTTGACCCAGTTCTTGAATTATGTTACTGCACGAGGACGTTTCGAGACACGAAACGTGGCAAGTCGGAGGCGTCTGCAGGTCGGGTATTTCAGCCGGCAACAAGTTCGTATCACACCACGGACCCATACAACATCACGCCATATCAGACGTCCTCTGATACATCTTTTCGCGCAGGCCCATGATTCTGCATAACTATATGCTCACGCCTGTCAGACCTTAAAAGTGCGGGAGAACCTCATCAACCGCGAAGATGACGCCCAACATTAACGCCATTTCACATAACCACCAACATGGTCGAATTACCGAAGGGAATGCAACACGTCGACCGCCGTGAATTGCTCACATCTCTTCCGGCCAGAATACAGTACTTGCACCAGTTTTTGGAGTTCGGATCAGGTTCGCGCAACGAACCAGACCAATTGAAAACTCATCTTCATGCTGACTACAATTACAGACGATGTCGAAGCGCTCGTCGATGGCCAGAAATACATCAAAATGGTCATTCCCGCAATCGTCAACATGGTCTACAAGAAACTCCTCCAACACGACATCACGGCAAGAGTCTTCTCCAACCGTGACAGCCGCGTCGAAGAGGATCCAGCAGTCTGGATGACAGAGGACAGCAGCACGATTCAGAATCGGAAAATGTTTCTTCGCTGGTATTTGATCAAACTAAACAGCGATCCCACCAAATTTGAGTACTGGGAACATTTGGACAAAGTTGGGTGAGTTGGCCTTGCGTCAACACACAATATGTACCAACAAAACTGACTTTGACTTAACCAGCCTCATGCACGTCGGCCGCGGTCGCCGCAACCCACTACACGTCGACTACATCTTCCTCGGAGCCTGTCTAGGCTACATTCAAGACAGCATGGTCGAAGCAATTCTCTACCACCCGACTCTCAGCATGCGCCGCAAGATTGCCATCGTGAAAGCCGTTGGGAAAGTCATCTGGATCCAAAACGACTTGTTGGCGAAATGGCATACAGTAGAGGGGGCAGAATACGCCGAACAGTTGTACCAAGAGGAGCAGAAGCAGCAGCAAGCCGAATCACATGGAAGCGAAGAGCAAGAAGGACACCTTCATGGAAACAAGGATCTAGGACACGATGACGATGGCCAGAAGTCTTTCTCTTCTCCTGCAAATACTGGCACTCCTCTTACCGCAGTCAAGGAAGACTCAGCATCAACGCACACAACAAGCACAAATGGAAGCGGGAAAACAAGTCTCGGGCGTCCAATCGATGAGGTTGACATCAAAGAGATGAGATGTCCATTCAGCGGCATGGCCATCGAGCAAAGAGCGGAAATGACACGACCGACATTGAAGTCCATGCTAGATGAGACATCAATGGGCCACATCTCGCAATCGCAGCAGCCACCGAGCGGAATTCCAAAACTGCGGCTAGTGAAAGGAGAAATGTTAGGTAGGGAGAAATTGGAAAAAGAGCCTTGGGGACAAGATGTTGGGTCACCTGTTAGGTAAAATCGAGAATATGAATTATGAATGTGATATATACATATCCAGTTCTTTCTCTCTTTCCAATGATCTCTTTTGTTGATGATAGCAATGGCAGTGTTTCTCCAGCTCGTTTGGTGCGCGAGCGTAGAAAGAAGATTTATACCACGACACCACCACTGTCAAACTGTCTCGGCTCGCCCGCAGCTTCAAAAGTGCCGTTGCTAAGACGGCGAAGACATTGGGCTGAGCTTCCTCCCGGAGCCACCCAAGTAACGTTGCTTCCGAGAGAAGCCAAGTACGCCACAGTCTGATTATCGTACGCATACTCGAACGACACTTGATTGGGTACAAGTTGGTCATGCAGACGTGGAGCGGCAAGAGATTCCGCAGATGTCGCATTCTTGTCAAGAACATTCCACAAATTTTGCACAGTTGCAGTGAGAATTCTCGAGCCTCCAGCTGCTGCTGTGACGAAGTAGAGAGTACCATTGGAGTGCTCAACAATAGTAGGCGTAATGCTGGAGAGAGGGCGCTTCCCAGGTGCGACGTGATTGGCAGGGCTGGCGATGAAGCCGAAAGCATTGCTTTGACCGGGCACAGAAAAATCGTTCATTTCGTTGTTGGCGATGATGCCGGTTTCGGGAATCAAGACCTTTGAGCCGAAGAGGAGGTTGATAGTCGAAGTCAAGGCAATGGCCAATCCGTCGGCATCAGCAATCGTCACGGCAGCGGTACCAGGCGTTTCAAGCGACTCCAGTCCGGAAGGGTCGTAATATGATATGTTGAAGGTTTGGAGAGGGCTGATCTTGGCTTGCACTTCGGAGACGACCGCCTCGCTGAGAATTTCTTCTTGGTACTGGTCAAGGCCTTCGACGAAAAGAGGGTCGCCCATATTGGCGCGTTGAGCGTAACCAAACCGCAGGGCTTCATTGAAGATGTGGGTGCTCTCGTTGACAGCTGACGCCCAGCCAATATTGTTGTAGCCCTCGATGATCTTCATGATGGACATGGCGATAGTGCCAGACGATGGAGCGCTGCAACTGTGGATGTTGAAGTCTCTGTAGGTGATGGAGGCCGGCTTGCGAATCGCGACTGTGTAGTTCTTCAGGTCTTCTAGAGTCATGTTGCCGCCAGTTGCTCGGGTATGGTTGATCCAAGTCTGTGCAATTGGACCAGAGTAAAAGGCATCAGGGCCATGTTCAGCGATGGTCTCAAGCGTCGCTGCATATCTCTTGCGAGTAATAGTGTCGCCCAGTCCAAGACGAGTGCCATTCGGTGCGAAGTCGATAGCCCAATTGGGGTCGTCTACCAAGAAGTTGCCAACAACGTCTTTGGCAGAGGCGACAGCGGAGTCCATGTACTTAACGAGGTCTTTGCCGACGACGAAGCCATCTCTGGCAATCTTGACGCTTGGTAGGACCAAGTCTTGCCACGGAAGCTTGCCATAGTTCTCATGCAGGTGCTGCAAGCCACGCAACTCTCCCGGCACTCCACTCGCCAGGCCGCCGTACAAGCTGGCGTCAGTGTTGTTGTTGTACATGTCCTGGAAGGCGGCAGCGGGGGCGGTTTCGCGGAAGTCGATGAACTCGTAGCTGCCATTCTTGGAGCGGACGAGCATGAAGCCTCCACCCCCAATGCCACTGAACCCGTTAGCAGGCCGTTGTGGTTGATGGAATGCACTCCTTCCTCACCTGTGGTACATCCCAATCACCCCCACACATAGCACCGTAGCGACCTGCAGTAGCAATCAGCTTCGACGCCTCAGCCAACACAAGCTCCTCAGCACTTGCCATGGAATCTGCAGCATTGCCGCCCTTCTTCAGGATCTGAGCTCCGACCTCCGAGCATTCCTTGGACTCGCTGGCGACGGCGCCCAGCTTGTTGCCGTCTGCATCATCGCACGGCTCGCTCTGCGCAGTCGGAATGGCAGAAGACAGCTGTGAGAGCAGGAAGGGCGACAGCAACAGACCGGTGAGCTTCATGGCGAGCAGGTGTCTTCCAAGGAGTGCAGCCGGGTGGTGCGAGGGAGGAGGCGTCCAGTATATAAGACTACTGCACTCCGGCGGAGAATCTGGCGACTGCTAAACTAGCGCTGCTGCTGTGTTATATCGCACCGTGATCAGCTCATCAGCGTGGGCCGGGACATCACCACCGACACATTTGTTTTGACGGGCGAGACTAGCACCTACATGTACATGTCGCCATTGCCACTCCTCGTCACTCGCCGATGCGCTTTCTGCCCTGGCCGTGCAGAGGGCTTAGCGGCGGCCAGGGCACGCGAGGCTATGGTTATCGCTGGAACCGCCTGAGGAGGAAAGAGAAAGAGGGACCCCCGGCGACCGCTGATAGCCAGCGATAGCCTGCTACCGCTACCGCTGCCGCATCGCGTGGGACGGCCCGAGGAACCTCGGAGCTCGGAGCTCGACTGCCGTTTCTTGCTCCTTCCAGCTGAAGGATTGCAGCACAACATGGAAACAATGACTTCCGACACGCGTCTGCTGCCCGTCAACATGTCTACTCCCACGTCCGCACCACTTGGTCGTGAGCTGAGCACGACGACACAACGCCCACCTGTGAATCAAGCGCAACGAAAGGCATGCAACGATGGCGCAGTGCCCCCTCCAGGCTGACAATGTGCTGGGGCCGGTGGTCACACAGGGATGCCGTGCCAACTTCGACTTCACCCTGCTGTTCGAGGAGTCAATCTTATCCATCCTGCCCGCTACCTTTTTACTTTTCCTAGTACCGCTTAGGGTTTCGACTCTCCAACGCCAAGGCGTCAAGGTGCTACGAACTCCATCTCTGCTACTCAAACAGGTTGCCATCGTCTTGCTCGCATGCGCGCAGCTGGCAATCCTGGTCGGGTGGAGCTTGCAACCATCACAGCGAACGAGAGCCTCGCTTCCTGCCGCAGCCGTGTCCTTTCTTGCCTCCCTCGCACTCCTGTACCTTTCTTCACTTGAGCATGCGAAGACCATCCGCCCAAGCAGCCTCATCAACTTCTGGATCCTGGTTTCATTGCTCCTTGACCTGCCACAGGCCAGGACACTATGGCTTCGCCCCGGTTCGAGGGTTGTGCCTGTCACATTTACCATCAGTCTCACGGCGAAAGTCCTCATCCTATTTTTGGAGGCCAGGAACAAGAAGAGATCAATCTTTCCGCAATATCGGCTTCATGCTCCGGAGGCGTTGGCCAATCTGTACAGTCAGGTCTCACTATGGTGGATCAACCCCATGTTTTGGACTGGATACCGGAGCTTCCTATCCATCGATAGCCTGTATGATGTCGATGAGGGTTTGAGCTCGACTAGCGCTGAAGCCACGTTCGCTCGACACTGGTTGAGACAATCAGGAGCGAGCAGGTGGAGCTTGGTTTGGACTCTCACGCAATCCGTCAAATGGACATTGATAGGCCTTGTTGTCCCTCGACTCTGTCTCAGCGCATTCAAGCTCTCTCAGCCCCTTCTTATTGCGAGAATCACGAGTCTTCTGCGCGAAGGACTCAATGACGACAACAGAAATGATGCCAAGGGACTCATTGCTGCTGCTGCATTGATCTACGTTGGAGTGGCCGTCACCACGGCACTGTATCAACGCCATCTACACCGCATGATCACGAAGATTCGCGGAAGCATCGTCAGTGCAGTCTACGGGAAGACCATGCGTCTCGGCGAAGCACAGCTCTCGGATAATGCGGCACTGACGCTCGTCACAGCAGACATCAATCGAATCTGCAGTTCCCTCCAGACCATCGACGACCTCTTTGCCACGCCAGTCGAAATCGCTGTGGCGATCTACCTCCTCGAGCGGCAAATAGGCGTATCATGCGTCGCGCCTGTCGCATTGGCCGTCGGTGTCAGCCTTCTCAGCTTCATCAGTTCCAACACAGCGATTCCAATGCAGAAGGCATGGCTAGCTGCAGTCTCTACGAGGGTTGCATATACATCTGCCGTCCTCGATGCTCCGAAGGGCTTCAAGATGCTTGGGCTGACGGATTACTTTATCGACACGATTCAAGCATTGCGCGTGCATGAATTGGCCGAGTACGCAAGTTACCGGAAGTACGTGACATGGCGCAACATTTATAGTGCTGTGCCACAGAGATTTGCACCTCCGCTTACACTAATGATGTTCGTGCTCATTGAAGGACGACAGGCTCTGGACCCGACATCAGCGTTCACTGCATTGGCTCTCGTAGCATTGGTGACTGCGCCTATCCAGGAAATGATTCATGCGGTGCCACAGCTGCAGACCGCATTGGCTAGTCTCGATCGTGTGCAGAATTTCCTACAGTTGAACATCAAGGGCGATTTGTCTTCTACTGCCGATCAGCATATGGACTTGGCTGAGGACTCTACTGCATTCGAACTGTTCCGTCTGCCAGGGAAAGCAGGCCCTGGACCGGCGCAGCCACTGATGCAGCTTATTAATGCCTCCGTCGCCATAGATGGGAAGACGATCCTGCAATCTCTTAGCATGTCTGTAATGCCCGGCAATCTGATTGTGATTGTCGGTCCTGTGGGGAGTGGGAAGTCAATCCTACTCAAAACGCTCGTTGGTGAAATGCGGCTCTCGGCGGGCACTCGTGCGCTCGAATCGGATGTGGCATTCTCATATTGTTCCCAGGACCCTTGGCTGCCAAACGACTCAATTCGTAACATCATCTTGGGACAGTCAGATCACGACGACCAATGGTCCGACTCAGTCATTGAAGCCTGTGCGCTGTCATCCGACATACGGTCTCTACCGGCACGCGAGCACACTCTGGTAGGAGCCAAGGGAGTTTCATTGAGTGGTGGGCAGCGACAGCGAGTTGCATTGGCTCGCGCGCTGTATTCCAGAAAGCGAATCCTTGTGGTGGATGATGTCTTTAGTGGGCTTGATACCAACACTTCGCGACAGCTATTCGCCCGAGTCTTTGGCCGCCGTGGGCTTTGCAAGGCTCATTCCATCAGTGTTGTTCTTGCGACTCATTCTCAACGCTATCTCCCGGAAGCAGACCACATCATTGCCCTCAAAGAGGGGAGAGTAGTGGAGCAGGGTACTTTCCAGGACCTGGTTCCCATCGATGGCTACATTCGCAGCCTGTCTCTTACAGATGATCCGGAAAATGAAGATGATACCAACGTGACGGCAGCGAAGGACAGCGTTGCAGCTCGGGCCGCGGAACCTGCTGCTGTCGATAAAATCACGATCTTGCAACAAGACCTGGCTCGCAAGACTGGCGATATCACGGTCTACAAGTACTATCTCCAATCCATTGGCTGGAGATTTTGCCTCATCCTCAGCATAACCATCGTCGGGTTCGCCATCGGAGAGAAGGCGCCCGACCTTTGGTTCCGCTTCTGGTCTCAAGCAGAGGCAGGCGGCAACCGGTCAATTCCCCTTGCTGTGTGGATCACAATCGCCTTCCTATTCGCTTTCATCTTTATTGGATCTGCTGGGACACATATCTGGGTCATGCTCGTTCATGCGGTTCCAAAAAGTTCCGCTCAACTACACAAACAGTTGCTTGACGCTGTCATGCACGCTCCTTACAATTTCTTTGTAACGACTGACCCTGGAGTGACGCTGAACCGCTTCTCAAATGATATGTCCATCATCGAAGGCGAGCTGGCAGGCGCCTTTATGCAATTCACAGATGGTGCTGCGGCAGCTATCGCTGGCGCTGCCCTGATTGTAGCTGGAGCGACGTACGCCGCAGTGGCGATGCCTTTCGTCATGGCGGTGCTTTACGTGATTCAGAAGATCTACCTGCGCACATCTCGCCAGATGAGATTCCTGGAGCTGGAGTCCCAGGCGCCACTTCTCACCCACGTTACTGAGACCTTGGCTGGAATCACAACTATTCGAGCTTTTGGCTGGCAGCATGAGATGCGCGAGAAGTGTCTCGCACTGCTCGATAAATCTCTCCAGGCATATTATCTGCAGCTGTGCATACAGCGATGGCTCAACTTCGTTCTTGCGCTTGTGACAGCTGCTGTGGCAGTCATTGTGGTGTCCATAGCATTGACCATCCCTGAAACATCAAGCGCTGGGGCCATCGGTGTCTCCCTGCTTGGCATCTTAAACTTCAGTTGGTACCTCTCCTTCGTCATCAATGCCTGGACAGCTCTCGAAACTTCTCTCGGCGCCATAGCACGCTGCAAGAACTTCGAAGCGAGCACAGCGTCGGAGGACCTGCCGGGCGAAAACCGGTCACTGCCTTCCGACTGGCCATTCGCAGGCGCAGTAGAGATCAAGAGCATCACTGCAGCTTACAATGACGATGTCAAAGTCTTACAAGGGATATCGTTATCGATTGCTGCAGGAGAGAAAATTGGTATTTGCGGACGCAGTGGCAGTGGCAAGAGTTCTTTGCTATTGACATTGCTGCGACTGCTGGGCACTTCTTCTGGCAGCATTGAAATCGATGGTTTCGATCTTGCATCCCTGCCACGCCAAGCCACCAGAGCTGCGTTAACCGCCCTGCCTCAAGAAACGGTCGTATTTCCAGGCAGTATTCTGGCCAATCTCGACCCTTTAGGCATCAGTAGCGCTGCTAAAATCGAGCACGCGCTGCAAAGCGTAGGCATAGATGATCTCATCACTGAGCGAGGTGGCCTCGAGGCCCACATGGGGGATCTTCGCTTATCGCAGGGACAACTCCAGCTTTTCGCAATCGCACGAGCACT
Source organism: Cercospora citrullina (assembly GCA_013365195.1). Taxonomy (NCBI): domain Eukaryota; kingdom Fungi; phylum Ascomycota; class Dothideomycetes; order Mycosphaerellales; family Mycosphaerellaceae; genus Cercospora; species Cercospora citrullina. The sequence goes on from JAASFF010001175.1 coordinate 41,264, forward strand.
GCTGCGAAAATCCAAGCTGCTCATCGTGGATGAGATGTCCAGCGACGTGGACGCAGCGACAGAACAAAGAATGATTGAAGTGATCATGCGAGACTTTGCAGACAGTACTGTCATCGCCGTTGCGCATCGCCTGAAATCCATTGCCGCCTTCGACAGAATTGTGGTCATGGAGAGCGGAAGGATTGTCGAAGTCGGTGCTCCCTCCGAACTGCTTGCAAAGTCTGGAGGTATGTTTCGGTCAATGTGGTCCCGATCTGCATTGTAAATCCGAGCGAGTCACGCTTCTCCATGTTGAATATTGAGGGCGGTTCTATCGGCATATTGATAGGTCTCGCCGTGTCGGTGTGACACTAAGATCAGGCGACGCCAGTCCAGACTCTGCTTATACGACACGCACCCCTGTCACAACATGCTCGGCTCAAGGATATCCATGGCTAGCTTCCCATGCATGGTTCCCGACGCTCACAGGTGTTGCTCCTGCAACTCACACCTTGCGATTCTTTCCGAACAGAATCTGTCAAAGTGTGTATTACCGACCAAATCTGCATCCTGAACGCCAGCTCATCGCCATATTCCATGTCAACCATCAAGACAATAGAATTGCCTCTCGGCAACACCACCACAAAATGCACGATCGAGATTCCGGATACCAGCGATGATTCGCCTGCTCCGGAAGCTGTTGTGGACTTCACCTATCAAGCTGTTGCTTGGATAGTAAAAATTGCCGCAGAAATGAATACCACGGCTCCAGCCAGTAGCCCACAGAGATCGAGCATCAGGCAAGTACGAGCCATCCACGAGCCCAATGCGTGCCACCACCCATCGAGTACGAGACCTGACGAGGCGGCGATGCAGCTCATCGGCGTCAAGCGAGAGAGGCAGTCTGATTGTGTCGACATCAACGACGGATCTGCGGATCGACAATCTGAAGCTGGAACAGTCGTGAAACGACCCAAGCTCGCTATGCGACACGACAAGTTTTGGAATGGAGCTTCTGTACCTGAGGTTCCAATGTCGGATGACAGTGGGTTTTACGAGGGTGGTGACTGCTCTCAACCGGCCGAGAGTCTGCCACCCTCGCCACCAAGATCTCCTGGCTTGCTATCAAGATCACGTTCTTGCCCGCTGCTGGCATCGTGAAAGCGGGAGCTGTCGTTGAGAATGCAGGAAAGCGAGTGGGATACACGACGGCCACCGGGCGAAGGCCAATGAGGAATTGCAGCGAAGTGCCGTGCAACGTACTTGCAGTAGAAGGCAGTGCAGCTGCAGCTACGACACCTTGGTCACTCTATTACAGCTGCAGCGGCCGCTCGAGCACAGCATTTCGATCATGCCATTCACAATACGGCATTGGTGGAGGACCTCGACGATGCCTTTGAGAGCCTGCGCTATCAGCCGCTCCGCCCAGCTCACCAAGGAGCTGTGCTTGACACGAATCATGCTCACACTGGTGATGGCCACTCTAATCCTCCATGTCATACGGAACATGGCCGTGGAGGCCAACTGCGGCTCAAATGAGCGCATGAAGATCCACGCATCACGCTACTCCGCTATGGATCCTCGTCAAACAGATCCGCATCATCTTGCGCATTGTCTCGACGGCGGCGTGCTTCGCGACACTTGCGACATAACGACTATCTGATCAATCATCACCTGGATCAAATTGACCTTGCCGACTAGCCAGCGTCAAACATGCAAGGACGACGAGCCTGGTGTACGATGTCGCGAACAGGTAGATTTGCTTTCGCCTCAAGTTGTCTGGTGAAGGTGCTAACGGCTGTAGATTCATCTCCAATCACGAAGATCAGATGCATTGAAGCTTGGAACCAGGTCGCATCGCTTCGATATCGGTGCCGATCTGCTCACACGCGGCCATTGGATGTCTGACACAGTACCCTGTGCCCCTCGGGTTGATGAGGGTATTGTGTAAACAGATAGACACGATACCATATGTCTCAGGCATCAGCCTCAATGCACCATGCCCCATGGCAGCAACACATCACCGCGCCACCTGTGACTCGATACAGTCACAGCTACTTGCACTTGATCTACACCACCACTTCACCCCATCTCGGTCAGCGATTTCTGTCATGGCAGGGTCTTTGTCTCACGCTGCAGCTCCTTCGACTATGCTCGTTCCCTTCGAAGCCTCTCGAGATCCAATGAGCCTCTCCGCTCCCGACTACCTGATACAGCCTCGGTTTACCCGCCACCTCTTCACCGTCTCCCAGCCCGCCGATCTTCAGGGCGGGAATCACGCTTCTGATCCGGCCGCCAGAGAGCGACCTGTCCCCATGATGTTGATGTACCGCGATGACCTTTGTCGACCTTCTTTAAAAACGAACGAGGACGCCCAAAACCTCGTGTCCTCCAATTCCTATCATGTCAAAGCAAGTGACAAAGACCTAGAAGAAGCGGAGATCGAGTCCATGATCCACGATATCGAAACAGGTCCATCGTCACCAATTCCGCCAGACAGCAATAGCAGAGTCTGGAGCAGTCCCTCCCTCCCCATCGACGAAGCAGAATTCTGGGGTCACGAACAAGCCTCCATGTCGGCCACTAGTGTCGAAGAGCAGACGGCATATGTACCTCTCACCGCGTCCCGCAAACCGGCAGCGCAGCGGAAAGATCTAGGAGAAGGACGAGATTGGAACAAGATTTTGATGCGGTCGAGGTCAGAGAACAACCTGGTATTTTTGAAGAGCCGAGATCGATCGAGATTCTGCGAGAAGGTGTTGATGCTGGGAGCGGACAGAGAGGATGTAGAAAGGTGGAGACAAGAAGGGAACATTGCAGAACTAGATTTGCTGTGGCCACCGAAAGCTAAGATACTTGTCGGAGGGTGAGGCGTTGGCCGGGAAGGTTCGAGAGTGGAGGAGAGCGGGATAGCCCAACGGGAGAGCTGCACATCGAAATGCCTGATGGAAGAACGCGATGTGGTGCGGTAGTATTACGTCAAAGGCGAGTCAGATAGCATCGTGAATTTCGAATGAGAGGATTCATCCGTTCACTTTGTGTGATGTTGTCGGCCCAGCGAAAAGTGAAGCCTGAGGCGTGAACGTCGGAGCTTTGACTCGCTTTTCCGACAGGCAGGCGCTGGTGACGTTGTTGCGTGCTCGCAGTCACTTTTCCCGCACGCCGCTTCCTGCACTATCTCTCGAACGCATCACGCGTCGCCGCACCTGCACAACAATCTCCTCCTGCTCCTGTGTTTGCGTGCTTGCTACTACACCCACTGCCATCAGCTGTACACCGCGCCTTGCAGGCACTTGAAGTTACCACCGACGCCCCGAGCGCCCGCCGCCCCCGCCAATCGTCCCCAGCTTCACCAACTTTCCTCAGACACGCCGGCCACACGCTTTTGTCCCGGGACATAACACGAGTACCCTTAGCGTGCCAGGTGGGCAGCTGGCTGCAGGATGGCAAACGACGCAGATATCGCCACCTTCACGGCGTTCACGTCCGGAACGCCCGAACAAGCCCAGAGATTCCTCCAACTCACAGACAACAACGTTGAGCAGGCCGTCGAGCTCTTCTTCAGCAATCCTGATCTCGGCAGTGGCAGCGGAGCAGGCGTGAATGCCTCAGCACCCACCACGGCCAGAGACGACCCCATCACAATCGACAGCGACGACGAGGATGAGCCCAGACCACAGCACAACGTCGAGGACGATGAAGCCATGGCGAGGCGGCTGCAAGAAGAGATGTACGGCGGGCCCGGTGGCAGTAGCAGAGGTGGCGAAGACGAAGTGAGAGCACCCATTGCGCGGACGACAGAAACGCTGGTGGGACCCGGCAGCTACGGTGGCTTTGACCCCAGCGATCCGGGCCAGATGAATGCGGCTATTGCTGAGCAGCTCATGCGGCGGAATCAAATGCGTGGCTCTCGTGCAGCGCCAGGCATTTTCAACCAAAGCGAATCGCGATCCATCTGGAACAGCGACGACCCTTCAGACCCAGAGGCACATCGCAGAGCACTCTCACGCGCAACAGGAGGTTCATCAGATCAGTCAGCCAAAGCGAGTCACCTGGCCGATCTCTTCAGGCCACCGGTAGACCTGATTACGCCGCTGTCGCTTGCTGATGCGCGAGATGAGGGCAAGGAGGCGCAGAAGTGGATTCTGGTTAACGTGCAAGATCCCTCCATCTTCGATTGCCAAGTGCTGAATCGAGACATCTGGAAGAACGAGCAAATTCGTGAGACAATCAAGGAGCACTTTCTTTTCCTGCAGTACAGCAAGGACGACCCACGAGGAAGCGATTACGTCAACTACTATTTTTCGAACAGCCGCGACAATGAGGCCGCTTACCCCCACATTGCCATCATCGATCCACGAACAGGCGAGCAAGTCAAGACATGGTCTGGATCACCAGCACCCAAAGCTCCCGACTTCCTCATGGATCTGCACGAATTCCTCGATCGGTACAGTCTGAAGATGAACATGAAGAACCCAGTACAGACAAAGCGCAAGGAGTCCAAGAAGGACATCAGCCAGATGAGCGAGGAAGAGCAGCTCGAGCTGGCCATGCAAGCCAGCATGGGTGCTGGTAGCGCCGCACCGAAAGATGAGGATCCTGACATTCTGACGAAGAGCTCGGCGAATGGCAAGGGTAAGGCACCTGTTGTGGACGATAGCAGTATGGACGTGGACGAGGAGGCACCAGCGCAGGAGGACACACCATTCTCAAGAATCTCAGCCACCAATCCACATGAAGAGCCCACGAGTACCGATCCAAAGGAGACAACGAGGATACAGTTCAGACACTCTGGTGGTCGCATTATCCGACGGTTCAACCTCTCCGATCCAGTGAGGAGGATCTATGAGTGGCTCAAGGCAAGCCCAATCGAAGGCCAAGAGGGAGACACATTCGAGCTGATCAGCCTGGGCAAGAACTTGATAGATCAGCTGGACCTCTCCATCGCAGACGCTGGCCTCAAGCAAGGCACAGTCATGGTGGAGTAAAGAGGGGTCGCTGCGGTGTTCCCACAGGCAGCATACAGGCAAGGCCGGCTTTGGAGATATGACAGTGGTATACAGTAGAGTATAGCGCAAGAGTCTGTCTAGTATAAATTCTGCGTGGGCACCATCTGCCACGAATCTTGCCTGTCATTTTGGACTCTTTCTTTCTGTTGTGACTGGGTACTTCCATGAGTTGCGAGACTGCTGTGGCTACGGCTGAGAATCACTTGCCTTGCTCGGAAATATGACCACGGCCAGAAAGGTTCCCCAGCTCCTGAGGCTCGCCACATCTAGGGAACGCGTGTTAGGTCTTAGCCGGAGTACCAGGTCTAGCTTTCTCGAATTGAGAGGAAGCTCTCTGCTCGCTTACCTGGCCTCGCGAGGGAATATGCGGCGATGTCCCGCTAAAGCCATCCCCAGGAAGTACATCGTTCTTCTGTCTAGACGGAGACTTTTCAGCTCCGGAGGTTGGGCACGGCTCAAAACGCAATCCAGACATTGCTGAGAGATACGGCTGCAAATACGATTGATCTTGCATAGAGGCGAAGGTCTCTGATTCTCGAAGTAACCTTCGGATGAAAGTATACCGCAGAAATTCGTGTGAGAGAAAGTTCCGCGCTTTCGAAGCTTCTTTCGTGGAATTAACTGATCTCAGCCACAAACAAGAATTGCTTCATTCAAAAACAACAAAAAACAAAGCACAATGGTATATAGCTTCGCTGCCTTTACATCACCATATCGTCGTCCTGTCCGAGCTGTGCATCCATCGCTCGCTGATTCATCCTCTCCCAGTCTGCGTGACACCGAATCTGCTCGTACATGCCGTACTGATCCTCCATCGCCTGCTGGTGCTGTGCCTGGGCATAGCTGGGCGCTTGCCATAATCCTGCAGCATACACAGGGTCCGAATGCATTTGCTGATAGCCGTTGCTCATGTACGGCTCCGCCTCTCCTTTAGCAAGGTACGCAGCTCCACTCGCAATACTTGCAGCCCGGGCACGGACAGCAGGCGGGCTGACAGGCTCCGAGACGTACGTGTCGAAATCGTGATCCTCACGCGGTAAGATTCGAGATTGCATTTGCTGCTCATACCTTGCCCTGGCTTCTGCCTCTTCCTTCTCAACGCTTGTCGCCTCGTGCTGCGCTTGAAAGTGCTGTTCGAGCGGATAGCTTGGCGGTGCAATCCTCCAAAGCTCAAGCAGACGAAGTCTCTGCTCATAGTCTGCGCCCGCAAAAAGCTCAATCTGATTAGGAAGCAATGAAGTTGGTTCAATGCTATGCTGAAGGAGCATCTCAGCCATGCCCGCGGGCATTATCGACTCTCGATATGGTGGCGGGGGAGATCGAGCGGGCTCGGACTGCGTATCTGTTGTGAGATGCGTAGAGTGGGTGTAGTGTGCAGAAGCAAAGGTGAGGGGTGCATCGATCTTCTCGGGTACCATCTGTATCTGCTCGACAATTGCTCGAGCCTGTCCTTCGTATTGCGGCTCGGCAATGACTTTCTGCTGCTGCTCCGTCGAAAGCTTGGCAAAGAGCTGCGAGAGCTCATCGTGCTGGAAAGTGTTCATGGTGGTCTTACTCTCTCCCGAAACTCTGGCGCCCAAAGTTTTGCTGCCGCACTAGCAAAGTCAAACAAGTTAGTCGAGCACGAATGGGGTGAACGGCCTTTCTTTCGAGAGGCCGGGTCTTACGTGATTGCAAGTGTGCTCTTGTATCCAGACCGATGCGGAGTACTCGACAGGTGTGCTGTAGCCGCAACTGTCGCAGTAGTGAACAACCACTCCCAGCATCGAACCAGCAATCAAGTATGATGACGTGCAAGTGGTCCGATCGCTCCTGATCCGGTCACGAGGTCCAAGATATTCCCGTCCAAGTCCTTGAGGAGCAGGGCAAGCTATATAAGAAAGATAGGAAAGCGCAACAGTTGACGAGCAGCTTCTCCCACTCTCAGCTTTCCGTGTCCTCTTTCCTCGTCGATACAACTCGTATAGCTTCTCGTCGAGGCAAGCGTCCACGTCAGGTGAGAGGAGCAGTCGCCGGCAGTCAAAGCAGAAAAGCAAGAGGCGTCGGCGATTCTTTTGCCAGGTTGCCAACAAAGGAGGGGCACCTTTCCTTTCTTTCCCGACTCTTTCTCGCGGAGACTTGCGCAGGCGGATGAGGGTTGGCAAGATCTTGTATTCAGTCGTAAGTACAGCTATCGAGGCTACCTAGAGGGCGAAGGAAGGGAGCAAGAGGGAACGAGGCGGTATATGAAGAAGCGCGTGGACAGGAGAGGGAGGGAGATGATATCGAAGGTGTGACCAATTTTAGTCTGCGTCATCCGCACGCTAGACGGGCATCGGTGGAGATCGCAGGTGTAATTGGCAGGGACCGACGCCGTTGGGCAGAAACAACGTCGCCGCTTTGTGCGGCGTCGGCCGGTCCTGGGGAATTACACGTAGCAGTCCGGTGCATCGTGTGGCGGGCAGGGTAGAGCGTTCCGCAGCCTGTCAGTTGGTGTCAGGCAGAGCAGAGTGAGGCGTTCGTGCGGCGCTGCATTTGAGATCGAGATTGTCTGATTGGACATTACGGTAGGCGGTAGCATAAATTGAGTCGCAAAAGCAGGCGCTAGTCCGGCGGGCGGAGTTAGGCAGGTAGAGTTCGCGCGTCTCGAATGCAAGCTCCATCACTGCGTACAATCAATCAAACACCACTTCCACCCATCACCGCCGCTTCATCACCCTTCTCGCAGACACTTGACTTCGACAACGACCAGCAGAGCGCTACTTCCAACCAGCGCCTCCTGTCCGCGCCGCCTGCGACACCCCCGCTCACCTCCAAACAGTTCTCATAAACGCAGCCATGGTAATTGAAACAGCCTCATATCGACACACGCGCATTCCCTGACTTGGTGTTCTAGACGTCGATAGGCACAGGCTACGATCTCTCCAACTCCGTCTTCTCCCCCGATGGACGCAACTTCCAGGTCGAATACGCCGTCAAGGCCGTCGAGAACGGAGGCACCGCCATCGGCATCAGATGCAAGGATGGCGTGGTGTTGGCGCTCGAGAAGCTCGTCACCAGCAAGCTCATGAAGAAAGATGCAAACAACCGGATAGCCACTGTCGATAGGAATATTGGTGTGGTGAGTGAGGAAACGGTCACTTGGAGCTGGCTGTGATACTGATGAGGCTGGTCTCCAGGTCCACTCCGGTCTCTTACCCGATGGCCGCCACTTCGTCTCTCGTGCCCGCGATGAGGCATCACAATGGCGCGGCACCTACAAGGCCCCAATCCCCACATCATCTCTCGCCAACCGCATGGGCGCCTACGTGCAAGCGTACACTCTCTACTCCTCCGTACGACCATTCGGCATCACCGCGATCGTAGGTGGCTGGGACGCTGAAACAGAAGTCGACGTTGACGGAGCTGTTGGAAGTGGGCCAAAGGTCGGAGCAGGTGGCAAGACGCAGGGCGTGAAGGAAGGTGGGCCATACCTTTACATGATCGAGCCATCAGGTCTGTACTGGGGATACTACGGAGCCGCAACAGGAAAGGGCCGACAAACCGCAAAGGCAGAGCTGGAGAAGCTGAAGCTGGATCCAAAAGATGGCGAGTGCATCAGCTTGGAGCAAGGTGTGAAGGAGGCGGCACGCATCATTTACGCCGCACACGAGGACAGCAAAGACAAGGAGTTCGAGCTCGAACTGACATGGATCAGCTCAGTCAACGGGCCGACGAAGGGTCGACACGAGGCTGTGCCGAAGGCGATGAAGGAGGAAGCAGAGCGCTTGGCCAAGATTGCGCTGGAAGGCGAGGACGATGAAGAGGAGAAGATGGAGGAGTAGGCAATCTGCTCGAGTGTAAGATACCAGTGCATATGGCGGAGTCGCCTGCATAGAGCGGCGTACGAGTTGATGGCTACAGAGAGGCGTTCATCAACGCTTGAAGAATCGAACAATGGCATGTATCATGATTCCCACGCTGTCCCCCCTCGCCAACTGATTTAGGTCACACTGCGCTGTGTAATGTGGCTAGATCTGAGATCTGCCCGATCGTCGCGAGAATTCCGGTGGAAGCCCAGCGCGCAACAGGACCCATCATGAACGATCGCGAGGCGGCTCCAGTCGTGCGTGACACGAGGCAGCATATCCGCAGAGTTCGATCCTCGTACCGACATTAGTCGCTTTTAGATGAACATCAGCAAGGACCTCTGGCCTGCAACATGAGCGATACTGAGTTGATCTGAGCCCGGATTCTCCGCACACTCGAGGGCAAGGGCTGAAGTGAAGGTAATGTGACCAGACCAAGAGCTGCTATGCATACTTTCACACTCCGCAGTGTTCGACGGGATGTTGCAAAGCGGCGGCTCAAGATATGCTGTTCATCAACCCTTTGCAGCGAAGAGAATGCCAGCACGATCATTTGGCGCTGGTGATCCAGCATGCACGTGGAGAGGCGCTGCTGCAGTTGGCGATTCACTTTCCTGAGGCCACTTGCGGGTGTGGCTACGTGTCTGAATTTGATCCGCCGAAAAAGCACGCGTCGACCGCGTTGCTCCTTCCCTCTCGAATTCGACCGCAGGCTGCCATACAGAGTTCGAGTCAGCGATGTCCCGTACATCACAACACCATTCTCTGACCGACGACAACCACTGTCAGCACAATGTCGCTCCCACTCAACACCGCCTCAATAGCGGCAATGCCTCCATCAGACGGAACCTGTCACTTCGACAAGTTGCCGCCGGAGCTGCTTGCCGTAGTCTGCGATATGGTGTACGGCTCTCCTCTCGCGAAAGGCATCGTCCTGAAGAAGACATACGAACGAGATCATGCAGAGCTCGTTAAGAAAGGCGAATTGGCCAGCTTTCTGCCCTTTAGGCACCACGTCGACGATCTGCTTGTGGGTAGTACCGGATTTGGTCGATCCACCTGCATGTGCCGATTAGAAGTTCAGGTATCCAAGCGCTTTTTTCTCAGCGCCATTGCAGCTTCCATCAAGGTGCAGCATCTGAACCTCATCAAAAGCGGCGGGATCGGCACCGCGTTAGGAGTTACTGAGCATGTGGCTCTCAAGGCGTTCGTCAGGACTGTGCAGACGCCCAGCAGCTTTTCAGTCTACCTAAGTCACTTCTTGAGCCTGAGAGAACTCGAGATCGACGTTTATCACTTCGACTTCGAGCATGATCCGAACTCGATCAAGTTTCCCTGGCTGCATGTCTTCCAAGACGACGAACTCACGAGTGTTAGTATCGTCAAGTGCTTGAGCACTCTTCGTGGCTTGAAGACATTCAAGTGCAAAGGGCTTCCATTGTCCGTATGCCGACACGCAAAAGAGAAAGCAGACGTGGAAAGACAATGTCAGCGCTCTACAGCGCTATCTGGTGCCAATCGTCACTGCCCCGAAGCCGACATCTCCTCCCTTGATGTCCCGCAGCTGCACTGGCCCTTCAGCACTGTATCCTGGCTCTCGTGTCAGCGGCGTTGGAATGGAATCTCAGCTCGTCACTCACAAGTCCAAGAAATCTGACCTGATCTCTGAAGTGATTGGACTGGAATTCAACGAGCTATATCACTGGGTCAGACGTGCTCTTCGCGAGCATCCAGACCTTGCTCGCCCACTCACCAATACAGACCTCGCAATGTCGATATAAGCTCGACCGACGATGCTTCAGGCCGAGCTTTGCGACATCTCGGGTCGCTGTTGCTTCTTTCTCTGCTCGCCCTTGGCCGGAGCCAAAGTCCATGTCCATCAGACTGGGCAGCACGTACTCATCCGAGAATGACACCACGGTACTGTCCTCTGCGCACTGCATGTTCGGGATCACTGCTGTTGGCATCTTTTCACGGCCTTCCTAAGTTTTTGGTCACGATCTCAGCATTAATGAGAACTCAAATAATTATCCGCCTCACACTTGCACGACGGAGACACTGGCAATTTTCACTTCTCGGTAATGGAGGGCCTTGCTTCTGATGAGATAGACGCATCGCAGTCGGGAGCATCAAGCATATGCCCCGGACAAACATGAACTCTGATAGTGGTATTTACAAAGTTGATGCTGATCAGCGGCGAAGGAAGCTAGGTAGCATCGCCAACTTGTTCAGCACGACACCAATTTTCCTCAAACAGGTGGTGAAGTGCATATCCCACTTTGTAATTGCCTTCACATGTTGCACATAAAGCTTTGCTAAGGCCCGGCCGCTCAGTCGCGACTGCGCGTTTCCTCACCGGCCCACTGCACATTCTCTAACATCACATAGCTCAAACAACAAATCGGACAGTGACATGTACCACGATCTTCAAATTGTGCTGTCTTGCGGCCTGATTCAGAAGACAAAAGTCCGCTTCTAATGTCTCATTAGCTCTGCCGCGAGACATCTTACGGACAAACGCCGATTCCGCAGAACGAAAGGAAGTCATCTGAATAACCGCTCTCCTCTGTACAATGCAATACTTCCTTCCTCCTCCAGATACGCATATACGAAGCCAACACTCCCGCGAATATACACCTGAGCCATTGAACAGAATTCCATTCATACCAAGAATGCTACTTGCTTCTGCAGAACCGCAGCGACCACTTCTCCCTTACTTCGGACAATGGAACCTAGAAATAGTACAATGGCTGTTACTGCATTGTGCACAATACGCAGTAGACCGGGTTAATAACTCACTGCGTTACCGATACGGCAATCGAGATTCACTGCTGCGCCTGCCCGTTCACTCTATAGTGAACACTTGCGCTTGTGAATACCATCGCATTTCTCTCCTACGTCTCAAAAGCACTCACCTGCTGGATCGCCCTCTTCAATCTCACCACAAATCGCAACACAACCGCAGCACACATTGCAATACTGAGTTTCAGTGATCAGCATCTGTACAGCGCACACCGCTCTCGTCGACGCAGCACCAGCATTGTTGTCGTTATGTCGCTCGCGCTCACAACCTCACCAGCTGCAGTGGCTCCGCAAGACAGGGTTTGCCACTTCGATAAGTTGCCGCAGGAGCTGCTCGACATGATCTGTGGCTTTGCGTATGGGCATCACACCGAGCGACTTATCATCACCAAAGGTCAATTCATGGATAGTCTTCTATTCTTGGAAGAGGCCAAAAAGTCCAGCCTTCCACCCTTCGAGCATTACGTGAATCAATTTCTTGTAAGTACTCTCTGCTTCAATAGGAACCATTCAGCAGTCACTAACCAGGAACCAGGTATCAAAGCGTTTCTTTCTCAGCGCCGTAGAAGCATTTATCAAGGCTCAGCGGCTCGACCAAACAGCGCCGGAACATTACTTCTCATCCGATCGTATCTCTACAAACAAGCTATTTCAGCTGTTCGCAAAAGATATTACGGTTAGTTCGCTGGATGACATATACATGCTCCAAGACTTCTCCAGCCTGAGGAAGATCGAACTGCGCACATTTGAATATCGTCAAGCACGTCGGCGCTTTGCGAGATGTGAAGACATTAACCATCAAGGCCGGCATTTGCCTCCAGGCCGATACAGAGGCTAAGATGCAGACGTGGCAAACTAACATTGACGCGCTCCAGAAGTACCTCACGTCAATTGTGACTGCGCCAAAGCCAAGTCCCGCTACAGCAACGCCAGACATCACTGCAGCAAAGTCGAGAACCAGTTCAACAAATTCGCCTTATGCCGAACTACCACCGCCACTATACCCGGATTCGCGCATCAATGGCACTGAGTGCGGTCTCATCACACCGACAGTTCGTCTATCCGGTTCAGTCCCCGACATGGCTTCCCAAGTTATGGCCTTCGACAGAACCGACTTGCGGAAATGGCTTGAACGTGCTCTTCAGGAGCACCCAGAACTTGCGCGACCACTCCAAATTGTCCCTCCGGATCATAGATCTTGAGTTGTGACCTTCGTACATTCTTTTGAGCATTGCAGACTTAGATCTGAGGCTACTCCTACCACTCTGGTCGAGGCATGACTAGACCGAGCTTTCAAATTCGATGCTCTGCGGCGAGGAACGATGTCGGCTACGATCCTCGCGAGGTTCATCGATCTGCAGCTCAACTGACCAAGTCAATGCGGTCGGCAGAGCTTTTTTTTCCCGGCCGGCATCCTATGCGGGAGGGAGTCTCGCAGCACTCGCAACCCCAGCAGAGGGTGTTCCTCTGTGTGATAGAAGCGGAACTTTGGAGTAATGAGAAGGATCGAACCTGTTCGAGGGCATTGGTAGGGACATATGGACGAGCTTGATGTTGATACAGACGCGTGTTGGATATGTAGCCAGGAAGTCCCGCCATTGCACCACGATAGCTCTGCTCAAAAAATCATTGAATTATTCATGCTGATCGTTCCCGACATCACTCCCATTGTCGTGCACTGATCATGAACGACGGCAAGTATGATTCGCAATGGCATTGGTTCAGCAGGATGACTCGCATTGACTCCATATCCGGTGAAAAGCATTTTTGTCCGACAGACAAAAATTTTGGCATAGTATGAGTGCCGCAGGCTCCTTTTCGGTGAAGATCAACCAAGGAGAATTTTTCGCATGGTTGCTGCTGAATTCTTGTGAGAAACTTTGCTAGCACAGTTTAGTTCTCGACACCAGACTTACCCGGGGCGGACTCATGCTCTCTACATGACCAGCTTCGTTGCGTAGTCGATCAAGATTCGTTGATTGGTGAAGCATTCACGCGCTGTACCTGAAAACGACTAGTAATCACGAGCCTACGGACACACATAGACGCATGTAAACGCTTTGGGAAAGCTCAACGTCATGTTTGCTTGCACCCAGTGTGTCTTCTATCTTATGCACGTATTCGACAAGATTGACTGCCCTGCTGATTTTCTCTGATTCTGGACCTCTGAAACAGTGAGACATTCGTTGTGACATACTACAGACCAGCACTTTTAAAGCAAAACAAAGATGCTGGAGTAAGACAAAAATAGTGATCTTTCAATGCCTTCTTTGATTCACTGCTGCGGTGAAAATTAACTTCTCTATCAGAAGCTGCGCTAGTGAATGGCGCGTGCCTTCGTTCACCATTCAAAACGGCGTGAGATCCTTTCCCTTTCCTTTCCACCAACACCCGAAGACCGACACAGATAGCTACATACAACAACAGCATCGGTGTCAACCACGTCTCCAGAGACTTCCAACATGTCGCTGGCCCCCGAAATTTCATCACCGGCTGGACCTCCTGTATCGGAAAATGGGATCTGCCATTTTGATAGACTGCCGCAGGAACTACTCCATAAGATATGTGACTTTGCATATGGTCACCCTGCGGAATCTGGCTTCATCACGAAGGATCAGCACATAGACCTGCAGCTGACTAAAACAAAGCGAGGCTATTCGACAAGCTTCCGACCCTTCAAACCACAGGTCGATCGATACATGGTGTCCAAGCGCTTCTTCCTCAGCGCTATTGAGGCCTTTGTGAAGGCTCAGCACCTCGACCTGTCCGACGGCTGTGAATTCACGAACGCTTATATCGCTGAGCAAAAGGTGTTCGCACTTTTTACCCGATCTGCTACACTATCGAGCGTCTCACTCGATTTCCTCCAAGACTTTTCCGCATTAAGACATTTGACCATAAACGTCGACTGCGACCACTTCGGAAAGGACGAGTGGGCTGCAGAAAAATACCCATGGCTCTACGCCCTTCAAGACGCCGAGATTGCAGAACTCCCATTCGTTAAAAGATTGAGCAATGTCCGTGGATTGAAGACTTTTACGTGCACATACGAGCGCTGCTACTACTTCTCGTCGCCGGAAGAGCTTCAGATATGGGAAAACAACATCCTCGCTATTCAGAAGTATCTACTGCCAATCGTAACGACCAAGAAGACAGGTGCAGCTCATGTACACTCGCTCAACGACAGTGGACCGCAGCCATTATATCGCGGATCTCGCGTCAGTGGCATCAATTGCGTCTCTTCCCTACTTACGACTGAGTCTGACCAGTTTCATTCGCTGCCGAAGCAGACCACTCAGGTTCTTTCAATGGACCTAGACATCATGCGTCGTTGGGTGAAACGTGCTCTTCGCGAGCATCCAGATCTTGCTCGACCATTGGACTAGACCAGTCGCAAGCCGTCTCATGCGGATCTGGCAGATCTGCTTCTGTCCCGGGCTGAAACATTGACAGTCAATCTCAAACCTGCTTCCGCCTGCTGATCCTGCCGTCGTCAACTTGGGCGTATCCAGCAACGATATGCATTGTCTTACTCATCGACTCGATGGAGCATATGTTCACACGGTGCCAAGCTCGACCCATTGTTCATGCGCAGGACCGACGGGAGTCGATTCTCCCCTTTCACACCCTGGTATGAAGCAATGTTGGTCAAAGAGCGGTCACAGCGGTAGTTAAATCTAGGGTCTGCTGAGAATATGGGGGATCCGGAAGGCTGAGGAGCCATGGGTGATACAACATAGATTGTCCGGACCTTCATGTTTTTGTCGCATGATCACAGTGCTTACGCAAGGGGCATGCCTTGGGGTGACGAAGATGGACCGCCGCTGACTCCGACAAAGATGATTGCATGGATATCATCATTGGGTGCTGATAAGTATTGAGTCCAGCTCTGTTGTACTGCACATTGCCCTCTCATATTTAGCATGAATTTGTTTGTCGTTCGTGTATTCATTCACCCACCTCACGTGCAAGCTTACTAAGATTCGGCCGATCTGCTGACGTTCTATATTTTGCTCGTTGTTGGCTCCATCACGTTCCTCTTTCGACAGCTCAGCACCTCTGGCCTCGAAATTCCCACATGGGCGCTCGATCATCCTCAACAGAAGGCTCCAACTTCGCCGTGTTCGTCGCTGCCTCTTCTTAAACGCGAACTTTCAATTTCGACATCGCTGCCCCAAGCAACACTTTCGTGCTGGCTTGATCTTGCCAGCCGATTTGCTATTCCAGTCGACTCGGAATTGCCCGTCATCGCAAATGATGTCGGACCCTCCTTCGACCCCCTCTGGTGCCGATGACTGTCTGCTCTGGACTCTGCCCCAGGAGCTTGTCTCCCAAATCTTTGACTATGCCTACGGCGAGCGGCGGGTAGTATGGTTTGAGCTTTGTCACCTCAAGTGGGAACTGGCTGGTGAAGAGTCATTCAAAGCCGGCAGACTCACCGACGAGCAGAAGCTGCCACCCTTCGAGTACGCAATCGAGAAATTCCTTGTAAGTCCACGGTGGCAGGTCAGCCGAAAGACTGCTTGCTGACAAGAAAATTTCTTCAGGTATCCAAACGATTCTTCACCAATGCCGTCCCGGTCTTCACGCAGTGCCAGACTTTGTGTGATGTCTGGGAGCAGTCAGGAGAGATCCGCAATGTCCACGGCCTACATCTCTTCAAACTCTTCTGCACCGCAGCGCGCTCCTCCTCCATCGATATCATGCAGCAATTGCAACACTTCACCCGATTGCGAACATTGACCATCGATGCCACATTCATGCATCTCAGAGAAGAAGGCTTGTTACGCTCCAAGTGCCCATACCGAGAGATCTTGACTGAGGAAGACTATGAGCGTCTGCCCGTCACGAAAATTCTAAAACAGTTTCGAGGCATCATTACCTTCTCATACAACTCAGATAACATGCTTTGGCCGGCCCACCGCGAGAACGAGCGGATCCTGTGGGAGCAAAATGTTGCTGGACTCGCAGACTACCTGAGACGGTTCATGACCCAGCCAAAGACGAGCAGTCCGTACCAGATCTCTTCGACATACACCGGACCGGCACCCTCTATCCTGGCTCGCGCGTTACCGGCATTGGAGAGCCATCTACGCTTCTGACACCTGCCCAGCTTGAAGACATGTTCGGATTCTCGACAAGTGACGCGATAGATGTGGCTTAAAGGGGGCGCGGATTACGTTCGAGAGCTGCGAGCGATCGTGAAAAGCGTGCGAAACTCGGGACGGGCAGGAGAAGGTAGTGGCACACGCGGTCGGATGGAAAGCCTTCTTCGACATGCAGGAGACATCGTCGAAGGTCTCAATTGGACGTGCCGTGAATGTCCGCAATCAGAGCTGCTACTGCTGAAAGTCTGATGGCAGTCGACACGAGTGAGAGCGCTGGGTTATCTTGTCGAACACTATGGCATGACATACGGTTTGTCGGCTTAAATATTGAGAAGGATGCAAATGGCGGCTCATAGTTTGGGAACACTGGAGCTTGGTCAGAGTGTTGCATTGTTGACGCAGCAGGCGAAGTGGAACGAGAATTCCTCGCGCGACAGGGATGGCAATCGGAAAGACCAGGGCGGACCTCACCGCTTGATCACGCCGCCAAGCAACCCTGTACGACCTGGTGGTGAGATGTGTGAGTTCATCACGAAGTGTGACATAGGTTGTGTCTCGCCACGATACTCAAATGTCGATATATATAGAAGCACAAAGCGGTAGGTAGCCAGACACTTCTCTATCATCAAGTTCACAGTACATAACAAAACATTCTACATACCTGACCTGAACCAAAATCACCATCAACGACAACAAGCAATGTCCAGCCTCTGCCAGATCTGCGGTGCACGCTTCTACGACGACGATCTAGCCAGCAATCCACTCTCCCACTTTTGCATCGGACTCGATGGTCCCGCGATCGTGCATTTCGAGGCCGAAGAACACCAGAATTCCGCACCACATACTCCCGAGTTTGAGAAGCCAAAGAGTGCGACACAACCTAAAGGTTATATTTTCTCCTCGTCTATCGCATTAAGGTGCCCATATACTGACGACTGTGCTCAACAGCGTTAGCTCTCCCCGCACAAGCACATGCACAAGAAGATCTGGATGCGATCGCAAAGTTGCATCAAGAAGTCGATGCATTGAAGGCGAAGCTGCAGAAGGGTCATGTGTCTTTCGCGTGAGAGAAGAGAGCGAATGAAGTCGTAGAGACCAGGCGCAACAGTACTGGAAGAGAACAAGCACAGATTGACGAATACCCGCGGCGTTCTTGGGAGGTCTGAACTTGTGGTAATGCATAGCATTGGCGCTGGGCAATAGGTTAACAGGATGAGACACGAAACAACACGGAATCCGAGAAGGAGGCTATGCTGATCACAACACATTAATACTTTGAAAACTCCATTCTTCTTCAACAGTAATGTATCTTACCTTTGATATCAGATCTTAACCTTCGCTCAGATGTTCAGAATCACAGCTCCGCTCCTCAGAAGATCCACCTCAATCTTCCCTTCATCATCCACAATCGCCACCTCTCCTCTTGTGACATTGCTCAAAGGCACCGGTCGGCCTTCATCCATTTCGAAATTGTAGCTGTATCCATCGAACGTAATTCCAGTGATCGCATCACTGCCATTGGCAGAGAGACGCTGCAGTTCGACTTTGGAATCTGCAAAAGAGACCGGAAGCTGAAAAGTGTACGTCTCGGTGGGTCGAGGATACGGCGTCAGATACTCCTCATTGTAGTCCGTGGCGTTGTACGACTGCATGTTGATCACGATGATCTTGCGCAAGTTTCCGTCCAGGTAAGACGCATACGCCGCTTCTGTGTCCTTTTGAAGTGGGATGTTGACAATCTTGGGTGGGCAATCGGTGATATTGCCCAAGAAGGCTGCGACAGCAATACTTGCGTAGTATGGAGCTTTGGTTCCCTTGGCCACGAGATCGGTGTCGATGGGCTGCCAAGCTTGGTAGCGATAATTCGTGCCCATGTGCATGTGTACGCGTCGGATGTTGTTCGCTGCGCACCACAAATTGAGGTCGACGCCCCACAGAGCTGCGCCGAAAGTGTTGGAGAGGCCTGGCCGACCTTGATTGTATAAAGAATTAGTCTCGCCGAGGATGTATGGCAGGTCAGGCTCAAGTTCGTGAATTAGGCGAGACGAGTTGATGTGTTTTCTGACCGAGTTCACAGTAGAGGTATGATTCATCAAAGTGCCTTGCAAAGTGACACCAGGAGATCCGGCACCTGAGATGTAGCTGTGAGCAGCGATTAGCAGCTGTTGCTCGAGCCAGATTCGGTACATACTTATGAGAACTGATCATGCCGATAATGCGGTCGTCGTTCAATCCAGCTTGCCATGTTCGCAGTGGCTCCAAGCTATTCGTCGTTCCTGAGAATGATGGCGCATAGTACCGATAGCTCTCGTTGGTTGCAAGCTCGGGACAGGACTGTCCCATCTCCACTCGGATGGCCCTCGTCCAATGTTGCCATTCCTCGACATAGTCTTGCTCTGTCCAGTTTCGCGGTCTCACTGGCCTTTGAGCAGAAGTTTTGAACAGATCTGGTTCGTTACCTAGCTCCCAAAACAGGATTCGATCTCTCAGAGCTTCGCATGCGTACGATACAGAGTCGAGGAGTCCTTGCCTTGCTGTAGAGCTGATGCGTCCGAGGTTGAACCCATGCACAAACTGCACACCTGGCCATGTCTGATACGACTCAAAGTATTTGGGCCCAATAGTCAAAGTGGTTGGATAGTCGGGAGAAATATCAGGGTTGACAATGCCCACTGATGCCACGTCCAACGACTCATTGAAAATTGCATAGTCTTGAGTATTGCCGCCGACGCGTATATGTGGCTTCGTCCCTTGAAGATCACCGAGGTTGTTCAAAAGGTTGTCGGAGAATTCATTGGGTGCAGATTTGTTGCCTGCGAAGTCTGGAAAGGAAGAGAACTCTATACTGTAAGTAACAAAGCTTTCCAGGGGGACACCTGCACCGAATGGCGCTGATTTTGCAACGGGAATCAACAATCTTTCCTGCGCAATGGCCCGGACCGATAACACTGCTCCTTGAATTAGTATTGCGCAACCAAGTTGGGATAGAATATTCGTAAAGGCCATCACTGAAAATGATACACTGGCTGGCAATATTGGCCCGAAAGCGTGGACATTCCCTATAAGAACGCCCGGCTCGAGCCTGAACATTCCCCGCACTTTGCGCCGCTCAAAATCCCAGATTATGTGCATGATGATGCTATCGGCCTCGAGCGTGTGTCCGGATGACTGCTGCCGTGTCGAGGCTGATCTGCCCACTTTCGGTGGAAGTGCCTGACGATCACTGCATTGCATGCGGGCAGCCAGCATTTAGCCACGAGCAGATGAAGCTTGACCCGTCGAAGACAGTCAGCACAGACAGCATGAAGCTTGGTGTGGCCAGCAATCAATGCTGGGTAGACCACTGTCGTGCGATGCAGGTCGTCTGTTGTGAGCAAGTGTGTCTTGTGAGCATTAATGCTCAGCTGTCGGTCATGCTCGGCGGTGCCAATAGACGACTTTGATACACACAGGGACCGAGAGATATGCAACTGCATCGTCTGAGTCCTCACACTCGATAGCCTGGTCAAGAATCATGCGCACAGCCCGTGGGAACATGGTACGCGTCCGCCATGGACACGAGGTCCTGATTTTGGCATCTAGCCTGAAAACTCAGGTCCGTGAAGCAGTATTCTGGAACAAAGTAGACCGTAGATACTGCGACAGAAAATTGATGCAGACAGGGCGCGTTCTTTTCGTATCGTGCTTGAAGATACAGGAACTGAAGCAGGCTGAAGAGAGTTGCTCCCAATTCGCGTGACACGGGAATGCCAAGAAGAGCTTCTCGGGCCGCCCCGTAGCCTCCGTTCGCAGCATCAAAATTCTGTTGCGCGACGCGATCTCTTTCACCTTTTCTTCTTCGTGCGGCGCATGATCTAATTCAGTTTCCCAAACGTTGCTCGTTCGTCTATCCCCATGATAGAACGTGTGTCCGATCGTGCACAGAGCAAACTCATTGCAAACTCGGCGCTTCAGCCAATTCCGACTCGACAGCCATTTTCCAAGTGGTCCTGTTGGCGTGCTGGACGTTGAACATCCTCCATTTCTGTATTTATGCCCTTTTGCAGAACAGCTCGAAAGCTTTCTGACCCGCGGTAGTCGTCTTTTCCGGGTTTCTTTCCGTTTCCCATACTCATGAAGACAATTTCGGACAAGCCTCTGAGATCTCCACGCATAAGGCCTCAAGAAGAGAGCCAGCATGTCGCGTCTCAATGTCGTTGCGCTGATCTCTGGCGGTAAGGACTCGTTCTTTTCTATTCTGCACTGCCAAGCAAACGGCCACAAAGTCATCGCTCTTGCCAATTTGCACCCCAAGTCTCAGGAAGAAGAGGACTTGGACAGCTTCATGTATCAGACGATCGGTCACGCCATAATACCGCTGTACGGGCAAGCTCTTGGTCTACCATTATATCGCCAGGAGATTTGCGGAACTGCCGCAGTGCAAGATCGCGACTACCACCACAGCAGTGCCGAAGATGAGACCGAATCTTTGTTACCTCTACTGCGGAAAGTACTCATCGCGCATCCAGAAGTCAATGCGGTGAGCACTGGAGCCATCATGTCGGATTATCAGCGCACTCGAGTGGAGTCCGTTGCGCTCAGGCTTGGTCTCACGCCCCTTTCATATCTCTGGCAATGGCCTACACTACCTCCGCAAACGCAAACGTCTCTGCTGGAAGACATGGCAGCAGTTGGGCAAGATGCTCGTATCATCAAGGTGGCCTCTGGGGGACTCGATGAGAGCTTCTTGTGGCAGAATGTGGCAGACCCACGCACAAGACTCCGCCTAAGCAAAGCCGCTGAACGTTTCGGTACTCCGGGTGATGGAGCAGTCTTGGGAGAAGGTGGAGAGTTCGAGACTCTAGCCGTATCGGGTCCTGCGCCGTTGTGGAAGGGCAGGATAGTGGTCGCTCTCGAGAACATCAGGAATGTGCCTGGTGAAGCGGGCAGCGCTTCCGTCAGATTGACAGACGCTGCTGTCGTGCTGCACGATGAACAAGCAAGCGAACCTCCAATGAGTACCTCAGTACGCATACCTACTTTGTTTGAGGCCAGATTTGAGTCCATATTGCAGGCAGTTCGAAACAGGTCCTCCTTCGAAGTCGATGCTGGTGCCCTTGTTCTCTGTCAGCCGTCAGCCTCCGGCGCAGCACACAACGATGGACCCGATCATCACATAGAAGTACTGGCCGATATCACTGGCGAAGGCACCACTGCAGCCGCACAGACGCAAGCCGTCATGGATCAAGTGGTTGCTACACTGGCTCGAAAAAGCCTCACCATTGCAGATATCGCCAACGTAACGATAGTGCTCCGGAACATGGACGACTTCACTTCGGTCAATCCAGTGTACGGCAGCTATTTCAGCAAGCCTAACCCACCTGCGCGAGTTACGGTTGCCTGTGGAGATGTGCTTCCTGAGAATGCACTCCTCGCGATATCAGTAGTAGTGGAGTCTGGCAAAAAAGACGGCTTACATGTACAATCTCGCTCCTACTGGGCGCCTGCGAACATTGGTCCATACTCGCAGTCCATCAAGCTAAGTGCACCAGGCCGGCAGAAGACTTACGTTGCGGGACAGATTCCGCTAATCCCAGCAAGTATGCAATTACCTGATCACTCATCAGAGGGCGAAAGCCACGACTTCACCCTGCAAAGTGTACTTGCTCTGCAACACCTCGACCGCATTGGCAGAATCATGAAAGTCGGTCCATGGGCTTATTGCATCGCTTTCATTGCCTCAGATGGTGTTGAGCAGGCGGTGCTGACCAGACGTGCTGACTTGGCTCGCAACACATGGAAGGAATATCACACTCCACAATCTTTACCTACTTCAGGTGGTAAGCCCGAAGATGACGACGACTTTGATGTCTGGGATCAGCAACGTGGCGCACGCAGAGGCGAGTGGCAAACAAACTCATCATCCTCGAGGAACGAGCGAAGTACTCGCGATGAATCTAGCAAGTGCGTGCCTCCATTGGCAGTTATCGCGGCCAATGCACTCCCTCGAGGCGCAGATATAGAGTGGGTTGGGTTCGGCGATAGCACGACTACGACAGAAAGTGCCACACCAGTGCACTTTGCCAGTCTGCTGAAAGTCTTCCAGCATCGAATCCTGCCGTTGGTAAGCGCTAGTGATCCTCTCACTGTTAGCTAATATACAGGATCCGAACGAAGAGAGACTCGCTTGCTCCGCATTGGGCAATGTGTTGTGTCAGGTTCAGATGCGTGCTGCCTCGTGCCGCCGAGAGCTGAGGAGAATGTCCCCACCTCTGAACGCTTCCCCGCTCTTGAATCGCCACCTTTGCCATGGCACTAAGGCTGAAGAGGCGACCCGTGTTGCGAAGTTGTGCCACATTACTCGAAACCTCCGACTCGATATTGTGGCAAGCTATTGATACAATGCAAGGCACGAGATGCCGTGATCTCAACTGCGGGCTGGGCAAGCAGCGAAGTGAGCTACGCGCATGCAGCGCGTGCTCACGCCGATCGTGCAGCTTCCAGCCAATACTAGCCACTGTTTTGGCAGACACCATCTACCGCAGGCGTCCAAGAGCTTGCACAGCATGCGCGGCGGGCCGCCCTCCACGAGTCTCCATTACACAGTCCGAGGCTAGTGCTCCGCTCATCTTTAAGCTCTCAGGACAGCCGGAGGTAGAAGGTAGGCTATAGTGAAGCAGCAGCCCACTTTCGAACCTCGCGTCCCATTGTCCCTTCTCTCCCACATCCTTCGCTCTGAACATGGCACCCGACCTGAACGCAGTCGCCGCAGGCGAGACATTCGACTACTCACAGCCTGGGTCGTCTGGCTACCATGTCAATCAAGAAATCACATACAGTACGAATTCCCAGCAGATCGCAATCTTGGTAACCACTGACGAGTCAAAGATGACCCCAACAACCGCAAGTTGCGGGTGCTCACAATCGGCGCCGGTGTCACTGGTATCTTGATGGCATATCGTATTCAAAAAGACATGGCAAATGTGGAGCACGTTATCTACGAAAAGAATGAAGATATTGGTGGCACCTGGCTTGAGAACAGGTATATCCAGCAAGCCCTTGGAAATGAGCAGGTGCTGACCTCCGCACAGATATCCTGGTTGTGCCTGTGATATCCCGTCTCATGCATACACCTACCAGTTCGCCTTGAACCCGGACTGGCCACGATTCTTTTCTTACTCTCCAGATATCTGGAAATATTTGGACAAGGTTTGCAACACTTTTGACCTGCGCAAGTATATGACATTCAACACTGAAGTCATCGGAACGTACTGGAATGAGGAGAAGGGCGAGTGGACTGTGAAGCTTCGACAGACAGCCCCGGGACAAGAGCCAAGAGAGTTCGAGGATACTTGCCACCTACTCCTACACGGCACTGGAATCTTGAACAACTTCAAGTGGCCGGATATTCCAGGTCTCAAGGATAAATTCAAAGGAAGAGTCGTGCATACTGCTCTATGGCCAAAGGAATATCAGACCGAAGAGTGGAAGAACGATAGAGTGGCCGTGATTGGATCGGGAGCGAGTTCGATCCAGACAGTGCCGACTATGCAACCTCATACGAAGCACATTGATGTCTTTGTCAGGACTGGGTAGGTCTTCAGCTTCTTCGACCTCGCTTCCGAAACTTGACCTCGATCTAGTGTCTGGTTCGTTCAGATCGCCAACAACTACGGGCAAAACAAGGAATACGATCCCGCCGAACGCGACGAATTCCGCCACAATCCTAAAGCTCTTGTCGCCCACGCTAAAGATATCGAAGATCAAGTCAATGGTCTCTGGGGAGCGTTCTACTCTGACACAGAAGCGCAAAAGCAAGGACAGCAGATGTTCCGTGAACGTATGGCGGAATTCATCAAGGACAAGAGGTTGCTGGAGGGCTTCACACCCAACTTTGGAGTTGGGTGTAGAAGAATCACCCCTGGCGATCCATACATGTTGGCGATCCAAGAGGAAAATGTAGAGGTGCATTTTACCGCCGTGAAGAGCTGTACGGAAGATGGCGTTGTAGGTGAAGATGGTGTAGAGAGAAAGGTTGATACTGTTGTTTGTGCTACAGGTAAGTGTGGTGATGCAGAGAGCGCATGGTAGACGTACTGATCTCTGGTTTGAAGGCTTCGATGTCTCTTACAAACCACGATTTCCCATTGTGGGAAGGGGCGGAATTGACCTCAAGGTATGCTTGGCTCAGCCCGCTCACCTGCGCGATAATGCGTTGACAATGATCACAGGAAAAATGGAAAGTGTGCCCAGAGTCCTACCTTGGCCTCGGCATTGCGGAATTCCCCAACTTCATCACATTTATCGGCCCAACCTGGCCAGTCGAGAATGGTGAGAGTCACTTTGGCAATTTCTGCAGCTTCGCTTACTTACACGATCAAACACAGGCTCTGTGATGGGACCCCTTCACTCCGTCTCCGACTACGCCATCAGCATCATTAAGAAGATGCAGAACGAGAACATCCACTCCTGGGTCCCCAGACAAGACATCACCGACTCCTTCAATGCTCATGTTCAAGAGTGGATCAAGCACACTGTGTGGAAAGAAGATTGCCGATCCTGGTACAAGAATAACGAGACCGGCCGCGTCAATGCCGTGTGGCCCGGATCTTCCATGCATTACCAGCAGGTCATCGAGAAGCCGCGATATGAGGATTTTGAGATCAGGTACCACGATAAAAATCCTTGGGCGCATTTGGGTATGGGTTGGACGCCAGAGAATCGGTTGGGCGCGGAGAAGGCGGACTGTAGTCCGTATCTGAATTTGAATCACATTGATCCGAAGTGGTATGTGGCGAATGGGGGTGACGGAGACGTGTTGCTGAAGCAGATCAATGAGTACAATACGAAGAAGCAGCTGTAGAGGCGCACGGAGGGGATGTAGAATGCCTCCTCCGGCGACTTCGAAGCGTGATTGGTGAGCTAGAGAGATACAACACGAATGTAGACAGTGATGTATGGTGAGTCAAGTTTGAGTCACTTTAATTGACTCCTTGACATCGTGACAGTGGCAATTGAGTGAAGTGCGGCCTCAGGCATCACGAGCAATCTCTTGGCAAACGTGGGGCTAACACTTTCTCAATTCGCGACTTCCAAACGCCAAAGTTCGGGCGGCAGCGAGCAGCACAGGACGACGACATCACACGGCAGCCACCTGCTCGTCCAGCGCTTTCACCGGAAAGCGCACGCACATCAATACCACAATCATGGCGCCATCTTTCGAGAACCTCGATCCGGAGACGGAGTACGAGGTTGACGATGAGGAGATCGACTTCTCTGACTTGCGCGAGAAATTTGAGACAGTGATGGAGGAGGGCCTCGACACCTTTATTGTCATCGACGGCCTGCCGAAGGTCCCCGAAGCCAGCAAGGACAAGCTGATCAAGTTCTTGTTGCGCAGCTTGACCAAGGTCGGCAAGACGAAGGAGGAGAATGTGTTCATGCCCCTCAGCGGCGAGACAGGCCAGACAGAGGGATTCGCTTTCGTCGAGTATGAGACTCCAGCACAGGCCGCCGCCGCCGTCAAGGCGCTTCACGCGCAGCCGCTCGATAAAAAGCACACCATGGCTGTCAACAAGCTCACCGATATTGAGCGATTCGGCCGCGAGGGAAGAATCGATGAGACATACAAGGCGCCAGAGATCGCGCCGTTCGAAGAGAAGGAGCATTTGCGATGGTGGTTGGGAGATGCAGATGGCAGAGACCAGTTCGTCATGTACCGCGGTGACAATGTGGGCGTGTTCTGGAACGAGAGGGAAGCTGCACCTGAACAGATCGTGGATCGCCAGCACTGGACAGAGTCATTTGTGCAGTGGTCGCCAAAGGGCACATACTTGACATCGATGCACGCGCAAGGTGTTCAGCTTTGGGGTGGCCCGCAGTGGTCGAGGCAAAAGCGATTCATGCACCCGGGCGTCAACCTGGTCGACTTCTCGCCAAATGAAAAATACGTTACAACGTGGTCGCACCGCCCCATGGTGGTCGATGAAGGCAACCCTATCCTCTCCCTCGAGGAGGATGGCAAAAACTATATTATCTGGGACGTCGCAACCGGCAAGCCTCTCCGATCTTTCGTCACGCTCGACCTGCCTAGCCCTGGCCTCGATCCTGAGGGGAACCCGATCAAGCAAAAGATTCAATGGCCAGCTTTCAAGTGGTCTGCTGACTCGAAATACGTCGCACGAATGACACCCAACCAGAGCATCTCCGTCTACGAACTTCCCAGCATGCGACTGATGGATAAAGTAAGCGTGAAGATCGAAGGAGTACAGGACTTTGAGTGGTGCCCGGCAAATCCAAAGCGCATCGAGCACAAGGATTACGAGCAGCTGTTCGCATACTGGACACCAGAGATGGGATCAAACCCAGCCAAGGTCGGTATCATGTCCATCCCATCAAAAGAGATTGTCCGAACTCGAAATCTGTTCAACGTTAGCGACGCGAAACTCCACTGGCAATCCGACTCAAAATTCCTCTGCTGCAAGGTGGATCGACACAGCAAGTCGAAGAAGTCGCTCGCCACGAACCTTGAAATCTTCCGCGTACAAGAAAAGGGTGTGCCCGTCGAAGTTGTCGACAGCTTGAAGGACACCGTCATCAACTTCGCGTGGGAGCCAAAGGGTGACCGCTTCGTCCTCATAACTGCTGGTGAAGTGCCCGCCGGTGCTGCTATTCCTCCCAAGACCTCCGTCTCCTTCTTCGCTCCTGAGAAGGCCAAGGGTAATGCCGTTGGCAACTTCAAGCTCATCCGCACCGTCGACAAGAAGAACAACAATGCCATTCACTGGTCACCGAATGGCCGATTCTGTATTGTTGCCACAGTGTTGAACCAGCAGAGCTTCGACCTGGACTTCTGGGACTTCGACTTTGAAGGTGAAAAGGACGAGAAGGAGAAGGATCTCACTGCCAACCTCCAACTCATGAACACAGCCGACCACTACGGTATCACAGATATTGAATGGGATCCTAGTGGACGATTTGTCGCGACCAGCGCATCAGTATGGAAACACCGCATGGAAAACGGCTACCATCTCTACTCCTTCGCTGGTCAACTTCTTCGTGAGGAGCCTGTCGAAGGCTTCAAGCAGTTCACTTGGCGACCACGTCCTGAGCGCCTGCTCAGCAAGGAGGAGATGAAGGAGATCCGCAAGAACCTTCGCGAATACTCCAAGACCTTCGAAGAGCAAGATCAAGCCAAGAAGAGTTCTGCTGACAAGGAGGTCATTGAGAACCGTCGCCGACAACTCGAGGAATGGCTCGCTTGGCGCGAGCGCACCAAGGAGGAGCTGCTTGAGGAGAGACAAGACATGGGTCTGCCTGAGATCTCGCCTGAGCAACAGGCCTTGGTCGTTGAGGACAGCGAGGGAGATGGAAAGGTGGTGGAGGAGATCTTTGAGGAGATCTTGGAAGAGACTGAGGAGATTGTGGAGTAGGTTGTCAACAGAGAGATCAGCGTGTGAGGTTCTTTCGTTCAGGGAACCGTGAATACTAAGCGCATGGACAAGGGATGTGCTCAGCGATTCATAACGTGGAATGAAGTGTTTGATAGACGTTCTTGCGATATGGAGACGCCTCAGAGAGTTCCTCGCAAGCTACCTGTACCCGTCTGATGGACAGCCCTTTCGCGTCGCTGCGCTTCTCAATCCAGCTTAGGAGTGAGATCTCGCTGTCATGTCGGAATACGCCCTTCTTCAAGCAGTTTTCTTGCAAAGAATGATCGTGTCTCGAACAGATCTTGATAGCACAACATTTGTGGCTCTTGGCTTCTACGCCAGCGGAATCGAGAGACTACATTCACACACGAATTCACGAATGTCCTTTGAACACCAGCTTTGACGAAGGTCGTCTCGAACAGCTGAACCATGTAGCCTTTATTTCAGTGTCCTCGGTAACTAACCCCTCATCTGTGTAACGCGAGAGAGTTCACGGACATCCGTTAGCGGCCGTGGGCATCCGATACACAGCGTGTTGGGCTCAAATGTATCATGCACTCAGATCGTTCCGCACCGCTTGGAGGTATGGCGCGGCAGCAGCGACGCTTGGCGGGCTCGAGATGCATCCACATCATCCAGGACGTCAGCGTGGTATGAAAGGTTTTCAAATTGTATCTAGCCTCATTCTGCAATCGCATTGACATAGATCGGCAGGTTTTCATATTGTAACCTTGGCTTTCTCTGAGTGCAAGCGCCTGGCCCTCCATCCATGAAATGCTTTTGCTGTTTGGCTCAGCGACCTGCGCTTGCCCTCTAGAGGTAGTTAGGCTATCTTAAAAATTATGGAGTTTTCAGGAAGCAGTATAATTGCGAAATATCCAAATTAAGTCTTTTAGGTGCTTAGTCTAGTGCTCGGCGTATCAAAACTATGGTCTCAGAAGCACAGATCTCCTCGCTTATGGGCCCAATAAGCTGGCAAATAGCGGCCTTCCGCGGACGCGCCGCCGAATGAGAAATAGCGCGACCGCGAAAGTCTGTGCACACTGAGACTACCAAAACTAAGTTATAGCCAGCCAACTGTTCAACACTGTCCGGGCCGAGCCCTAAGGCGGTACAACAACCTCGCCTCTCGTATACCGCGCCTTTTACATGAATCGTTGTTCCTCTACGCACGATAGTATCATGCACACTATATTTCGAAAGCCATGGAAGCTATTCGTTGGTCTGCTATGCTTCGTGCCACTCACAGGTATGTCTACCTGTGCCAATGCAATCAGTCTTTGACGGCCGTCCTTGCAAGACTAAGCAGTCACTAGTGACCGTTAAGCACTCTCAATTCAAGACCTGCTCCCAATCCGGCTTCTGTGCACGAAATCGCGACTTTGCCCGCGAGGCCGTCTCGTCCGACACGTGGGCTTCCCCATACACCCTCGATGCCCAATCGCTGGAGTTCGCCGGTGGTCTTCTTACCGGCATTGTGACAAAAGAGATAGAAGACCATGAGCTTGTGCACCTGCCGATCAAGATCGCCTTTTTGGAGGTCGGCGCTGTGAGGGTATCCATTGACGAGGAGAAACGACTGAAGGAAGACATCCTGTTGCGACATAACAGCCAAGCGCAGAAGAGACGCTACGATGAAGCAGAAAAGTGGGCAGTGTCTGGAAACTTGACGGTCTCTAATCGATCGGTTTTGATAGAAGATGAGACATCGGTGCACGGCGTGACGCATGTTCGTTATGGCGATGATGGTGAGTATCAAGCTGCTATCCACCACCGCCCATTTGCAATAGACATCGGACGGGGTGGGAAGATTGAAGTGCAGCTCAATGCACGGGGTTTTCTAAACGTTGAGCACTGGCGCGAGCAGACTGAAGATGCAGACGCAATCGAGAACCGTCATAGCAACAAGCATACTTGGTGGGAAGAGGCATTCGGTGGCAGCACTGACTCGAAGCCTCGTGGCCCTGAAAGCGTTGCGCTTGACGTGTCCTTTGTAGGCTATCAGTACATCTACGGCATCCCTGAACATGCCAGCTCCCTGTCTTTGAAGGTAACCACCGGGACTGGGGCAGGCGAGTATTCGGACCCTTACCGCCTTTACAACACTGATGTCTTTGAATACGAGCTGGACAGTCCAATGACGCTCTACTGATCAATTCCTTTCATGCAAGCTCACCGAGTAAACTCTACTGCGGGCTTACTCTGGCTGAATGGAGCAGAGACTTGGGTCGATATTGAGAAATCGTCAACTGGTTCCCACACACATTGGATTTCTGAGGCAGGCATGTTAGATCTCTTCATTTTTCTGCGCGACACTCCGAAGAGCCTGCTGGGCGACTACACCGCGGTGACAGGGACAACACAGATGCCGCAAGAATTTGCTGTCGGCTACCACCAGTGTCGTTGGAATTATGATACTGATGAAGACGTGCAAAACGTCGCCAATTCTTTGGACAGATATGGGTTTCCATTTGATGCTATCTGGCTTGACATCGAATGGACGGACGAAAAGAAGTACTTCCAATGGGACCCTCTACGTTTTCCAGATTCTAAGGGAATGCACGCCCACTTGGACCGCTTAGCACGAAAACAAATCATTGTGCTCGACTCTCATGTCAAGCTTGACAACAGCTACGAAATTATGCGCCAACTGCAGGAGAAGGACTTGGCTGTGAAGACTAAGCGTGTAGAGCAAATGTTCGTAGGCGAATGCTGGCCAGGTCCCTCCTTCTGGGTTGATCACTTCAATCCTGAGGCTGTAGCTTGGTGGAAGTCCCTCTTCCCTTACAGCTCCTTTCCAGGGACATTTTCTAACACATTCCTGTGGAATGACATGGGAGAACCTAGCGTGCTAGACGGTCCGGAAGGTACGATGCCCCGGGATAATATCCATCACGGAGGTTGGGAGCATCGCGATTTGCACAACATCAACGGCCTTGCTTTCCATGAGGCTACGTATGAAGCTCTACTGGCTCGCTCAGAGGAGGAAATTCCGAGGCCACGTCGTCCGTTCGTGCTCACGCGGTCCTTTTTTGCTGGGTCCCAGCGCACCTCAATGGCGTGGACCGGCGATAACCGCTGCAGCTGGGATCACCTTGCGGCTTCTATCCCGATGCTGCTCACAAACGGTGTCAGTGGCTTTCCAGCTATCGGCGCAGACGTTCCTGGCTATTTCGGAAATCCATCCCCGGAGTTGCTTGCACGTTGGTACCAGGCGGGCGCATTCTATCCCTTCTTCCGTGCCCATGGACACTTAGACACCAAGCGGCGCGAGCCGTATCTCTTCGAAGAGCCGTATAGATCTATCATGTGCAGTGCAGTACGACTCCGTTATCAGCTTATGCCCTCGTGGTACACCGCTTTCCGACATGCTGCTATTTCCGGTGAGCCTATCATCAGACCAAACTTCTACGTACACCCGCATGATGAAGAAGGGTTCGCAATAGAAGACCAACTATATTTGGGCTCAACAGGGTTGCTGGTGCGACCAGTAGCGAAAGAAGGAGCGACGAATGTAGAGATGTATCTTCCCGACCACGTGCCGTACTACGACTATTACGACTTCAAGCTATACAGAGGCAAAGGACGGCATGAAGTGCCTGCACCACTCGAGAAAATTCCCATTCTCATGCGCAGCGGACATATTTTCCCGCGCCGCGATCGTCCGCGACGCAGCACAGCTCTGATGAGGTACGACCCAGTGACGTTGATAGTTGTTCTAGGAGCGGAGCAAGACGATCACGAAGGTCTTACGGCTGAAGGCGAAATATATGTTGACGACGGGGAGACATTTCAGTACGAGCAGGGAGCGCAGATCCACCGTCGTTTTACGTTCAACGGTAACACAAGAACATTGAGGTCCGAGGACATTGGTTTGCGTGGGGAGCTGACCGCAGACTTCGCTGAAAAGATGAAATCCGTCGTGGTAGGAAAGATCATTGTCGTGGGCATGCCGGCCGCCTGGAAGATGGAGAAGAAAGTTATGTTGCGCGAAGAAAATGGCTCCCAGCGAGAGTTAGAGCTACAGATGCACACTGGCATAGAAGGTCATGCGAGTTGGGCGGCGATCAGGAACCCGGCTGCTGGCGTTGGCACGTCGTGGGAAATCGTGTTCTGAGGCACTCACATCGGAGTTCCACTATTCGTTAGATATGCACACGACTGGAGTCCACTTGGCAATATCGAAACACCCGGACAGAAACGTTGAGTCAAGTAGTACATCAACAGCCCGATACTCAAGAGCCGAAAGCGTTCCCGCTGCGCCGACATCATAAGAAGCGTTTTGGTGACTAGTTGGGAGGAAAGGAACAGAACATGTTTTATGGCTAGCATGCACGAGTCAGCACGACCTCAACGACCCTTTGCAAGCCGATCGGTTTGTCCCCAAATCCAGTCCTTGGCAGTGACACCTTCCTCATCATCATCGTCGGCTGGAGGGATATGAGCGCCTTTCAAGGTCTTGAGCTTGGAATCGTCGGTCGGCCGAACAAAGTAGACAATACCTTGAAACGTGTTATCTTCCCTCCATACCAAAGCGAGGGATGCATTCAACTTACTATACCGTGGCCATTTACCTTGCTCTCCAGGCGCCGGGATCACTCTGTGCCGACCAGAGCACAACATACCATTCGTATACTTGACTGCTGCATCGCCTAGGTTGACTATCGCGGTGCTCTTCTTCGGCCGAACCCACATCCACTCGCCGTCTTGCTCTCCGAAATCGAGATTTCCGACAATGCGGTTTGGCGAGCCAAAGATCTGAAGACCTCCCAGCCAATTTCTCAAGATGGTAATGGTCCCAAAATCTGTGTGAGCTGGAGTTTGGATCTCGGGCATTTCTGCGAGCTTGCGTGGAGGGCCTCTGGTCATGCGAATATGATCGCCAGAATGGTCCCCTAGCTTATGACAACGGTGAATATCTTCCGGGTCGATCCCAAGCTTTACTGCCAGAATGCTTAGTATCTGCAGACCAACCGAATGTGCTGCCTTCACGTAGCAGGCCAGGAGAGCTTTGTTCTCAAGGATCGGGCTCGGCCACTTCCTTCTCATGTGAGCATTCCCCACAATCATGTCGTTCTTGGAGACGTTGAAAAACTCTGCGGTGTCTGGTGTTTGGGTCTAAATTTCCTTCATCATGACACTGCTCTTACATGTTTGACTCGCGTTGACCTACCTTGTCCACTTTCAAGTAACCACTTGACTTATAGCCAAAGACTGTTTTACCCTCTGGTTGAATTGAGTATTTCAGCTTCTCTTCCTGGGAAAGAGCCATAGTACGCTCGGCGACCCGAGCGATATCTTCTGCACCTTCGTCCAGAATCCTTCCCTGGTCAGAATCGACGAGGTCAAGGTAGAAAAATCCCCAGGACTTGCACGCTTCAAACATACGATCCTGTTCTTGGTTGTCTCCATTTTGGAGTTTCTTTAGCGAGATGGTTGCTAAATCGATGGTCTTCAAGTTATCAGGAAATGATGGATATTTCGATGGCGTGAACTCCATATTTTCCTCTCTCTGAGGCATGACGGGCGAACTGGAGGACTTTGTAGTCGAGAAATGTCAAAGCTCAAGGGGAGCAGCGTGGCCCAAAGATGCAGTCCGCAATGGAGGGTTGTCCCGTGCAGTGACTGTCTGTAGTTTCGAGTGATTGATGAGCTCGTATGTGCATAGCAAGCACAAGGTTATGAACTACTGCCAGTCACTGGCGATGAATTTATATACCCAGCTTATGTGCGCTCGATCCTGGGGTATGGAATAGTCCCGCAGTTCGATGACCAAGGTGTCTCGACTTTATACGCTTAGCCCTGGAGACCTAGAATAGTTCCGCGGTTGGATTACCAAGCTATCCACAAACAGAAACCTAGGACAGATTTACCAACCGCGAAGATCCTGACCCCAGGAACAGATACAAAGGTACAATATGGCGAGGCCACAGTTAAAGCATTCGCCATACATCCTAGGGATATGGAATAGTCCCGCAATTCGATGACCAAGGTGTCTTGCCTGTGTACGCTTAGCCCTGGAGACCTAGAATAGTTCCGCAGTTGGATTACCAAGCTATCCACAAACAGAAACCTAGGACAGATTTACCAACCGCGAAGATCCTGACCCCAGGAACAGATACAAAGGTACAATACAGCGAGGTCGCAGTTGAAGCATTCGCGATACATCAACCGGGCGATCGGGCTTTGGGCTTTCGGTCACAACTAACAGCGACTTGGCGATAACACCATTCAGCGGCAATTCTTATGGACTTGTCTGTGTGAGAGTTCGGAGTTTCCAATCATGCCCAGTCTGTTGTAGAAGCCCAGGTTAGACTTGCTTCTTCAAGACATGGGGCTTACAGTTGAGAGGCGATGGAGCTTCTGGAAAGCTCGTATTTGCAATCAGCTCATGTGGCTCGGATTTCGCCCGGGCGAGGCATCGTTGATCTTCGTACTTTCGTGTATACAGGAGGTACCCCTGCCGCACAAAACTCTATCAGGGAGGGGAAACTCTGGGCTTATATAGGTTTTAGCACTAAGCTTGGCGCCAAAGGCGCCCGTTGCAGCCCGGCTGCCGGCTGCTTTACTTGCGGCCTCCGAGTAATAGTAACCTTCCTTCGATACCGAACTTATTGACACCGATCGATTCACGTGTACACTTCGTTCATACCCGTGATAGTTAGCTAGCGTGTTCGGACCGCAGATGCCGCCAAGCCCCTCCATGTCTTCTTTATCGTTGGCACATACCATCGTTCTGACAACGAGAACACTCGCGCATTTACAGATGATAGTTGTCTCCGATGCGAGTCACAGCCTCATTGCAGACTAGATCAAGCCACAATGTTCACTATGGCTAAGCAAGGCGGCAGCGAGCATCTAACAGTACAAAGAAGTTGTGTATTCGAGTGGTTGTTGACCTGCCGCACGCAGCACTTTGCGGTAAATCTACATAAGGCTCAACAAGTAAGTACTGAAGTCTCAGTGGCTTTACAGGAAAAACGAGGCGAAATGGTATGGCGGAACGGTCCTTGTGGCACAGTTCTCTCCAACATCACACACGGAAGCAGTGACGAAGGCTTCACGTACACCGAGATGGAGAATCTTCAGTGATCGCTTCTGCGAAGCACCTTCCGCTACAAACTAGTTTCGGGCTACGGTAAGGAAGCAGAGAAAGCCATGCGATCCATGGAAGACAGTCTAATGCATACCCAGCATGGAACAATGTAGCCTTTAGCTGAATCATACAAACGTAGATCCTATAGTATTTAGAACAAGGCATTCTCGACCATCGTTTCTGCGCAATGTAATTGTCCGTGCCTTACCTCGAGCCCAGCAGACAGAGAGTGAAACTTCATTTATCCGGCAAAGTGACCTCATGAGAGCTCTTGGCGAAATGTAGTGTCCTCTCGCTCTGTACGAAGGCAAGCAGTCAGGCTGCCGAGCCTTCATCGATTGGATGAAAGCCGCGCTCCAGCCTGTGGAATAGGCCGTCACTGCTGAGATTCCTTACTTTCGCGAACTTAGTCTGGTCCTTGCTGCGTTTTCCAGGCTGTCAACGTTGACGTACTCTTCTAGCTTCGCAATGACACTCTACTCATCTCGCAGTGCGCATGACCTTTGCGACACCAACGCGTGCCGGTGGTCTGCAAAGAATGAGCAGATTTGCTCGGGGTATCATTACTCTCATGCGATACGAAGGACCCCTTCACTTCTTCTTCCTCCCGCCTTTCCCACCTTTCCCGCTACTAGTCCCACCTCCACTCTCCTTTCTCTCCTTCGCGGCCTTCGAGTTCTTCGACTTTTGCTTCGAGCGTGCCAAGCTCCGCTCCGCTTTACTTTCGTACCGGAACTTCTGCTTTTTCTTCTTCACTCCGCCATCGCCTGTCTTGTCCCAAGGTCGTTTTTTCTTCTTCACTTCAGATTCTGATGTTTTCGTCTTGTGCGCATCTTTTGACTCTTCGTCATCCTCTCCTTCTGCTTCCGATGATGTCTCGCCCATAGGCTCGACGGTGACGGTGGTATATTTGTCTTCATCGACATATTCTGCTTCATCCGGGAGCTCAACCTCTGCGACGGCTGGCGCAGTGGAATCTTCGTTGTCGAATCCAGAGAACTCATCGTCGGAGCTCAAGATATCGTCCACATCTCGGCCATTTGCGAGAGCGTGTTGTTGTTTGAGAACTTTGTTGACCTCTGCTACATGCGATTCGAGGTCGGCTTTGCGTTGTTCGCGGAGCTGGAGATAATTGTGTCAGGTCGGCTTATTTGGCGCAGCATTCCCAAACTGCTTCAACTCTTTATTCACGTACCTCCTTCCTCTCCCTGACCTTTTCCTCTTTCGCCATTTGGAT
This sequence comes from Cercospora citrullina, assembly GCA_013365195.1. Lineage (NCBI taxonomy): Eukaryota > Fungi > Ascomycota > Dothideomycetes > Mycosphaerellales > Mycosphaerellaceae > Cercospora > Cercospora citrullina. The sequence continues at coordinate 77,733 of JAASFF010001175.1, forward strand.
CGCATGTTCTCGAGCCTGCTCTTTTCGGGCTTGCTTTCGCTTACTGAAGCCGGTGAGGTATTCTTGTCGTGCATCAACGCTGAAAGTGAGCTCCTCGACAGGTTTCTGCCGTCTGAGCGGGTCAAGCTTTCGTCGTTTCGCTGGAGGAGCCATTCTGTCTAGCCGATATGGGTATATCGCGAAGCGAAGGTGAGGGCGTGATGGTCTGGAAAATGCGCGATCGGGTTCGGGTTTTACTCGGCAAACTTTCCTCCGCTTTCGTTGACAGCTTCACTGGGGGATCACCAGGTTGTTAGGCACGGACGACCTTGCAAACACATACACATTCAAACAATGATGCTGCGAAGTTCGATATTGCTGCTCGCGGGAGCAAGCTCCGCATACGCTCTCCGCGATGCGAGCCCGTTCTTGCTGCTGAGCACTGAGCGGTACGGTGATACACATGGACGGGAGGCAACTAGCATCTGCTGATGGCATCACAGACTGGACCAGACCTCTCTACGAAGCGAGCAAATATCCACATCAGCACACATTGAAAGCGGACTCGAACCCACGTTGTCGCTATGCGGCTCCGGCGTATACGTATTTGTGCAGCAGCCCGCCATCCACGCCGCCGACTTGCGACAAGAGAACATGCCCAAGTTGGCAAGGAGGACAGCGAGGGACGAATACATGAGCGTCGTGCAAATTCCGGAGGTCATTGGCGAGATTGACGCGGAAAGAGTTGCAGCTGCAGTGAGTAGACAGTGTGGTGGAAAGAGAATGAGTGTTGAAGAGTGTATGCGACATCTGCGGCTTCAATGAGGAAAGTTTAAGAAACGCTGACAGGTGTGACAGTCACATCCTCGACATCAAAGCCAACGGCAGCAGTCATTGGACCTTTGGTGCACGCGGCGCCACGAGGTGACCATGACTTAAGGAAGGAGAGCCTGCAACAGGCGGATGCGGAGCTAGACTCGCACCTTCACAGTGTGCTCGCCAACCACACCGCACACACAATCGTATATATCGGGACACCTTCACGGAGCGAACAGGGCGCAGAGATCGACTATGAGGCTGAGAATACTCCTCCCGGACACAACGGTCTGCACACGGACTTGAAGCGAGATGTGCAGCATGGGTTGAAGAGGCAGTCAAAGAGTGATAACCCGCAAGATAAGCTGCCGCTGTTTGAGAAGTACCAATTCTTGTCGCCTGGTAAGTCATGACATTCGAATGTCCAAGTCCGCAACGCTGACCTGAATGCAGGTATTTTCATGGGTCTCGTGGTTGCCTTCCTGCTGCTCTCCATTCTCTACGTCGGACTCAACGCCATCTCTGGTCTTGAGGTCTCATATATGTCTTTCAGCAAAGAGATGGGACCAGCTGCACAGAAGAAGCAGCAGTAGGGAAACTTCGAGAGATCATAACCTGTACGATCATGAATCCCGCGAATTATTTGAACCCAGTCAGCATATGACCGCAGGAGCGGGCGTTTGACTATAAAGTCTATATTTGCGAAAAGTGAACCCCTTTCGGATCCGCTGAGCTCTCCTCTTTCGACGTCAGATCTCTCTCCGCCTCTCGCGACTCTGCCTCGTCGAGCGTGTCCAAGGCGGTCTGTCTGTCGAAGCGAGCCGAGCCAATGATCGAAGTCGCAATGAGAGACCACAGTGCGGGTACTTGTAGATTTCCGTCTGGTTGTGCCTTTTACTAGATGCAATTCTTCTTCACGGGCTCGATGTCGGCGATACTCCAGACTTCCTTGATCTTCCACTTGCCATCAGCCTCATCGATGCCAAACTGATATGTGACGTGCTCAAACACGTCGAAAGAGTGGTCATCTCTTTTGCCAACCCTTCCGTCCGGTGCTATGTGCACTCTCTCGCTTGCAGTCACGAGAGAGTGGCCCAGATATGAATTGCAGGTGTGAGGCACCGTGAATCGCAATCTAGCCGAAACGTGATCATCTTGCACAATCAGCTTCTCAACAGTGATTTCTGTGCGAGGCGCCGATATGTTGGAAGTAATGAGAGCTCTGTACTGCTGGACACCGAGAGGGTGCGAGTTGTGAATGACATCAACATGGACAAAGTCGGATAGCCAGTCTGGTGAAGTGGGGGCACCAAACTCAGTAATCGCGGCGATGTAGTCTCCGTACAACTGTGCCAAGTCTGGGCCACTGGTGGAAGACATGGTCTGCAGTGGCAGGTTGTGGTTGGTGGTGGAGGCCAAGGGTTCCGTAGCAGAGGCATGACCCCAGAATAGATGGAGGAGACGGAGGTAGCTCCAGCCAATAGTGGTGCGGAATGACGACGCGGCGCTCAAGATGAACAACAGCAGACGGGCGAGCCAGGATTGTTTCACGCTGCCGCAACGCTCCTCGTGCACCGCTGCTGCCTCGATGCGCTCGCCCTGCCGGATGCTGCCTTTCACGCCACGCATGTTGCCTGTCCTCGACGCCGGACCACCTCCGCTGCTGTAGGGCTGACCGTCCGACACACCTCCTCCTTCACTTGCCCCATTCGGCGCGGATAGACTTTGGGCGCGGCATTGGCACGAGCGACCACAGACGACCCGATACGAGCGGCGACACACCACCATCGATGCCACCGGCCAGGACCGACAAGGCCGTCCAGGAACGCAGAGACAAGGCACGCTCGCCCCGCCCTCCATCTCCTCCCTCTCTGCTCCGCTGTCTGCAGGCCTCCACCTTTCCCATGCTGCCTGCCTGCCTGCCTGCATACACGCATATCCACCTCTCCCGCTCCCGCTGACTGTGTTTGCTTCTCCTACAGCTCGCCAACTCCTACCAGTCGCTTCTGAGCGAGTTCTCCGCCTCCGACCTTCACAGCGTAGGCAACTACACCCTCGGACGCCTGATCGGCAAGGGCAGCTTCGGCAAAGTCTACCTCGCCCAGCACAAGCTCACCAATGGCTCCAAAGTCGTGCTCAAGAGCGCGAAGAAGGATGACGCCAACCTCGCGCGCGAGATTCACCATCACCGACAGTTCCTCCACCCGCACATTGCTCGACTGTACGAGGTCATCGTGACCGAGACATTAGTATGGCTTGTCCTGGAGTATTGTCCCGGCGACGAGCTGTACAACTACCTGCTCAATCATGGACGCATGGAGCCGGCGAAGGTGCAAAAGATATTCACGCAGCTCGTAGGTGCGGTGAACTATGTGCACACGAAGGGCTGCGTCCACCGGGACTTGAAGCTGGAAAACATCCTCCTGGACAAACACCAGAATGTCAAGCTGGTCGATTTCGGCTTCACACGAGAATATCAAGGATCGACAAGTTACTTGCAGACATGGTGCGGGACAGTCTGCTACAGTGCGCCGGAAATGCTTAAGGGGGAGAAATATGCTGGAGAGAAAGTTGATGTTTGGAGTTTGGGAATAATCCTCTACGCCCTGCTGTGCGGGGAATTGCCGTTCGATGACGATAATGATAATGTGACGAAAGGGAGAATTCTGAAAGAGGATCCTCAATATCCGGAACACATACCTGAAGGGGCCAAGGACTTGATCAAGAAGCTGTTATCGAAGCGACCGCTTTTGAGGCCAAGCCTGGGCGATATCCTGCGCGATCCATGGCTTGCCGAACATGCTCCGCAACAACAAGAGATCTTGAAACTGCAGCAGCCGCCGCCGTTCTCAACACAGTTGGAGAAGGACGTCCTGCAGCGCATGAGAAGCGCTGGTGTGGATATCGATATGGTAATCGAGAATGTTCTTTCTCAGCGCTGCGACTCGTTGGCTGGCTGGTGGGCTCTGCTGCTAGAGAAGGAGCAGCGAAAGGAGAAGAGGAGAGAACGCAAACGAAAGGAACGCGAGGCTGAAGCAAAATCAATACGAAGGCTGAGCGCTGCTAGTGGCAGACTTCTCGCACAGAGTGCTCTCCTTGGGGAGATACACGAAGGTGAAGAAAATGCTCTGCTAGATTCTCCACGTTCACGAGGCCGGCGAAAGGAGCGCACCAATGGTAATGCCTTGCAAGCACCTGATTTGCCCAAAGTGACCGAGACGAAATCACCCACCCCGGGATCCGGCCCCAACTCGAGACCACATACAGCCTCGGATAACAGCCGATCACGTAGCAGACCGCGACCGCCACCAAAGGACTATGGAGCATCACTTCGGACACATCGCACAGCATCGAGAGGCAGTCAGAGTATGTTGCGAGTTGTGACTAACAATCCAGACTTGCTCAGTCCTTCGTACGTGCCGCCGACTGAACGGAAGAACAAAATATACGCTGCGCCGCTTCGACAACAACTTGCCTGGGTCAAGCACCTGTTCAAAGGAGAAGCTTTCAAACGAGGCAAATCTCCCAACGAAGGAGACAAGAACAATCAGGCCAATGGGAAGATCGCACCGATTGGTAAGACCACTCAGGAGAAAGGCGATCTCCGTGAGCTGCATCGCGTGGCGACTGGCCCAGCAACAGCACGTAGGAAAAGCATCGGACATGGACGACCAGAACTGCGAAACAGTCAGACATATCAAACCCGACCCAGGATCAACACTGCCTCCTCGACTGGCAGTGGGGCGAGCGCGAGAGGGAAACGGACGAGCTTGAGCCCACATACCTTGACTCCGCACTCATCCTACCGGAGATCATCTGCTGGTCTTCGTGGTCGCAAATCGACATCCTCATCTGTGTCATCAATACGCAGCACTTACAAGCCAAAACACCAACATTCACACTCAAAAGCCTCGAGCACTTCCAGCGCCTCCATTGCATCCCCTTCAGGGCTATCGTCAGCATCTGGCTCGCGACTCGGCAGATCGCCGCATAGCTCTGTCAAAGTGCTGCCTTCCACACCCACCGCCAGCATTCCATCCGGTATGCGCTTCTCTCGGAGACCGCCTCCTTCAGATATGTCACTTCTCACGACGAGTTTCCCCGAAGCTCGCAACGCCTTTGGAAGCATACCCGCACCTTCTTCTCCTGGCCTGCCGAAGTTCGCCAGACGGAAACGCTCTGTCTTCAAGGGTCCTATGCATGGTCATGGTGGTTCGTCACCTGCAGGAGGGCGTACGCCGGTGAGCACTAGCCGAAGTGGCTCCGTCTCTGGAACCGGGCGACCTAGTGTGGAGATGGCTATGCCTGGACTTACGGAAGAAGACGAGGAAGAAGAGGAGGAGGAGGTTGATGAAGATGGCGAGTTCGAAGAAGACGAGGATCAAAGAGCCTTGCGATTGCAATTTGGTCCCGAAATCAACAGTGCCATTTGTGGAGGAGCTTTCACGGATGACGGAGCGGCCACAACAACAAATCCTGGCGATACGAACACAAATGTAGGAGAGTTTCTGGAGCCGATCAGTCCGCTGAGTCCTTTGCCCGGCGACGACTTGGATGACAAGACTCTGGGCGCAGGCTTTGGCGTAAAGATGGAAGGCGACAAAAATGACAGTGAGAGCAGAGGAAGTCCGCAGCCACTCACTGCTGAAGCGCTGGCAAAGCTGGCGAGTGAAGAGGATGAGAAGCGAAGGGTGACAATGAAGGATAAACTCGAAATGGAGGGCCTGCGATCCAGTACGGATGCTAATCTGGAGGGCGAGGATGGAGAAGGCGAGAAGAAGGAAAAGCCTAAAGAGAAGGGAAAAGAGGTGGCGGGCGTTGGTGGTGTGTAATTTGATGCGTGTGTGGGTTCCCTTTCCCCTTCTTTTGTTGCGGCTCTGTTGTATGATGAGCTAGCTTCTATGCTTTTCTCTTTTCGGGTCGGAGCAAGCAAGCGAGCATGGATCGATGGGATGGACGGCATAAGATGTACCTTTTCTTTTTTTTTTCTTCGACTACCCCTTTGTTTTGGCCATTTCGTATCCCTACTACTAGAACATGTCTCTTTAGTGGGTGGCAGCATGTTGTATGATATAGAATCGGAAGGACGCTTTACTGGTGTGCTACGTGTGCGACGCCGTTCCTCTTGCAGTCACCTCCAGCCTAGTGTCTTGCACAGGAGTACCGCTCACGATATATTTCGTGTGGTTTTCTCACTTCTGATTGGATGGTGCTGTTGCACGACTAGCTTACATTCACGTTGCGGATGCGGAGATCCGTAATACAGACAAAGTGGTGCGGTGGACTGTGGTTGAGAAATGTGCTATTCATGCGAGGCTCGTGATGACAAGCGTTGGCATAGCTGGGAGCATGTGAGATGCAAAGACATGAGAGGATATCGAGAGATTACAGCGACTGTGTGACTGTGATACAGATGTGTACTTGGTTGTCCAATGGTATCGTACAGCTAATTCATGTTTGCGGGAGAGGTCGCCAGCCTGCACCTGTTGCAACGTATGCGCTCAATTATCGCGCGACATATGTATTTGTGGTTCCGACTTTCTTATGATGCATTAGCTTTTTTCTTTTCGTCTAAACGGTCACCAGCGTGACAGAAACTTCAGATGTGGAGAAGTGAGGGGATGCTGAAGGCGTGCAGCTAGCGCAGGATGGTGGATGTGACGAGTAACAGCGTACCAAGGTGTGGGCTATGACATGTGGTGTGATACCAATGAGAAAACGAATTGATTGAGCTGGCATTGCAGCTACATTGTTCATGAGGCAGATCCTGTTCTCTCTTCAAATGATGTTCTGCTTCCAAAATGGCTGTATTGATCCAAATTCGACCTGACAATTTAGCTTGCCTCTGGGGACAGGATTCTCGCGTGCTTCGTCGCGAACAGTCTCACCAGTCACAGAAATGCTGAGGCAACCCCGTGCAGGTATGATGGATATGTTTCGAAGCGTTCATTGACGCCCTCATCGTGTCCATTTTGGTTCTTCATCTTCATTCGTCGCAGCCTTGCAACGACTTGCATGAAATTATCTGCCTTCTCCTCGTTCGCCCCCAACGAACAATTGTGTCCGACATGCGAACCTCTCTTTGCGGCCCGCTCATCTCTGCTAGCGCCAAAACCTATTCAAGCTTTGCATATAATTACTTCTTCCGTGATATCGCAACTCAGCTACATGGGCGTCTGATGGCTGAGGTGATGTAGTGGCGATGTAGCATATATGAGCGCAAAGCGAATCGCCCGGGCTATTACTTCCAGTAGTACTCGACGTGGTGATGCTTCAGCATTTCAGCGTTGTGTCTTCATCTTCCAATCGAAGCGACCTCGTCACCTCAGTCCTTTCCTTTCACTCCAGTCAACTTCTCCACCTCCCCCTCCAACTTCTTGATCTCGTCTCCCTTCTCTTGCTTCGTCTCGATGCTCTCCAGCTTCAGCCAACCCCAGTATAGTACTTGAAACGTGGCCATAGCAATTAGAAAATTATATGCGATGGCGCGACCTGGTCCGCCTTGTTTGTAGACTCGTCGATGCGGATTCGGTTTCACGGCTTCAGGCTGGCCGGGAGCTTGGTACTGCAATTGCTCCTGCTGGAGGCGCTGCCGGGTTGAGAAAGAGCGGACGGACCTCCGAGCTGAGCGCACAGAGTGGAATATTGTAGGGAAGAACATGATGAATGTTGTGCAATATTGAAGACGTTGGGAAGGAGACGCATCTGGGGGCACTGAGAAATCGCGTCGAGGTTGAAGTCCCGGAGCGCGGACGCCAGCTAGCCTAATTTAGCTTCCAGTCGTATCGGTAGCGCATCACGTGCTGCTAGCAATCCGCTTGATGTCACGCTAATTTAATATCGTTAATGTCTCCTTAACAGCGACACTATAACATTGCATCCATAATAGTATTACGACTAGACCGCAACCTAGGAGACGATGCTTGCAACCGGGCGACGGATACCTATGAGGCATACACCTCAACCTGACAACACAACCTGCCAACACAACCTGCCGATAACAACTGTAGACAGATATCAATAGTTGTACAATCCGCCTTCCCCCAGCATGTTCTTCTTCGCAAGGCCATTCAAGACCTCCTTCATGGCCTCTGCAGCTTTCGTTGCGTATGTGTCACGCACAGCTGGGTCTCCAAGATCTGGAGCAACTGCTCTCATAGCAGCCACCCCAGCAGGTGTCGCTTGAAGCCAGGCCAACCCGGAAGACTCGCCTCCACACGCCAGCCTAATCTCCTCAATGTCCTTGGGATCGGCCCCCCGACCAAACACCACTGCTTGCGGGATCTGGGAATATTTCTGAGAGCCGATTCCATCGGGGTCTCTTGGAGGCACCTTTCCAGACTGTATTATTGCAATCTCAGACTTCGCCCTTTCTTTGCCTCGAATAAAATGTACCACTGACTGATGAGTCAGCTTCCTCGACATTAACGAACAAATCAGAGCGTCGACCTTCGTATTGCGGGCTAAGCTTCAAAGCAACTGCAGCGCCCATTTCGCTGGACACCCCGTAGAGCATAATGGGAATCGACATGTTGATCGAGTAGAAATGTGTTGTCCCTATGAACAGTTGATGTCCAGATATTTCTAGCAGAGTCCAGGTAGACTTACATTGATAGATATGTGATTCCTGGCGGAGGCGAACTCTAGCTTCAGCTTCTAAGGTGACAAAGCTGAGGGCGCGGACTTTAGGTGCTATAAAAGTAAGTTATGGAAGCACTTAAGTCTCACTGGTAATCAAGCTGACACATATCACCGAAGCCGAAAGCCGCGCTATAGAAGCCGAGCGCGAACTCGATCAGCTGACGTCATAAAGAATTGTCCTACATGTAGCAATGAGAGCAGATTTCCAAAACTCGGCGACTCTGTCAAGCATTCTTTCCAAGTAACGACATCTGTCTTCTTCACGGGGCACGTCACATTCGCGGTCACGGTAATGCACTGCTATGTGGTGGATAGCGAATCAAATGGTGTCTGCTTACCAGCAGAATTGGCACAGATATCACACCATGCACCACCGTTCCTAGATCGCTAGTGATCTTTGGCGCGTACTATGAAGATGATACGCAACACTCGTCTACCCCGATTCTTGACACGAATCGAATTGGAAGTGATGGGCTGAATGAGCCTCCTGTCTCCCATAGCTGAAAATTCAGCCCTCTATTGCGATTCTATTCCCAGCGGTAAGGCTGCCAGCTTGTTACACGTGGCTGCTGCATACTCATGGCGAGCAACGCGGAGTCAACACTATTGTGGAAGCTCGACTGCTCTCAGTAGACATCCTTCGAGGTTCGTGCGATCCTTCGCAGCTTTCCTATTGACCTAATTGGTGTCGCACAGCTGTACACATTGCTAGGCGTAAGCTGCCGAGACGCTGTCCTTTCACTGCGCCCGAAGACCTCGAGCGCATCCAACGTCACCTGCGCAGAAGCTGGCTCACAGGATTGAGCTTGGCGGAGTGCGAATAAGTATAAAATCTTCGTCCGCATCGCATTCTTTGAAATATCTCCATTCCATTAAAGTCTAACGATCTAACAACAGCGAACATTTCCATTTTCCTTATTTCCTTGGTCCTGGTTTCCTTGGTCCTAGTTTCTTGAGTCCTCTGATATTCTCTTGTGTCGGTTTTGCAGTCCGCAAATACTCCAAACAACCACAGCAGCTCCTACCAACCTCAGTTCTTCAAAATGCAATACAGCACTCTTCTCCTCTCCGCTATCGCAGCATCCGGCTCCCTCGCCGCTCCAACAGCCAAAGAAATCACCGACAGAGGCATCCGCGTCGTCCTTCAAAATCAAGCTATCGAAGTTGGTTCCACCACCACCTTCGCAGAGGACAAGCTCCCACAGGCTGCGCGGCCTGTCGGCTCTACCGGGCCTTTCCAGATGGTTGCTCTTAATCTCGACCCAATCGTGGGTATTCAAGCTCTACGCTGCCAAATTCTTGATGCCCACCAGAACCCTATCGTCGTGGTTCGCGGCGAGAACGTCGACATCGCATTCGCCGATGGCGGCAACGGCCCCTGGACTTTCCGCGATGGCGCAGCAGTAGTCGATGCCGTTGTTTGCGACCCAAAATTCGTCAAAGGTGTAGCATCGCCACCACCAGCACAGCAAACTCCTTCCATCCGCATCCAACTCTCCGATGGCAACCTCGCTCGTCAATTGCAGTCCGAAAAAGCCGGCCTGGTTCGCGAGGAACAGCCATCTCCTGACCAGTCAAGTCCCTTCAACACCGTATCTCTGACTTTGGATGACGATGTCGAGAATCAGGGACTGAGATGCCAGATTTTGGACAAGAACAATCAGCCAATCACGCTCCAGAGGGGCGAGAACATTGATATCACATTCGCGGATGGAGGAAATGGCCCTTGGAGCTTTCTGTACCCAGAGGAGAGCCAAGTCAGCAAGGTAGTTTGCGACCCGAAGTTTGCAGCTCTGGCTTGAGCAGGCTTGTTGACTGCGCGAGGGGAAATGAGTGATTGATAGATGAGCTGGCTTTGCTCTGAATAATTGCATTGTAGCGTTCTTGTTCGGTTCTAATACTGTCCTTTCCGCATAGTAATTCCGCATATCATAATGATACAATCATGGCGGAAATCGTCACCATCGCCAAACAAGCCTAGAAGCAGCGCTTTCACGACTCATCTCTACCTTCTATCCAAAAAGAAAGTCTTCATACTCCTCGGCTCAACCACCGCCCTAAAACCACCCCCCTCAACCTCAAACTCCCCAGCCAGAGTCACATTGTGTTGATTATCAGTCAAATACGCCACTCCATGATTGACATCTCGCCCCAATCCCTTGAGATTCACCTCAACACTATAAGGATAATGCGCCGCATTAACAACCGGAATCGCAAGACTACCATTCCGATTCTCCCAAGCCGTAACATAAACCTCTTCCACATCCGACTGCGCCTCAACTCTCACAGCCCCAGGCCTCGCAAACCGGAAGTACCCCGCAAAAGCCCAAAGTCTCGCTGAAACTTGATACGAAGTCCCGTTGACAAGAATCAGCGAAGCATCGCTAGGTGAAGTCCAAGTACACCACCAATGCGACCATCCAGCAACGTTATTCCGAAAGGCGTTGTGCATATAGATCGCCCATTGAAAACCCTCGAAATTGTTGCCGCTGATGTCCCAGGTTGAAGTCCAAGTGGAGCCGCCATCGGACCATTCTGTTTCGATTGTGGGTTGGCCGTGCAAGAGGTCATCGAAAGGGCGTTTGATGGAGGATTGGTAGTTGTGGTAGGTGTTGTAGTCGAAAAGCTCGAGTCCTCCTGGGAGGCGGCCAAGTTCGTAGAGGAGATCTCGTTGTTGGCGTGCTCCGATTGAGTCGCAGCAAGATACTGCCAAGTTTGGGAAAGTCTTTTTGACTAGAGGGTAGAAGACCGAGAGGAAGTCGTAGGCTTGGTAGCCGTCGGAGAGCATTGCGGAGTATGTGAAAGGGTTGAAGTCAGGCCTATACATCGTCAGCTTCGATGATCTTCCAGCAAAGAAGGACAACATACTCATTGTAAGCTCCCAGCAGCGAAACATTGATCCCACGCTGCTGGTAAAGTCTGACATACTCAACCAAGTAGTTGGCGTACGACTCTCTCCAGTCATGAGTACAATTCGATCTCCTCACGCCACACAAATACCCTCCGCCGGCTTCGAGACCAGTGGTCTTGAAACAGCCTGGCGCAGACCAAGCATCCGCATAAAGGAACAGATCAGGGTTGTACTTGACTGCCGTCTGAGCGAGAGTCAATTGACAAGAATCGTCGTTCGGAGGGAAAGTGTAACTGAAAGGTCCATCAGGTGTCGCAGGACAAGAAGGGAGAATCGTGGCAGCCTGTGATGATCCGATGAGGTTGCGTAGAACAGAGAGTGCGCCGATGTTCTCAGAAAACAGAGTTTCGACAACGGTCTCTCAGTCGGCTGCTGAGAGCGTGTTCGTCGTACACTGATGGGCTGAGTATCAGTAAGTTGAACATTGTGACTGCAAAGTATCAATAATGATGCTCACAGCTGCTCCAAACGCCCCACTGCATCCACCTCCAACCATGGTTTGGTAACGAGTGGAAAGATCGATCGAGATCTCGGCCCGAAACGCCAAATCGGTTGAATTGGGCGATGTATTCCCATAAGAACTGTTGCCATAGCCAGTCTGCGCAGAGACGGTCACGCCAGCTCCAATCAAGCTGACGAAGGACTTCAGTTTGCAAACGAGAAATGTAGGTACACAATCAGCGGTGTTCCACATAGACCCAGCCTTTTAAGTACGTTCCCATGTTCACATTGACAGCCACTGCCTTTGACGTGCTGGCAGAATTGCCGATTGACGTATGTTGAAGCCTTTAGCCGACGTGATGTTGTGCACGGGTTTCTCGTGCCCTGCGTTCACAAACGCACGCCAGCGGAAGTCGGCATTGGTCGCTCTCCATCGTGAGCGACGAATGCAATCGCGTCAAGTGTTACGATAGAGGGGCTTCGAGCTTTGGCCTTTATTCAGAGGGCACTGATCGGGCTGTCTGGGAGCTTTTCTTTGTTACCATGACAGGTCGGTCTTTCTGGGCAAGAGGCGTCAGCGCAAATAAGAGCAGATGACAAGCTTCCCAAGCTTCGCAAGCTACGGTGCAGCCACGCAGGGTCTTGCGGTCTGAGGCAACCCAGGCTGAAAGCGCGAAGTCGAGTGGCGGTATAAATGTGTATAGGCTAATCTGGACTTTCAACCGGAGAGGTGACGCTTGTGTGACCAAGCAACCGACCACGCATCCAGATGCGTCAATAATACAATATCGCCCACAGCACCAAGCCCCAACCTCATTAGCAGTCTTTACCCAGCACCAGGTGCAGCCTCTAGCTTTGCAAATCAGATGCGTCGTAAGCTGATCAATTGCTCCAGCCCAAATCGTGACATTCGACAGCCTTTATGTTGGCATAGCATAAGCTGTTTCATTGGAACATCGTCCTCTTCATCCACGCGTACTCCAGAACGGTCTCGTAGCCCGCCAGGCAGTCAGCCTACGAGAGAAGTCTTTGTATGTCAGCCAGTCTGTTAGTCCTCGCCGCCATACGCTTGTTCTTCTGCTCAGAGAAGGCAAGCATCATGAGTTTGCGCTTGTCTTCCTGGATGTTGAGAGTCTTCTCCTCGATCGTCTTGTCCATGACCAGGCGGAAGACTGAGCACTCTCTGGTCTGACCAAGGCGATGAACTCTGTCTACGGCTTGGTCTTCGATAGCTGGTGCCCACCAAGTGTCGCAAAGGATGACATTGTTTGCTGCAGTCAGATTGAGGCCAACAGCGCAGACGCCAAGGGTGGCCAGCAGGATCGTAGTCTCGCCATCGTTGTTCAAGGCTTCGAGGGCTTGGTCGCGGCGTTGTGCTGACATTGTGCCATCAATACGGCAGAACTTGAATCCAGCTCGCTTCAGAGGTTCTTCCAGCACATCCAAGAATGACTTCCACTGGCTGAAGATGATCGTCTTCTCGCCATTCGCGACAGCACATAGGATTCGCAGTAGGCCATCCACCTTGCTGCTGTTGCCCTCATCGCCTGAGCTGTTCCCATTGTCAGAGCCATCGCCGAACTCGTTGCTTGGCTCGACGAGACATTGCTCGTCTTTGAGCTCCGCTCGACAGAGAGGACACTTGTGCTGTCCCTCGATTACTTTCACGATGCAATCGCGTCCAAAGGCGTGACCGCAATTGGTGATAACAGGTGAGTGCAGCGTTTCCAGGCAAATGGCGCAGTCTTCGGAAGAGTCGATGTGGACTTGCAACACCTGTTGCAGGGTTGAGATGGTTTCCGGCGTCAAAGTGACAGTCTTCTGTTTCTCGAGTTGAGCCATCAGGTCTGTCACTCTCTGTGAAGCCAGCTTCCAGTGATTGCAGACCTGGCGCATACGCAGCAAGATCTCGAGAAGGTGGTTGTATGTGACCTGCCCGGAACCATCTTTCTTCTCATAGGCTTTGAGTACGCCTCGAGCCTCTCCGTCAAGCGCATCGTACTTCTGCTGTTCTTCCTTCGAGAATTGGAGGCGGTGGACGAACTCCTTTAGTTCGGGAAGCTTGAGGTCGATGAAGCGCATGTCCTTTCTTCGACGAAGGGTGAAGGCGCGCATTATTGCCTGGAGGAGAAGGGACGAGTCTCGCGTGCCAAGCTTGAGCGGCCGTACCAGGACAGAATTGAAGATATCGAGTTGCTCTGTTTGGAAGTTAGCACAATGCACGGTGCATGTTGAGGGTTGAGCAGAGTACCGAGTCCTCCTGTGATCCCCACGAACCGCAAGAGAGAGTAGAGGTCCTTCAAGGAGTTGACAATCGGTGTGCCTGTGAGAACCCATCGTGAACGGGCGATCAGGGCATTTGCAGCTGCAGCTGCCTTCGTTTGTGGATTGCGGATGTTATGGCCCTCGTCGAGAACCACACGACGCCATTCATGGCTATAAAGACCGGTCGCACGCAGCTTTCGTTCTGAAGTCTTCGTCGGACCAGAAGCATAATCACTGGCCAGAGTGCCCTGACGATATTGTTAGCATCGTCCTTCAACTGCATTTGAAGGATGTGTTGTTGCCCACTTACATATGTAGTGATGACTAGGTCGTACTGAGCAAAGTCCTTTGTAGACATCTTGACACGACCTGCTCCGTGGTAGATGTACGTGTCTAGCTGGTGTCCGTCCTGGAAATGGAAGCTTGCTTGACCAGACCAGTTGGAAAGCACTGAAAGAGGCGCTACAATGAGCGTGGTCCCTTTTCCATGCATTTTCGCATCGGCGGCGACCAGAGCCAGCATCTGTATAGTCTTCCCAAGTCCCATGTCATCTGCCAGAATACCGCCAGACGCCAGCTTGGGGGCCGATTGAGTGGAGAAGTTTGTCGCAATGTTGGTGTAGCGACTATTGTCCACACGCGTCCAGAGCTGAGTGCTTTGGCCAGTCGCAGTGGGCGGTTGAGGGCTCTCTTGGTCAAGCAGCCACTGCAGAGCTTGCAATTGGTAAGGTAGCATCGTGGTCTTGACCCTGTCTGGTTGCTCCGCCATGGGCATCTGCTGTAGCTGCTCCTCGGACATTCCCAGCTTCTCGGCTTCGTTGGCCATTCTGCGAGGGTCGATTCGCTGTGAGGCCTCTTGGATAGCAGACATGTCCGGCTGGTTTGAATCACCATCACCACTGCTTCCTGGATTCGTAAATTCTCCTTGCGAGTTCACTTGCGCCCGCTTGCGAGCAGCGACAGCACGTCGAGCTTCTGCCAGTCGTGCCGCTTCAGCTTGTTTGCGCTCCTTCTCGCGTTGTTTTGCAGCACGTTCGGCGTCTTTCAAGGCTTTGAGGGGTAGTTTGTCGGCACCCATTTGAGACTGAAGCCTCTGTCCTTGTGTCGAGGTGGGCGCTGGGCCATACAGATGGATCTGTGCACGCGAATATTGTCAGCTCATCCACACTTTCTTCATACTCCAAAAGAGATCTGCTATTCGGGCACGTATGGCAGAAGCTGGCCAAAGGTGCCGCAGCTAAAATGTCTGTTGGCTAAACTCACCACGATGGGACAATCGAAGGCACCTGGTCACTGTCAGTCACAGATTGAAGGCGACCAACCGCAGTACGAACCAATGTTTCCAGTCAGCTGAGCTTCAGTTCGCAGCGATCGGTTGTCCATGTATTTGGCCAACTTCCCCGCGACATTTCTGGGAATATGACCGATCTGCGTGTGCGCCACATTGTCGACGCGGATTGCATTGTTGTCGTACGGGTTGCCGGGTTCGCGTTTCAGGAGCACATGTTCGCCTCGATTGCTGTAGCCTCTGTAGTATCTAGATTGAGACAAGTCAGCTAGTGGAGTCAGAGGAGCATCGGTCGGGCGTTTGGGCATCCTTACCGGCATCCGACGATCTTGGTGTCGAGATCTCCGTACAAATGCAAGTCCTCGCTACCAATGGCGTCGTCCTGTGATGAGCCTACTATGTCGTGGAAGGCGGCGTCGTCGGCAAGCCAGTCATCGCGTTCAGCCTCATCGGGCTGGCTGTTGCCGAAGGCGGTTGGAAGAGGAAATGCCGATGCAGAACCGCTCGAATATCTTGGAGTGGCATGACCGGAGGATGGTGGAGCAATGGCTGAAGCACGGGTTTGATCTGTGACTTTCAGTGTTTTGCGTGTCGAAGCATTGTGGTCTTCGTCGTCGCTACCAGTGAGATCGACGGGCTCGTCGCGTTTGCGCTTGCCTCCTGCCATGTTAGTGTTGGTCGTGTTTGGATCCCGAATTTGCAGTGGTGCGGAAGAGTTTGCGCTTTTCACTTGTTCGTTTGAAGTCTGTGATTTGGATGTCTCCTTCTGAGACGGTCCGCTGTTGGTCTTGCTTGCTTGAGGTGTAGAGTTGGCCTTGGCGTCGGCAGCGCGCAGGGCGTCGATGAAATGTTGTTTCAAGCGCAAGCCATCAAGCGGGCGACCGCGCCGGGCGGTGAGGGCTTTCAACTGAGTTACCTTGAGCGTGGCGTAGTTGTCCGACATTTTGTCGACATTGCGTTCAATCATTAACGAAAGTGGTGGAACGTGAACAGACGGAAACGTGGAAGCCGTCGCGGGAAATGAGGAGAGGAGGCACGCGTCGCCCACATGGGCAGGGGACGTGCAAGGGCAACAGCGATCCGGAAGCGCGCTTTCGATGCGCAGGCACGTGATATTCTGGAAATTGCGACTTTCGTGGGAGAGATGCGCGACTGGTGCGCTTCCGATTTTATCGCGAGTCGCTCATCCATTCAAGAATACTGTGAGGTTGACTGTGTCCACATCCGAATACTACAGTCTGTCATCTGCATCCGCGGACTCGAGGAATCCAAGCTCGAGAACCTTTCGGTGCTCTCCTGCCAATGCACCGCCGTACACCGGCTGCAAGGAGGTTGCAAATGCGAAGAGAGTGAGGTACATCCTGCTGTTCGACTCCCAAATTGAGCTGATAGACTGTACTGGCTAATGCTTTTCCATCTGTTCGACACTGATCCTCGCGACTTCTTTCTCATCAGCCTTGGCAAACGCTCTATACCGATCCTCCTCATCCTGCTTGCTCGCTTTGATGACGACAGTGTTCTTCTTGTCCAGGCCCATAAGTACTCTCGGGTTCTCAAAGAACATCTCATCAATTTGTTCGAGTGAGCGGCCGGATGTCTCGACGCCGAAAAAGTATGTCAGAGGAACAAAGCTTGCGCAGACAATCGCCCAGATCCAGAAGTAATTGCCTTTGATGTGATTGAGACCGATTGGAGTCACTGAACACAAGTTAGCAAGCGCTCGTGTCAGATTTAGTACACTGACTCACCCATCACAACAACAAAATTGGACATCCAGTGCGAAAACACCCCCACGGCAGTCGCCTTGTTTCTGACTCTCAGCGGCTGGATCTCGGCACTGTAGCTCCAGCTCACAGGCAAGATGCCCAGCGTGAAGCAATCGAGATACAGAAACATGAACGCAACAGCCGCTGCAGCAGAGCTATAGCTTTGCTTGACCAGACAGCCTGCAATCAGCGCCATGCAGACGGCGCAGCCAATGCTCGAGAGCATGACTGACCATCGTCGTCCGATCTTGTCGATGTAGAAGTATGGAGGCCAGCTGAAGACAGCGTACTGTGTGAAAGCCACAGAAGCAAGAATCAGCGACATGTTTTGGCTGAAGCCCAGGTACTGTTCGAGAATGTAGGCGAGGTAATAGCAAAGGGCATTAATTCCAGACTGGCAAGAGGTCAGCATACGGCACGGATGTCGGATTGACACGCCTCTTGGCGACTTCACTCACCCATTGGTTCATCATGTACGGGCCCATACCAAGCAATACACGTTGCAAATTGCGGGTCTTGGTGGCGTTGGAGAAAACCTCACTCCAAGATGGTTCTCCGTCTTCATTTTCAGCTTGGATCGCTGCCAGAATCTCTTGCAGCTGCCCAGAGACTTCCGCATCATCCTCGGTCTTGTCCAGAAGTCGAGCAATCGTGTACCGGGCCTCAGAGATCCGGCCTTGTTTGGCAAGCCATCGAGGTGTCTCTGGCAGAAACGGACAGCAAAGCAAAACCAGGGACGAGAACAAAATCTGACAGGCAATTGGGAATCGCCATTGAAGACTGTTGTTGGCGAACAAAGTTGCAAAGCAAAGCCAGGATGCGATTGCAACTCCAATGATGATGAGAGCGGACTGCACGACCAGAAGAGCACCTCGGTTGTGAGAAGGAAGAGTCTCAGATTGCAGAATGGGAACAGCAACTGTACTCAAGCCGACTCCGACTCCGGCGATCACTCGCGCCACGGCCATTTGAGTGTAGGAGTAGCATGCTGTCTGGATTGTAGCGCCCACGATGACGATAACATTGGCATAGATGATGGATTTCTTGCGGCCAAGATATTCACCGAAGAAGAATGCGGCCACGGCTCCGAATGCACAGCCGATATCGTAGATCGCGGTGACGAAGCCAGTCATGGTAGGACCTGGATGACCGAGCATTGTCTTGAAGCCATCGCCGCCCAAGATGCCGCCGAAGAGACCTTGGTCATAGCTGGAGATTCGTCAGCTTGTGCGCGATTGAAACAACGTGATGATGTACTGACCCAAAGAGTAAGAAGTCCAATCCTGAAGCTAGCAGGATGACTGCTATCAGCTTTGAGCCTCGAAGTCCGATCCCCATGGTGCCGATTTCGTCCACCGCTCTTGATGAGTGTGAAGATAGTCCAGGATCAATCAACGTGAATGCCACGAGGCAAGCCTGGACTTATAACCCAGGGATTGCGGAGAGAATTCCATGCTTGCTTGCCCTATCCCAAGTCAATCTAGTGGTTCCCCGCCTGTTCCCAGTATTTTCGTGCCTTCTCGCATCGTATGGTAGCACGAAAGGCAATTCGCGGGCTCGTCATTGGATCTGCGGTATCCCCAGACTTCCCCAGATGCACGCCCGCATCGCGTCGCTGGTGAAATGCGGAGCTGCGAATCTCGGATTGCCAGGAACGGTCTTCCACTGCACGTCGCGGTTGTTGTTGCAGACCAGCATGATGCAAGGTCGGGCGATGTTGTGCCGTTAAGATTTCGCGAGCACTTCGGGAAACCGCTTCGGGTCTTCCGGCTTGCCAGCTGCCTTCTTGCTCTTCCCTTGTTTTTCGACTCAACTTCACGCTATCGAAGCGCAGACTTTGCATCGAACGTCAGTAGACACGCCAGACGTATAGCTGGGCATTATGAAGAGGACGATGCAACTTTCCGACGCCACGAGGCTGCACGTGGCGCCCGATCCTACAACGGTACAACTACGGCATACCCAGAACAAGAACTCGAAACACCCAAGGCTTCCTCGGCTGGCCGCCGGCCCCTCGTGTTGCTTGCTGTTGACTTGCCCGGCGGGCTCTTCGCCTGAGACTCCTCATGGTCTGGCATCGTCACGAATGCGACTTTTGCACAATGGCGCACGACAACGCCCTTCTGAATTCACGCTGTGACAGCGACAAGAAGCTATCTGAAGCGAGGAGCGCCTCAATCATAGTACTTGACCTTCACGCCGCCAATGACCTCTTTCTCCTTCTCCTTTGACTCGCCCTGCTTTGGCTTGTCCTGATTCTGCCTGACTCTAGTCCGAACCCAATCTCCAGCTTTGATATCTGCCGCTTGGCCGTCCGAATCATCTTTGAGGCCCAGACGTCGCAGCAATGGGCTGTCAACTGTCTTCAAATCAAGATCGTGCGCAGGTCTACAGAGCTTGTCAGCCTTTGTGAGCTCAGCCATGCCTGAAACGACTCACCTCAGGAAGTAAAGCAAGCCAAGCCGGTCCAAGTGAGCTTGATCCTCTGGCGGAGCGTGGACACGATGAATGGAAGACTTCAAGTACCCATTTGTCCAGAACTGCAGCACATCGGCAATGTTGACAGTGATGCTTCCAGGATATGGCTTGACCCATTTCCATGACCCATCTGGCATCAGCACTTGCAGCGCCGCTACCGGCTGACGAAAGAGTAAGGTCAGTGATCCAAAGTCGGTATGTCCTCTCGAGTAGATGTTCTGGTACTTGGCATTCTCCTCTGGTGTCCTGGCTCGGTAGATCATATACCTCAAATGACAATCTGAGAGATCATTGTAGCGATGGCCATTCGACAGATAGTCCTCAGGAAGCTCCAAGACAATCGAGATCAGCACAAGCAACTTCTGGATCACATCTTCCGCAATGTGTCGCTGAAACTTCTCAATCTCAGCTCGGTTCTCGTGAATGACTTCGGGATGACTGCGCTCGAGCTCTGGGAGGTGCTTGAAGATATTGTACATCTCCACATTATCTCGGAGTCCTGGAAACAGCTCAATGGTGCCTTTCGGACGATACCCAGAGTAATGCCCTTCTTCAAGCCGAGCTCGGTGCTTGAGCTTCTCTTCTTCTGGCAATGCGAAGATCTCTTTGCCAATAGCGAATTGGCGATCGACTTCTTCTTGCCTCAGGCCAAAGTTGGTAATCTACAGAGAATTAGCTTCGCCGGTGGAAGAGTTTGGAAGGACCCCACGTAAAAAAAGCCAACTTTGTGAACAGCATCTCGAAGCTGGTTCGCAAGCTTCTGTTTTCCTCCTGGCTGGTCGAACTGGGACAAATCGAGGGTGACTAAATCAGCCCAGTCGAGATCGAACTTGGATTCCTTTGCTTGCTCATATTTAGGCAGCAGCCTTCGAGGCACGTCTTGAATGGTTTGTGTTGCAGTAGCCATCGTTGATGCGGACAATGTTTACGTCGGGCAAAAGGTGGTGGGTTCTTCAATTGATGATTGAAAGAGTTCAATGCAGGAAACCAACAGCTAGTTTCTGGTAACGTTATCCGGCAACTCGGCAAGCTCAACAAGAATTGGACGTTCTGCCCCTCAGAAGCCACCACAGCTTTGTCCAGTAGTATTGGTTGCGTACCTGGCAACTCCAAAGATACGTACCTGCGCAGCTGAGTCCGCTTAATATACGAATCACGTGGCAAGCTGCATAGCTATCACGCAATACGCGGGATGGATGCGTAAGTCTGCTTTACTCCACAAAGTCATCAATATGGCCAATGTGTCCAAAGAAAGAATACGCAATCTGCTTGCGAGATGCTCTGCACGTGCTTGGCTCACAGAGACCTGGCAAGGGCTTAACGACTGCTCTCAACGTGCGCGAGCAGAAGTACGCAGGCATTCTGTTAGGGGCAGCGGGTTTAACATGTGTTGTTGCCACAGTCTTCTTATCCTGCCATGGACGCTGCAACAGACTGTGGGTAGCATCTCTGGGCATCACAACATACGACGCAGTCTCGACACTATAGTAGTGTTGAGACTCGTCCGTACATAACGTCGAACAGCAGCCTCTCACTCAGCAAGGCATCTCTGGGCTCTCACTATTCGATTGCGGTCACGTGGGAGATACATCATTGATCCGTCGTAAACCATGACTGGCCGAACGAGCCCCTGAGTATGCGGCCGACTGACACTGCCAGCCTCCGGACCCTGCTGCAGACACAGAGTCACGCAACGCGTGTCGATCGCGTGCCTTAGAGGCATGGGCTGAGCTGTACATTCAATCATCGTAGGCTCTTGAGCTTTCACACTCTAGCCGCTAGAGATGTAACTGGTACGTGAAAGCGGCGTTTCCAAGCGCTACACGTCACCGGAGCGAACTAACAGCGTGATATTGTCATTTCCAGTCTGTCACATCTGACTGCGAATGCCCGCATGGTAAGCACTAGGTGTTGTTCGATGGCACGAGGTCTAGTCCAGCGGCCATTGTAGCCAGGTGACAGTTCAGAGCTCGAGTCTACAAGTGCAGCTGCCGTTGCAATCAATCCCGCACTGTTCTCGAAAACATTTCGCTGAAGAATCCAATACTCCACGTTGCGCAAGTCAGTCCTGCCGCCACAAATTCATGGCATCGAAGAAGTTTCCAACGTTGCGCCACGCTTTTGGCCTGCTCTGCTTTACCTTGGTTCTGCTCAGTGCACCCACTCCGCAAGGCAACGCCTCCCATGCGACCATCGTACAAGAAAAGTCGACGGCTGGAGAAGCATGTTTTGCTAACTTTATGAGTGCTGCATCTCCCGGCCACAATGCCACATCGAATTTGATCAAGCGTGTGACTATAACACCTTTGACCCCGCAGACGGAGAGCGCGAGCGAACAGGTTGCCCATGCGCTTATCCAATGCATGGCTGATACTGAAACACCTATTGCGCAGGCCATTGTCACACCGCACGATGCTCGCACGAGTAATTGGCATCGGACTGAGCTTGATGAAGAGTTCATTCACACGCAGCTTTCCAGGCTTGCTGGCTTGCAGATGCCTGAAGAGGGACGGGCCTTCGGGTTTCACTCAAAAGGGCCGGCGGGGTGGTTTGGTGAAGACTGGCGGAAACAAGGCACGCCATACAATTACCAGATTCTTGCGAACCCATCGAAAGACATTCTGGGTAAGTCGCGCTCGTTGTCACTATCTATTGCATACTGACGACACATTCGCAGTCGGTCTTTCAGGATATGGACCACGAAGGTGGGACGGGGGCCAGGGACCACGTGTAGGGCCAGATTTCTACACCACTGGGCAAGACGCTGAGTATTTACATTGGTCGGATGTCGCGTATCTCACGTACGCCAAGTACAGCAAATTCGAGCCAAGTGACAGGAGTGCTCCTGGATTCTTTTACTCGCCTCCTCAATGGATATATTTCCCGCAAGCTCAGACATCTGACCGAACACTACAAGCACTCCAATCCAGCCTCAACTCTCAATTCGAGCTGGGTCTGAGACCGAAGCCGGGCCTCACATTGCCAATCGGTACACGAGCTTACGACCTTCTGATTACATCACCTATGATCGGGGGCGCTGTCGTTTTCCTCGCCCAGCATAGATATCGCTTCGGTCCGTGTGTAATATCATCGATCACAGTCTGGAACTCTGGCGCCAAGACAAAAGATGGGACGCAGATCCCGGACATGCTTTTGTATGTCCAGCAGAGGGACGACGACACAAAAACCATTATTCAGAAGAATCGCGAGAATGACGCAACATATAACAGCGGCGGCACTCGCAAATGGCGGCACTACTATAAGAACTATTTTCCAAGATGGTCGGCTCCAGAGCCTGCGCCCAGCGGGCGATAGTGCGTGCAGCCAAATATTCATGTATGATTGTGTCCAAAGGTATGTATTCACCAGTCTGCTATGGATGTCCCATGCGCAGCGGAAAGTCATTGCTGTAAGATGACTGATTTTTCTTCCAGAACTGGAACCCTTATATTGTCTGTCAAGAAGCACATCGATGCTCGTGAAAGAAACCAGATGCGGCCTTTAGCGCAGGGGGACAACCAACATCATATGTAGGCATTGTGCGAGGCTATGATTTATAACACTTGATTCCGGATCAATGCAGAAGCACAACATGTCCCAACAAGCTGCAGACCTTTCCATCCAATACTGCCACATAATATAGCACAAAATGCCTTATTTGTACAATAACTGCAAGCCCCATTTTTCCAAGGTCTCCTGACGTCAACTCGAACTGCCCTTCAATCTCGTCTCTAGCTCCCGCAGAGTGAACTGTAACCTCGACTTCAACAAGTTCCCCATACTCGAGTACAATTTTCCTCCCTCTGCCATCTGCTTCGTTGAGCTCTCAGTACAGAATTGCGCGTCGAATCGATCGACGACTTCCTTCAATCGCTGGATCTGACCAAGAATAATATGGTTCTTCAGCACCCATCCCATACTTCCATCGAGCTTGTATGCTCCGAGAGCCAGCTGCTCATCCACGACCACTTCCCTGCAAGGAGCTTTTCCATCGGAATTAGGCATTCCGGTGTTAGGGTCTCGAATACAAGCAACTGTTTGGTACCAGGTGAGGACCTTGGACGCCAGTGTTGCAATCGCGATGGGTAGATGAAAGTCTTTGACGCAAGGACAAGATATGAGATCGTGGCAAATTTGTACAGCGCGTGAGGTGCTGCTCAGGACTTGATCGATAGAGTATTGTTTGGTCTCCTGGTCGACTTGTGCGTATGGAATTTCGTAGAGCCTGTTGAGAGTTTCGGTCGCGGTCCGTAGACACTGGTCTACTGCGAATGAGCCGGGTGGATTTGGAATGAAATCTTGCGAGGTGTTGTTGAACCCGCTGCTGTACATTTTCGTGTCTGCTGATTGGGGCAAGCAGACGGGGTGCCTGGTGTCTGACATGGGACTCGGTTGTTGTGTTGGCTCGCGGGAGTCCACTCTAACCAGAGGGCTTTCACTGGGTAATGAAGCATTGTTGAAGTCAAAAAACCATTCTGGTTCCATGGGCGTGTTGACGGAGCTGTTGTCTGCTGTATGAATGTCTTGAAAGAAAGTCGGCTCTGCGCTGCCATATGGACGCACGTCTGGAGGTGATGGGTATGGTGAGGATGTTGCAGACCATGCCGGTTCGGTCTTGGGTGTGTGGCCGGAGATTGGGTACGCAATCTGCACCGGCAGCCCGTGGCCCAGAGGCCCGCCTTTCACAGGCTGTGGTGGTTCTGAAGCTGGTCCTCTTCGTGGTAGAACTGGAGCGTTCGCAATTCTCTTGTTGAGACCTTGACTTGATCTGGGAGGCTTGCCAGCTCTTAGCGAACGGCTGTAATTGCAGTCACGCCCCAAGGTACGACATCTCGCACAAGAGGGCCGTTCTTGGGTGCACTTGATCTTGGTAGCTGAGCAATGATCGCATGCAGCTCGGTACTTGATAGTTGGAGTAGACATAATACCCTAGGACGCTCGGATTAGGGGATCTGCAACTAGGAGTGAAGAGGTTCACAAAGGTGACAATAACGGAACCAGCAGTGTGGAACAAGATATACATGTTATGTCGAGCTTCATGACTACCAGAGAAGCCCCTGCAGGCTGATCAATCTGTCATCGCTCCCCAGTGCGCTTGTATGTCGGGAATAGAAGCTGTGTGTGACCTTGCGCCAATCCCATTGGCGCTCTCAAGTCAAGGAAGGTGGTCCTGTGCGGCGTATCTGCAGCGGTGAAGGGTCATATGGACCACACACTACATGGGGTCCAGTTTTCTCGGCGTGGGATCTCTCGTAGCGTGTCTCGCAGGAGTTGTGGAGCATACACAAGCCGGCAGAGGAGGGCGACAATGATCCAAGTCACGCCACTCCCGAAGCTCGATCTAAGCCGCAAGTCTGCGCGTGGCGACTGGGGTACGAATACCACTAGGAGTCGATCAACATGGTCAACAACCTCCAGCCACGGACCTGAGTGACATTCCTCGTTATTGCCGGACAGTGTACGCGATTCACTGTGATCTGTCGAGACTCAAGCAAAAACGGGCTGTGTTTCGCAAAGTCCTGTGCTGCATGATCTCGTCTGTGTCGAACTGGTCCCGGTCCTCTGACGTCCCTCTGAAATGAACAATGTCGACATGTTGGAATGCCTGCAAAGTCTTTCGAGCCTTCGTGCAATAACAGCGCGTCCCTTACCACGTCACAACTGCGGCACGCGCGGCGCGTTGCTTGAGAGAGGAGTTTAGACTTTGAGCCGGCTATACTCCCTAGATCTGCTCATAACCTTAACACAATCTTTGATGTTGGTTGAGCTGGTCAGGAATTTTCTCCGATGCACATTAATGCAATGACGGAGGTGCGCTCGCCGGATATCAAGAAGCGTTTCACCCTGCTAGCGGCGTATCCAGTGGAGCGCTTTGTCGCGCCAGCTTGTCGAGCTGCCTGAGGGTGGCCGCCGGCCAGAAGTTTTCGATTGCCAGTGGCGACAAAGAGTGACCGTCAATCGGGTGACGAGCACAAAGCTCCGGCTGTGAAGAAATTGACCGCGAACTCTTCAAATCGACTGTGCCGCTGCCCTAATACTCCAGAGGCCAAGCATTCCAGCCAGTTCGGGGCCCTGGGGATGTTTTACTCTGATGAAGTCCTTGCCTGCCAGTCTTGCGCGTGCGTGACGGAGCCGAGTGAGTGTTCCTCGGAGACCATGACGTCTCCGTAGTGGTCGCTGGTCAGTTAAGGGTCGAAATGTCAGCAGAGCGGCGAGCGTGTAATCCCACGATCCCAATTATCTCGAGACTGGGGGAACGAAGTAAGTTCACGGGACTTGGTGGTCGAAAGAAGGTTGTAGACCCGGCTCATCCCGCCCACCGTTTCTGTTTCTGTGACCGGTGAAAGAGCCAGGCAACTCACCCTTTCAGGAAAATGCTCCCTTGGCCTGACGGGCACTCCCTTCCGTTTGCAGAGGAAGAGCAATTAACCCAAGCTCTGCAGAACGCACTAGGCATACTAGTGTACTCGGTCTGCTATGTGTCCGTGCAAGGAACGTAAAAGTCCGAATCGCGGCAGCCATGCCGCCCTGGACCGATAGCTTTCGCAGGCAGTAAGTCGAGTGACCTTGCATAGACACGACTAGCTCAGGGTCTACCAGGTCTCGTGATGCGAGGCCACACAAGTTCTCCAGCAGTTTGACTACTGCAGGGCCTCTGCAATGCAAATAGAAATCTGCGGCGCATATTCGGAGCTCTGGAAAGGCGCGAAATGGGTCAGCGATTTTCTCTTTCTGTCCAAATGACGGCCGAGAGCAGGAACGGAGGTCGTGCTAATGAACTTACCATCATCTCGAAATGGTCTGCATCGAGCTTTCCGCACCAGATTTCACTTCCGGGCAACAACACCTCCCACCCACCAGGCCCAAAGTCACGCCTCGCCTCTGTCAGAAACCTGATGACGCTCTTCTCCCCGTCAGAAAGCGCATGAGGTGGCGGCGGAGCTTCGTCGGGAACTCCACGTCCAGCCCACAAGATTCGCACGTTCTTCACTGCACCGATGCCACATCGACTTTGCCGATACGAATTCAGGACCCTCGTGAAAGCCTTAAGATGGGGCAGCACCCATTCTGGAATATGTCCTCCGTACCTCCAATCGCGCACTGAGCGAATGTACTCGTACAATTCGTCTGATAGATGGCCTAGGGTCTCAGGCACCGGACTGTTGATCAGTGTCATGCTATTGACTTTCTCTCCTTGAGCAACCAGAAGCTGCGCTGCACGGAAAGCGAGAGCGCCTCCCGCGGCATATCCAGCGAAATCGTACGGACCCTGAGGCTGACGTCTTTGAATCTCCGTGATGTAAGTTTCGACCAGGCCATCCCATGAACACATCATATCAGCTGGACGCTTGAGGAAGGGACACTGTAAGCCATAAACAACCACATCGAGGGCTATGCGAGGGAGATTGACGTACGACCGCTCGCTCCCAGATCCATCGGGGAATAAAAAGACTGCCCTGGACGCAATCCCAGGCCGCCCCTGCATGACTACGGATGTTGCTGTCGGCATCGCAGGCGCTGCATCGCGTGACGTGGCAATCCGAATCGAAGGCGATGGCTCGCGTGATATTGGAGGCGGTGTTACTGCCCACGGCTCGAGCTCTTCTAAAGGTGTGGCCATGGAAGTAGACGAAGGCGTTCCTAATCGTGCTATTCTCTCCACGGGCGTGCCGATCATTGGTGAGTTGAGCGACTCTGTTGACTTCATGCCCCCGTTCGCCATTGAGATGGACCGCATTGGAATCGCCAGATCCTCCGGTGTCCTGGGGAGTCTTGAATTGGAGTGATCCGATGGCGACGTTGTCACTGACAAAGGAGGCATTTCTTGTCTTCCACTCCCCAACAAGGTCGTCTTCAGATCGCCAATAGCTCTCAGGTTGACCAGGTCATCGGCACTAACATCGAGCTGCAGCTCTTTCTTCAATCGCGCGCTGATGGCCACCGAAAGCAAAGGATCCGTGAGCAGATCCGCCATAGCCATGTCATCTGTGAGTTCCTCTTGAGGAGTCTGGCTTTCCTGACACAGAATATCTATCGTCCGCTGATACTGCTCTTCCTCTGGCCTGCCCATCGTGCCCACACCTGCGAAATGGAAAGTACAAAGACTGCAAAAGAGAGGTGAGGTCGTACAAAGTCGTTTCATGTCAAGATTTTCCAAGTTCTTGAATGATCTGATCTCACTTCATGGGGAGCCAAACGATTGCGGTGCGATCGCAAGGATGGTCACTGTACATGAAGCGATAAGTCTGGGATCGCCGACCTCGAACACGAAGTGACACGAGCGGAAGGAACCATATGCCAAGGTTTCAGATTTGAGGCTTTGGCCAATAGCAGGGATCTCTAGCATTTTGTGTGACATTTGCGAGATAGTTCGACTATTCGTGTTGGTAGGCGAGCCGGATGAGGGAATCGTACTTGAATGTGGCCGATTAGGTCCAGCTTGAGGCTCCACAAAAAGGTCATCCAGCGCAAGTAATCGTGAATCTCACTGAAGACCCGTCAACTCCAACTCCCAGCTCAGCGGTCTAGAGATTTGATCTCGATTCTCCGATAAGCCCAACGAGCCAAGCGCATGAGTCGCAGAGTCACGGCATCTTTGCAATTGAACAACGATGTATGATATTGGATGTAAGCCGAATTTCAAGCAACTGCCAAGTCAAGCAAGCCCGCGACAAGAGCCGCTGAACATTCAGAAGCCGGGGAAAATTACCTCGAAGAAGGCAGTCTACAATTTGCCTCCTCCCTCTCCACCAGACGCCGGATGCGGCCACGAAAATCTGATATTCTCGTCCTCTAGACCCTTCAAGACAATCCCGATGGCCCCATTCTTCACCAACCACTCCAACCGATGGTCTCTGTACTCCCTCCTCCTTCCACTTCCCTTCTTCCACGCATCAGGTCCCATCTTCTTCATCGATGGCGCCGCAGCCTCTACCTCCGCATAGGTCTTCTTCACACACTCAATCGCATTGATTCTCTCGTGCCAAAGCTGTAAATTCGACCCCTTCGCCGGTCCTAAACCGTTGATAACACTCCGATTCAAGATTGGCGCAACACAAAAGTCCGCATAACCAATTCCCTCATCACCATTGAAGAACTTCTTCTCTCCAAGTTTACCTTCAAGCCAAGCTAAAATCTGACCAGTTTGCTCCTTTGCAGCGGCAACAAGCCTTTCAGCATCAGAGCCCTCAGCTCTCTTGAACCAATTGATCTCTCCCATGGCCCAATTGATCGCCTCATAGTGCGTATCGCAAAGTTCTTCGATCATCCTCGCTTCTGCGCGAGATTTTGGGTCGCGGGGTAGCATGCTGGGAGATTCCGGAAAAGCTTCTTCGAGGTACATCATGATGGCCGTGGAGTCGAAGATCTTGAACTCTTCACCTCCGCTTCCATTCTTGACAACGAGAGCGGGAACTTCCATGCGTGGGCCTGCGGAGAGGAAAGACGCATTGACTTCACCGGAGCCTAAGTTCGGTGGAGTTTCCTTTTCGAAGGGGAGGCCTTTGAAGCGGAGTGCCATGCGGATTTTCTGGGCGTAGGAGGACATGGGGTGGTCCCAAAGGAACAGCTTGGGTGATGACATTTTGACTCTCAGAAAGTTGTGTTCGACTGAGCGATCGGGGTGCTCGAAGATCCTTTGCTGGCTGTTACAGCAACGAGACGACTCAGTGCTTGATCTTGGGAAGTGCTTGAGCGGAGCGTGACTGCGTGTCTGTGGTAGCTGGGCTAAGTAGGTCTGAGGATGCCGCTCGCTCGAGAGCAAACTTTGCTTCGAAGCGTTACTGTCTTCCGCTTGGTCAACAAGTTTCTTGGAAACGCCGAAGTGATCTGATCCAATTTAGAAATTCGAAGCAGAGGAGAGGGTCGAGATGAAGTCGGCTAAAAGGGTAGCTCCAAATAGCTTCAGGACGTTAGCGTCGGCTCTGAATACTTGACCCCACTTGCCAAAGGGCGTTCTTCATCGCTTGGAAGCAGTTTCCGTGCTGACCAACATTATCGCATCGAAAGAGGATTTGGTGGTGAGTGTGCTGGTAAGATCGGCAGATGTAACGGGCTCTTGGTTGGTGGGCTGTACAATATTATCTACACGAGTATAAGGACTCGACTACGCCAGGCCCAGGAAGATTCACTGGAAATCATGGCTTTTGCGTGGAGAGAGCAATTTGTGAAGCCCAAGTCGAGCGACAGGCGTGTTGCCGCGATGATGTAGAACTCGACTTTCGCAGCCAGCAGCATCGTTCATTCTGGCCCGAAGAAGTCCTGATATGCGAAAATTGCATTGAGATCTTGACGCCCGGAGCTCCCTTTCAGTCAAATCCACCAAAGTCGCCTCCATCCTCCTCGCCACCGGCCTCTGCACTCTCCGCAGACTCTTCACTGTTCAGAACTTTCTTGGGCACTTCAAAGAGCACGCAGTAGTTCTTGCCATCCTCTTGGACCTTCCAACTGCCCAGTCTATGCTCCTTGCCAACAGCCGCAACGACGAGAACACCATTCTTGGCCCTCTCGCCGCGGTCCGCAATCGCCAAGTCATTGACGATGCCAGAAACCACGCCATGCTTTTCCGTGCCATCGGTCACAGCTTGTAAAGCACTCCTCGAAAGAGCAGCAGAGCTCAGCCCAAACTCATCGAGCAAATTCTCGACAGAACTCTCTACGCAGCCCAATCTGCCCAAAGGTTCGATTCGTCTCTTGTCTCGACTGAGCCTCCACACTCGTACATAACCATCCCAAGATCCAGATACAAATACATCGGAGAAGGGTATCGCTCGTAATGCCGTGATCCATCGTGGTTGGGGTTTCGTTCTTGCTTCTTCTGATGGCACCTCTTCTGCGCTCACTTCCGATAGTGGCAGAGGCGGGTCCATTCCGTGCGCAAGTGGATATATGTGAACAGGTTTCTTCTTGTGCACGTTCCAGAGTGCTAGTGAGCCGTTATCTGAGCCTGTTACAAATGTATCATCATCCAGACACGCCACGCGGTCCATCGAGCCTTCGTGTGGCATTTCGTAGTCTTCGCCGACATCTATCCCGCTGTCGTTGTCCTTTGCTTTTTGTTTTGATTGCTTGGGAGCTCCGCCTCCTCTGAACACCAATTGACTTTCCTCGACCACTTTCCATAATCGCGCTGTCCTGTCTCTTGCTCCCACGGTAACACACTTCTCCAGTGCCAGTGCTGACACATCTGCCACCTCTTCTTGATGCCCAAACAACGTCTCGACATACGTCAATTCGTCCAAGCTCCAGATCTTTACCGTCCGATCCCGACTCGCACTGAACAGCTGATTTGTGCCCCGCCGAAACGACAAGCTATCAATCGAGTCGCGATGGCAATTCTGGTAGTAGAATGCCTTCAGCGGCGTTAGCGTCGCCGGATCCCATACAATCAACTTCTTGTCCAGCCCACCCGTCGCCACAAACTTGCCATCCTGACTCGCTGCCACACATCGGATAGCTTTGTTATGCTGCTCCATCCCCTTCGTCTTCTCTCCAAACCTCTTGCTGACTGCAAGTAACTTCGGCTTCCTACTCCTCTTCTTCTCTCCCTCCTCTTCCTCCCCAACCACCTCCGGCAGCTTCCACTTCGCCAATACACAATCTTTGCCGACCGTATACGCCACTCCGTCCTTCTCACAAACCGCCACGCTTGTCACACTCTTCTGATGAAACCTCCACTGCGTCCTCTCGGCATGCGACCATTCGAAGTCGCTACTAATCCAACGATATATCCTCCCTTTTGACTCGGCCGTATCCTCCTTCAATCTCTCTCCCATGCGTCTCGCCAGATTCTCCTTATCAATTTCCGCAGCATCAAATCCCGTCTCATCGAGAATTTCCTTCTGCATGTTGGCAAGGTATTGCTCCGCAAGGCGGATCCGCTTAGAAGCGACATCCTCATTTTCGTCCTCGCTGGATTCTTCATCGGAGCTGTGGACGTCTAGCGCGCGATTGCGAGAAGATTGGTGTTCGTCGTCGTCCTCATCATCGGAGCCAGAGATGGATTCGTCGCGGATTTTTCGTGGTTTGGTGGAGGGCGCTTTCGAGGATTTTGTGGGAGCAGAGTCTTGAGCTCTTTTCCGCTTCTTTTGCGAAGCGGGCAGCGTGAAGAAGGACGACATGGTGGGCGAAGACAGGCGGGCGGCGAGTGGATGATCAGTTCTACAATTTTTGAGACGAAAGTTGCTCGAAGCTGTCGGATCGGATGAATATTTGACCGATGCAGATTCAGCCGAAAACCTCTCCGTCCTTCCTCCTTGTGACCGACTGCCAGAACATAAGGCATCACGACTGTCGAAATGGAAAGAACAGAGCGAAAGACACCAGCGGTCTGCGACTGAAGCTGAGCTGTGACTACATGCCGCTACTACTAGAATGCCTCCAACGCTCCCTGCCCAGAAATGCCCCAAACCTCAACAGGCTTGATGATGGGCTTATACCCGCCTAGCGACTTCGCGGGCACCCAATTTCCATGAATCTGCGCCTTTACATGTAAAGGCAACTGGACGATCGCCACAGGAGTCTCGAACTTCTCAGTATCCAACACCACCACATCACAGCGATTAGCCTCTCGCCTTTCGACCAACGCGATCACCCATCCATCACCCTCTGGCGCGTCGTCCGTTCTCGGCACGAAGATGGGCTCTTGCACAAGCGAATTATCTCCTGCATAGAACCAGCGAGTCTCGCCGGTTTTGTTGCTGTGCATTGCGATGCCATTGAGCCCGTGGAAGACGTTCTTTCCGCCATCCGATTTCTTGGGAATGAAGGCATTCATCCAGACGATATCGTACTTGGAGCTCATGAAACGCTCATCAATGCGTGGGAACTCGGATGGAACGTCGAGGATAATCTGAGGATCCTCAAGATCGGCGCGATCGGGCTGCGTGGGATCGATCTTCCAGCGAACGTAGTCAGCTTTAGTGTCTGCGGCAGGCATGCGAGGATACTCCTCGTCCGGAGGGAAGAATGGGAAGGCATTGTCGTGCACACGACAGCTTTCGATGAAGATGAGGCCATCTTCTTCCCATGCTGCGGCAGTGTGGATCGGCATGCAGTTCTTCCAGTCGTATGAGCGGACCTCCTTCGGCTGCCAGCCTGGAGCTTTAGGATTCGCGGCGTCGCGGGGAACTGCAATCAATGTAAGGCCTCTACTGTAGTCGTATGCCCAGTGTTGGCCGCCTTTCTGCATCCGAGCAACATTGGCCTCGAACGGCCAGACGAATAGAATGAGCCAGTTGGGAGTAATGGCGCAGTCATGAATGAAGCCCGGAGTCTCGTGTGGATCCTGGATCCAGAACTCGTTCTTGATCTTGCCGGCGCGGTCGATAGAGTAAGTCACAATGTCTCTGGTTCCGAGACCTTTGGCTTCGTACCCAAACACCACAAGCTCATCCTTGTAAGGGTCATACTTCGGGTGAGCAGTGAAGGTCTTCGACTTGATTTGCTTGAACGGGTCGTAGCATCGCGTTTCCAGAGTGATTGGGTCAACGCCATATGGCAAGGCGACTTCCTTCAGTGCTAGCAAGTGCTCGGCCCAGTAAACAAGGTTGGTGTTGGCTGTCGAATCGACAGCGGCTCTGTTGAACATTACTATTTGGAGGTGCTGACGACGGTTCAATGGATACAGACCTCACGCATGGATGATGGGAGAAAGGATTCCTATAGAGACCGAACAAGGCTTTATTGGCCTTTCGCTCGAGCTTGTACCTCTCTGTCTCGATGTACCTGGTTTTCATGTCGACCCGCCCATTGTGGAACTGGAACACCGAGATATTGCCGTCTCCATCGATGGGAACGTTGTCTGGATGCGGGGGAACGAATGGATCGCACATGACACGATAGAAGTTGCCATCGATGGCCTTCGGCACCTCGCCAAGGACGACCAAGTCCTCGACTTCACCCTCCAGCCGGCAAGGTGAGCTTCCTCCAGCAAGATCGAGCGCGACTGGCCAGTTCGATCTCAGACCATAGTTCCCGTCCGTTGCTTCGGGCGCTGCAGTGGAAGTAGGAGGAACGTCTGGTGCTCGCAGCTCTGCGGCTGCTTGCTGAACCTGAGGGGTCTGAGTCTGAGGCTCGACTGTGATAGTCTGAGTGCTTGTAGCCATCTTGAATATCCAGCGTCGCTTGAATCTGGTGAAAAATGGAACAGTCCGTCAAAAGTACCTCCATGCCGCCTGCGAACAGGCAACTTTTATGTGTCGCACAGCATCGTTGATCTGCGCCGACAATCTCCTTGCCCCGCATCGTTCGCCAGGTGTACTCCAAGTCTACATTCTGGACGTCGAATCAGGAGCATCGTGATGTTCGGCTTACCCGTGTGCCTGAGAGGAGGTGCACTCGGACAAACACCACATCCTCCGGAGAAATCCACAGCGCCTCGGAAAACGCTCACATTGACCACAAAACTGGTCAGGTATTTCCAATTGCCGTTGCAATAAGGTTTCGTGAGCATGTACTCCTGCTTCTTTCGCCCTGGTCGTGTTTGCTACTGCCTAGGACAAGAATTGGAGAGTGAAGTACAGCCACGGCTCTTGCCAAAGGCGGCAGCTGACTCAGCAAGCGCGACTTTCCAGACCTCAAGGTCGCACCCGTCATCTCGCTCCTGTCCTCACACCATCACCGTCCGCTGCTTGCAGTCCCCACGCTCTACGCATACCGAACAGACAGCGATCGCATGGGAAAGGACAGTATGCCGACCTCATGGCGGACATACGCGCCTCCAGTCGACGCCGTATGCAATCAGTGACCCGACGCTTCCTATAAAACGCCCTAATGCTAGCAGCTCTCACCTCGTCGATGAATTGGTGTAGTTTCTGCAATCGAAAATGCTCCCGTCGGTAAGTCATCCGACCTCAAGCGTCACAACTAGACTTACAAATTCCAGAGACGCACTACAACGGCACCAAACAACCTGTCCCAAGCGGGGAAACCAACCTTTGACGAAAGGCGTTCGATCACGAGGCAGGAATCGTCATTCGTGTGAGAACGTATGTATAGAACCTGTTCCTCCAAATGATTGTCTGATCTTTGCAGTGTGCCAAGAAGAAGCTGTATTGTGATGGCGGCTCGCCATGCGGCACTTGCGCTGGCAAACACGTGAGCTGCTCGAATGCAGTGACTGACAGCGCAGCGACCTCAAGAGGCGCCTCTCGTGATCGCGAATCAAGAGTGCAAAGCCAGTTTTCGACTTCCTTTCTTCTGCGTGACGGCGAAGAAGAAGTCTTCTCGTCCAGGTTCAACTTTCCCCGCCCGCCTTCCAGAGATACTGCCGAGAGTCAGTCTGGAGATATTGCAGACTCAATGGAATTCGAATTCGACTTCAACGCAAGCATCTTTGGGCCTGCATTCTTCGAATCTGAGGTCTGGCCCACTGCGGATGTGCTTGTGTCTGGCAGCGAACGTGGAACCACACCGACTCCGCACCTCGACGTGTACGGCGTAGCTGACCATCTTGATCGTTTTTCAAGTATCACTTTCGCGCTATCAGAGTATACCAGTCCAGATGGATCTGCATTGTCGACTTCTGACACTTTGACCAACTTGCAGCAAGTCTTCAGTCAAGCCAGAGTGGTAAAGCACATCGAGGACTATTTCCGAGGCTGGCATCGCAACTGCCCCGTAATTCACAGGCCTTCGTTCAGGATCAGCGAGGTTGATGACGTACTTCTGGTCGGGGTGATTCTGCTCGGAGCCATGTATTCAACAAGTCAGAAGGAGCGCAGCATGGCAAGTATGATTATGGCGTATGGCGAGGAATTCATTTTTCGTGCTGTGTCATCAGTCGCAAAAGGGAAACTTCAGAATCTTGGGGCGAACGGTGTCAATGAAGATTTCCAGATTGTGCAGGCTGGATTCTGCATGGTTGTCGTTCAATTTTGGACCGGAGACGCAGAAGCAAAGCAACGGGCTATGACCACACGTTTTGTACAGGTCATCGAGGTGAGCTTTGGAGTCAGCCCTGCAGTACAGATGGTTGGTATTGATTTGTGCCCAGGCAGCCTACTGCATCGATATCTTCAAGGCCGCGCATCAGCTCGATGACCGTATTAGCGAGCGGAGGTGGCTCCTGAAAGAGGCCAAAGTAAGGTGAGTTCGATCGTCTTCGGAGGAAATGACAACACATTTAATGCAAGAGCTGTAGGACAGCGGCGTGGCTCAGCCTGCTTGATTGCGCCTTCTTGTTCTTTCGTGGCATACCAACCCGAATCCTGACATCCGAGATCATGTACGGCCTGCCTTGTGTCGAGACAGTATTCGAAGCAGAACACCCTTTTGCCTTACCACAGTTTTCGTTCTGCAGAGCATTCAATTCACAAGAAGCATTCCAGCGGCTGTTCTTGCGGCAAGGATATAATGACACCCGCGCATTGGATCTGACTGTGCTAGACACTTTCATTCTGATACACAGTAAGACCCTTAACTCCTGTGCAGCTATCTTCTCTCTGACTGTTGCTCACTATAGTGCTGTATCGGTACACGAGTGACGTCTTATCCCTGTCGCTTTGCAGAGCTTTTTCGAGTGAGTCGGAGGCTTTCACTACTGATATTCGATATGCGCTGGACACATGGCACAAATACTGGAAGCACCTGAAGACACATGCACAGCAGCAGAACCAGTGGGATGGTATGGGCTTCTGGCGCAATGGTGATCAATACGAGACCGCCATTCGATTGCTACTGACCCAGTCGGGAGATCCTGAGCTGAGGCTACTTCTTGGCAGCCATGTCGACAGACTGGATCTTCTCAAACGATTGACAATGAAGCGACCGCCCGTATGACAAGGCATGAGGCCGCAAAATAGCATGTGCTCCATCAACCATTCACAAAGACACCTTGGACAGCCGAAAATGGTAAAAAGTGGGGCACGGATCCTATTCACGAAGCAACAATTGTGGCTCGGGCAACATCGCTCAACTCTAAACTTCACGCAGCGACACAATCGGAAAGACACGGCTACTCGAAGCACTGCCTTGACAGCTTGAATATTATCAGATTGGCTGAGTGCTGATTCTGACGACAGGCAGCGGGGCACAAAGGCGCGACAACGAGAGAGAAATTCAAGATGCCAAAGACAAGCGCCAACAAAGAGAGGAGTGCGGCAAAGAAGCTGGGTCCTGCTGGCAACACATCCGACGTCTGCAAGCGGAAAAGAGCAGGCAGCATCTCTGACGCGTCCACGCACAGCGACAGTAAGGACTCCAAACTCGAAATCGCAAGCACACAGCCTTCGCTAGCACCGCGGAAGCGTGCTCGAGTCTCACCACAGCCCAAGATGCCCACCGAAGGAAAGCAGAGAGCACGAAAGACGAAGCAGGACTGTTCCGAGGAACTTGTGGACATGTCTGAATGGATGTCACCAAATTCGAAGGGCAATTCGAGCTCGATGTGGCGGCCCAAGAACAAAGCGCGAGAGGAAGAAATCGCGCTCGGTCCAAGTGTCTACGCAGTAGTCAAGGCTGAGCGCGCCGCACCCAGATCATCAACGCCTCAGAGTCACGTCGATTCTGTCGATTCCAACGCTTCGAGTCGGCGCTCCCCAAAGGCTCAAAAGCGAAATGCAGAAGAAGCTGGTGCCGCGCGGGAGGCGGAGAAGGCATCTGTTGCGGACATGATCGCTGGAAGAGGCCTATTCGCTTCAGCCAAAATTGGTCCTGAATTTACTGCGCTGCTCTCTGCTTACGGGATCTTGTGTCCATTCAAGAGGAGTAATGGCGAGATTTATGATCCTATCTCTGCCTGGCCGAACACGAGCACCACAGAACTCCGGAGTATCTCGTGCGCTTCGGCTTATGCAGGCAGCGTCGACATTGGCCAGATCCAGAAGGGCTATGAGGGAATGCTGAGGACGCATCCGAATCCTGGGGCTTGGCGGACGTGGGAAGACGAAGTCGAGAAGGTTCATGTCGCACGGGACGATGTGGATGAGCTGAGCCTGTGAGAGGTGTCTCGGCGCTTGACGATACCCGGATAGTATTGTGGCAGGCTCCGCCCATGCCGGTCTGAGCTTGATGACTGCACTAAAGCTTCGGGTCTAGGTGAAGAGACGCGGAGGCCAAAATCGATGGGCGTGATTGAAACTCATGGAAGCGCGTTCACTTTCATCGCAAACATTCGATAGCCCGATCAGTGCTACGGAAATCCAGAAGAGGAAAAGCTTGTCAACGGAAAAATAACAATTCGCATCAGGCTCGCTCGCTCGCAGGTCCTTCTCATGCGTCAGTACCCGGTCCTATCCCACGAACCTCGCCATAACCCAAGCCTCATACCTTCACTTCTTTCCCTTCTCCAAAAGCCCTTCACATGTTAGCCCAAATCGCTCCCATCAATCGATTCGCGGTCTTCGTCACATAATCCGC
Source organism: Cercospora citrullina (assembly GCA_013365195.1). NCBI lineage: Eukaryota > Fungi > Ascomycota > Dothideomycetes > Mycosphaerellales > Mycosphaerellaceae > Cercospora > Cercospora citrullina. The sequence continues at coordinate 115,675 of JAASFF010001175.1, forward strand.
TGTCGCACCCAATCCATTATTCAAGTTACTCGGATCCACGCTTCCAGAATTATACTGTCTGAACGCAGCATACCAGTTTCCCTGCTTTGCGTAACATTGTTTCAAGCCATCGCCAAAGGCTGTGCCTGATGTTCCATCGCGGATCATTTGGAGAATACTGCCTGCTGGGTCGGCAGGGTTGAAGGTCACGCCGTTGTGGGATTGCATGAGGCCTGGGTTACGGACGCCGTTGTTGGTCTATGTTTGGAAGTGTTAGTGAGAAAGCTGATAAAGTGAAATAGCTGAGGGAGGATGTACAGTAGGAGCGCGAACATTTCCGCCGGTCTCTTGCATGATGATGCAGAGGATGACTCGTCTGTCTACGCCGGATTCTTGGGAGACGGTGAGGATGGAACTTCGAATGAGAGCGATTTCTGCTTCAGTATCATGCAGCCTCATGAGGCGCAAATTCTGCTTCCAGAGTGTATCCCAGTTTGCCCACTGATTGGGATTGGGGTAATTAGATGCTGGACCATTGTATGGAATGAAGGACCTTGCGCCAGGGATAGTGCCATTCGTTGGTGGAGCAGGAGCAGGTGCTGGTGCGGGTGCTGGTGCGCTGCCTCCTCTTGGAATGTTGATGACTTGGCCAACTTGCAGAGCGTTCGGGTTGATGCCGGGATTGGCTGCTTGTAAAGCATCTAGAGAAACTCCATTCTTTTGGGAGATTGTCCAGAGAGTGTCGCCGGAGACGACTGTGTACTTTGTCGTGCCGGACCCTGGGAGATTGAGGACTTGTCCAACCTGGAGACTTGAAGCAGCAACGCCCGGATTGGCTGCTTGGAGTGCATCGACAGAGAGACCCAATTTCTGGCTGATCGACCAGAAAGTGTCGCCAGATTGGACTGTGTAGGACATCTTGGGCTACCCAAAATTGGAATTGGGAGGTGAAATTGACTTCTCAATGACTCAAATCTGGATATCTAGGGCGAATGGGCAATGGAATCTCTACTACCTGGCAGTCAGAAATCCAATTCACAGCTATCCGTACCGAACGCCTACCTTCTTCATCAGTCGCTTTGTCCAATTTCCTTTGTTGCCCGCATAATCGTTGCCAACACAAAACAGTTGCACTGATGCACTCAACATATCTACCAGATCCCGCCGAAGCCGCTCCTGTGAAGTGATGCAATATTTTAGAACTTCGCATGTGCTTATGCAGGTTAGTCACGAAAATGATGTCGATGGTCTTGGCGCCTGGCGAGAAAAAGAAAGGTGTAGCTGCCCAAAGCAGTCCAAGACCTCTTCATCCTTCCGGCTGGACCAGTGGACGACAAACAAGTCATCAAGAGATGTATTGGCAAGATTTGATGTATCCCGGCTTCGATGGATTCCAGGATTATCACTTCACGCCAAAGCGAACTGCTCGTTCGTGCTTGTTGGCATTTTGAAGGGCTTTGCTGACGCGAATGCGACGACCGTGTTTCGACTAGTCAATACCTCGCTTTCAACAATTCCCCAGGCCATGGCATCAAGATACTCTCTCGATCACGACTGACGACGCCCTGCAGAGCATCAACCCACCGAAATGAGCCGACAACTTGCTCGCGGAAAGGCTTTGCGAAATGCCACTTCTTGCACAGCACCGACGTCGACTGAGTGGAGCATATCAAGAACATGGGAGCGGATATCTTCTTCAACCAGATGCTTTGCCGCTGTCCGAAAGATGTTGGTAAGAGTCTGGTCTGCGGGATGTCAGACGTTGGAAACGACCAGGTGAAGTCGTGGCCAAGCATCCGTGTTCCCTGTCACACAACAGCACCGGCGTACACCGGTTCTCAACTAGATTTCTTTCGCTTCTTCTACTTCTCTCAAGTGCCTCGACTCTATATGTCATCAAATCGCTGTTGGAGCTTGTGCTCTACGAGGTGATCTGCTCGTGCTGCTTGAGAAAGGCAGCCTCCAACATGAACATATCGGCGCGATCACACGTTTTGAGTTCGTCCTCAGACCACCACGGGCACCGACGAACCATTCGCAAGAGGCAGAGATAGCATGGATCGTTCTTGCAAGGGCTCTCAGGAACACCAATCGTTGTCGACTCCCACGTGTTCCACCTGCTTGGCATTCACAGGGCTGGGCTACTGGCGATTACGACCACACCATGAGTGAGGGTAGATTCATCGCGTACTTTCGGCGGTCTAGATGGAAAGCCATCGTCGGCAGACCAGTTATCTCCCGTGTGGTCCGGCTTTGCTACTGGCCTGGCCAGCCGACAGAGGAAGGATGAGGTCAGTCAATCCATGTATAGTGGCCTCACGGGGAAAGCGACTGGCCACGAAGCAACCAGACAGGTATGTTTACGGAAACTAAAGAAGTTCAGCAGGTTTTCTGGCGCCACGAAGAATAATGGAGCCAGCCAGTGACCGATTCCATCTGTAACGCAGTAATGCCTCCAGCTTTTAACAAGTGAGCCTGCGTGTGTTCGAGAGACCTTGGAGACACACCACGCCCAATGGGGCAATCGTAGAGAGTGGAAGGAGTTCGGCACATTCTCACGGAATGCCCTCATCTCGTTGAATCGAGAATGGCACACACAACTGCGCCTTACTCATCGAGCCTTCGGAAAACGAGATGTCCGATGCAGCCTCAACGACGCTGCAAGATGTGATAAGACAAATTTCTATATAATGGCACGTCAACATCATGGCCAATACTTGTCAGATAACAGCAAACGCAGCACCAGTCGCGACCCCACCAGCCAGTTCCCTACAACAGGAACCATGCAGCTCTCTTGCCCCATCACCTTCCTTCTGGCAGCATGCGCCATAGCTGCACCTATTGGCCGACCAGTTTACAGTACGAGCACGCAATGATCGCCAAGCTGCAGACATACTAATGTTATCTGTCACAGAGCGCGGAGGCTTCGACATCGTGCTCAACCAACGAGACGACCCAGCTCCAATTGCCCTCCTCGAATCCCGCAACAACGACGATCTGGACTCATGCAAGAATCCCCACCCCTTGACAGAAGAAAACAAGTTGGGCTCTTGCACAAAGGACAAACGAGGTCGCTACTCGAAGAGTTTCGGACAACGATCTATCACCAAAGAAGTGGTTAAGCGTAATGCGTTCCGCAGCCGAGAAGATAACATGAAGCGGGATGCTTTGGCCAAGCAAGCAAGTAATAAGAAGCGTGATGCTCTGGCCAAGCAAGCAAGTAACAAGAAGCGCGGAGCTGTCGATAAGGACAATTCATTCAAGTCGCCAGAGACTGTGAAGCGCAATGCTCGCGCGAATGTCATGAAAAGCTTCGCCCGTGGATCTGAGAGGGGTCATTCTGTTCATCGGCGAGACGCTTCTAGGCGAAGCATTAAGGACTTTCGGGCTTTGAAGAGGAGCAATATGAATGGACACTTTATTGTTTGAGACGGCGGGGCGAGTGCAATTCGAAGTGTGTGCGAGAACATATTTGATCGGCGTTTCTTTTGTTCAAAATGTACGCGTAACTTCAAGCAAGTCAAGTCTATTACTCCCCGCCTCTGCAATCCGCTCTCTTCAATCTAGTTTAGTATGCCTGGCTCAGTTCGGCCAGTTGTTACTCGCCGCATCGGCTTCTTCATCTTCCTCCATATCATCGTCGTCGCCCAACAGATCCAACGCCTTCAGCCACTTCTTCGAGGCTGGCTGCAAATCACGAATCTCGTACTCCTCGCCCAAGACAATGCTGCGGTCCCATGGAAGATCACCCAATTCCGTTGCAGTGAAGTAGTGAATGCCCGAATCGTCGTGTGCAGTCATGCCGTATCTGCCTTCACCCAATGCGTGGTACACATCGCTCATGCCCCAAGGACCGGAAGCGCCTGGCTCGTCTGGTTCGTTGATGTAGGTGTGAGTAAAGCCGAAGGTGCCTGGGCGGACAGTGCCAGGACCTCGATGGATCTGAGGAGGGTCGGAAAAGCCTCGATCAGATTCGTGTACATATCCGCGGCCGCAACCCCAGCCGCGTCGAATCGCTGCGCGTTCCTTGCGGCGTTCCTTGCGAAGCTCGGCCTTTTGGGCCTCGGCATCTTGTGGGTAGTAGCGCTCTGGACGATTCATACCAAAGAGCTCACCGCCGTACCGATCCTTGTGCTTGTCTGCCTTCGTGGGTTTATACTCTCGCGGCGCAATCATCGGGAGAGCCATGTTTGCCATCTGATTGATCAGCTTTTTCAATTCGCTCTGCACCTCCAGCGTCGTATATGGTGAGGCGCTTAGCGATGACTTGCGGATAAAGGCCTCTGCAACATTCTCATCGAAGATCTCCAGCTCTCTGCCAGTCTGCGAAGCTTCTACTGCGTAGTTGCACGCGTTTCTGAATGAGCTGGGCAAGTGGACACCATGTGTTGAGTCTCTTGGAACGATCTGATCGCCTTCGTCCTCGCTGTCGGTATCGAGATTCCATGCATAATCTTCTTCAGCGTTGTAGTCCGGATTGTCTCGGACATGAGCCCAGTGCTTCTCGCCGAGTTGCTGATGTGTGAGCCACTCAAGATGTATGTTGTGGGCGATCTCCTGCACACGCTCGAGGTGGGTAGGGGCATGGACACTGGAAAAGAAAGCAGTCTTGACCGGTTTGCCATGACCGACGGCCGCATACATTGGGGCCATGTCGGGTATGTGGGTCGGTAGCGCCAGAGCCTGAATTTGCTGGCGCAGACTCTCGATCTGCTGCTTCTGATTATCTCGAACGCAAGCAGCCTTGAACGCGTACTCGGGATCAAGACCCAGCCTGAAGGTGAGATCATCCAGGGGGCTTCCACTGCCGATGTAATGGCGCATCGCATCGGTGAAGATCTCCTCGCACTCGAGCTTGCGCGCAAGGGCTATGTGAAAGTGATAGTTCTTTTTCACGTCCGTCCAGATACCACTCTTGTTGAATAGCAGCTCTTGTAGGCGAGGAGCAATTTCAGCGAGCAGATCGTAAAGCTCGGCGTACGCTGCAATGTCTGCAAAGTCTTCATGCTCAAGCCACTCGTAGACGTACTCTTTGTACAAGAGCTTGAACATGACTTTGTGGTTAGTGCGAATCCTCTGGAGATATTCCAAGGCAGTTTCGAGTCTCCGGCCTTTCTCGTCCCACGAAGACTGGTTTCTGAAACTTTCCAAGGTGTTTCGACGATGCGTGAAGCCATGTGCATCGCTAGAGAGGTAGAACACCGAGATGCTCTTGTCGTGCTCTCCTAACAGAACGTCAAGCGAGTACGGGCCGGAAGGTGGCTGAAGCGGCGTTAGTCTAGTTGAAGTTGCATCGAGGGCTACACGTACCGTCTTGTTCAAGGTCACAGTGCGTGTCTCCTTGTTCAGCACAAGGTAGTACTTGAGTATTTTTCGACTCTTGCCCGACGGTTGATGCTGAATTGTAGTTGCCACTCCGCCCCAGTCATGCTTTTCGCCCCCTCCGAAGAAAATGGAAGCACGGCCCAGTACCTCGCTGTTCAGGACCAAATGGCGCTCCGGGTCATCAGTGAGCGCGATAATGCGGTCGCCTTCCTCATAGGCGAGCTCGCGCACATAGGAGATCTCCTGCGGGTGCGCCTCAGGCTTGTACACCAAGCCAGGCGCCATGTCGATGGGATCGAGGCTCGAGTCAGCGAGTACCCAGGAAAACAGTCGACGGGGGCAGCTTCAATGCGTGGCTTCAATGGAGATGGATGATAGGATAGGGATCGAGCAGTAGATTGAGTAAACTGTTGCTGTGTGAGGTGGTTGGGTTGTGTGACCGGTATCGAGGAGGTGGTCGAGAATGAGTTGTGGTTGCAAGCTTGGTGGAAGCTGGCATTTCATGCTTCAGAAGTGGGTCGACCTGGGTGAATGATGGCTTGGTCAATCCGGATTGAATACAGACACTGTGAAAAGTCTGTGAGTCACGAACCCCATCATTCACCTGTTCACCACTCCATCTGATTAGGCATGAGCATGGAAGTCCAGAGGGACGCAACGCAGCCGCTTGCACCTCGTGAGGGAGAGCTTTGCATCGTATTCAAGCAGGCGAAAAGCGGAGGCATCGTCGGCGAAGAACTCGAGTACCCAGTATGCTGTCTTGCAGATTCTACCAGTGACGTGACCTGGTCAGTCTCGGTGTATACTAGGCGCAGATTAGCATATAGAAAGATCAATGAAGACGAGATCCAGTTCGGGCAAGAGCAACTCCAGAAGAAAAAGAAGACGACAAGAGACGAGAGCCTGACAGCAAGCAATGTCAAACCGCCGCCAGCAAACATCCAGCCCGATCCACAAACCTTTTCCCCTTGAGATAAAACAATTCGTACAATGCACTACCCACAGACACCTGCCACCGATCATACATCGCTCGGCTCCTCGGACCCCTCGCCCATCCCACTACTTCTTTTCGCCTTCTCCTCCCCAGCAAGCGGCTTGCCAGCCAAAATTCTCCCTCTCTGTCCTCTTCCGATCTTCTCACTCGCTTCGACCGGCGTCTCCTTCTCCACCTTCCTCTCCATCGTCTTCGTAACCTTGACAACAACCACATCCGCCTCCTCTCCATCATGCAAAACATCACCCTTCTTCAACTTCTGCTCCAATTCCCTCGTCTCCTGCTCCGTCCGATTCTTCTTCCTCTTCCAACCCGTCTTGAACAACTTGCCCAACTCGAATCTCGGGAAAGGATGCGCTTCTGTATTGAATACGACATCACTCAGAGGAAGAATTTCTTCGTCGGTGAACAGTAAGTAGAAGTACTTCAGCGTCTCGGCCAACCAGAAAGACTCCATATTATCTCTTAGATGAACCGGGCTTTCCAGGACACTGGCGACGCTGGAAAAGCCTTCTCCGTCGGGAACGAGAGTATGTTTGACAAACGCTTGGAACATTTGCCAGCCCCAGTGACGATATTGTTCGTCACCTGTGATGCGCCACATGTAGAATAAGCTCTCGACAGTCTCGGGACGTTGGAGGTTGTGCACATCTGCGGCCTTGAAGATGAAGTCTTTTGCGACAGTGTCTTCGGTCGTGGTACATTTCGCATCGAGGCATTTGTTGAATTCGGCAGGGCTCTGCGGGAGCTCCTTCGGAGAGAAGTCGTTGTACATGAGCGGCGGGTCGTGGATGTGAAAGTGGGCAATTTCGGGTGCGAGGCCTGTCTTCGTTTGATACATGCCGATGCAAGTCTTGGTCAGCTCGTGAGCGAGGCGCATGTCTTCTTCTTGCTTCTCGGACCAGTTGGGTTGTTTCCTGGCCTGTGCGAGCGACACGCCACCAGTCGTGGCTAGCGCAATGGTGCCTCCCATGAAACAGACAAGATGGTCCTCTTTCGGCTCCAGGCGCGAGTGCAGCCCAGCTGGCCTCTCCGCGATCAGCGTGTAGTTGTTTGGATAACTATACGTGATCAGATGCTTCTTGACACCTGCCAAGCTCTCATCCCACATTTCGCGATAAACCGGTTCCTGGTGGGAAGTTTGCAGATATTGCTTGATGAGATACTCGTAGTAGCTGTCGCCTCGACTCCCTAAGCGAATGTTGTCGCCCCGAAACGTGCCTTGATCAGCGTAGATGAAGATGGGCACCAAGCCGTCTTCAGCTTGATTGTCGTCAACCACTCGCATAACTTGCTCGGCATGTTCCCAGTAATGTGTTTCGCCAGTCAGCTTGGACAAATACTTCATCTCCAATTGTAAAGTGGTGGCTTCCGCAGTTGATGACGCGCCTCCGTCAGCGTGTGAAGGCAGTCCTTGCATCTTCGCCAGATTCACACTCGCAAAGGGGACTCCAGACTTGCTCTCATACGCTCCCAGCAGTCGATCTGCCAGATCCACGGCCTTCTCAATGTACAGGTCATCGCTGAGCCCATCCGTCGTCGGCGCATACTTGCCCTCAAACTGCGTGCTCAAGTAGTGTGCGCTCAGCAATCCACCAAGCATCCGAATCGTCGTCTCAAAAGTATTCACATCGTGGTCCTGGTCATATGTTAGGTTCGAATGTATCCACTGTCGTGCATGTTCCAATTCTGTCGTCAAATTCATAATCATCATTGTGTCAAGCGCATCGACAATGATCCATCCCATGCCTTTCGGCGTCATGAGCTTGCCGTTGTGAGAAACAGGTTGGTATTCGTCGAAGCCTGTAGGGTATCGTCAGCGCCAGCTTCTTGTATGTGACACACCTCCCAGACAGGAGGACATACTATATGCCAATACATACCCCAACCATACTTTTCATATCCTGCCCAGCTGATTTGAAACGCGTCTTTCACACTCAGCGCTCTCTCATTCCAATCCACCTTTTCCTTCCCACTCCACAATCCCCATCCACTCCCACTCTGTTGTTTCTGCCCACCGGATCCAGGTGTCGCTGGTGAAGCCGAACCCTTCGTGTCTGACGACCCTCCGCCAATCCAACTCAGCGGGCTTAGTATCCCGAACCACCAACTCAGCACAGCCAGAACTCCCAGCCCGGCGCCCAAAGTCCTCTTCTTCCTCATCCACTGTCTGGCATTCCTGCCTCCAGGCCCATAGAAATTGCTCGGTTTATCCTTGTACATGGGCAAACTCTCCTTCCTCCCATCACCAAACATACCACCTATTGTATCACCGACTTTCTCGCTCAAAGTCTGCTGCGCGTCGTGGTTGCTCGTATGCTGAAATCGTGACCTCCCGGAACTCTGCCAGTTGTCAACGCTGTGTGAAGCCGCAGCAGCGCCTCCGCTAGCCGGGATGCCGTAGCCGGACATGCTGGACGACGCTATTGAGCTGCCGTGGTTCTGCGAAGCATTGGGGCTATAATTCGGCGATAGGTGACGATCGTGATGGGATGGATTGCTCTCTCTGTTGCTGTTGCTGCTATTCAAACTGCTATTGGAAGTCGAGCGGAAGAGCTGTGAAGCAGGAGATTTTCGTCGAAGGTTGAAGGGATCGCGGTTGGTGTTCATACCAGATGACAGCCAAAGAGTGTGTGCTGGTTGCTATACTACAGACGCGTGTTTGCAGTCCGACAGCTGTTCGAACAGCATCGACAGGGATACGATCCCCTAAACCTTAGGCGAGCATTAGCGCCAAATTTAGCGCCAGGCGCCACTTTCACGTGCGTGACGACGACATGGCGCAGCTACGCGATGGCTTTGTACAACAACGAACAACACATTACGATTTGCTGCCTGATTTTCGATAACTTTCTTCATCTCCATCAAGCAATCTGTGCCTTACTCAGAGATTCCATCGAATCAAGCAGATTGACTGACTTGCTAAAGAACGCCACCCGCCACAATGCCAACCGCACTCGACAAAGCCCTCAATTCCAAGAACCTGTTCGTAGGCTTCACAGCTCTAGTTACAGCAGCCACAGCTTGGTATGCAAACGCAAGCCCTTGCACTTGCCTCCTCTATTGTTCATTGCTGATCCGTTTCGTTACTACCAGGTCAATCTGGGGCCAAGACCTCTTCCCCTCCACCTCAGAACCATCCGGCAGCCCAGAAACCTGGACAGAAGCCGAATTGAGAAGTTGGTTGGAGAGAGTATGTCATTAAACTCCCCGCTTGGTCTCCTATATTCGTCGAGAAGCGTTGTGAAGTTCTCGTGCTGATACTGCAACCAGCGAAACCTGCCCACCCTCAGCACCGAGACACGCGAAGACATGTTAGCTCGCGTGCAGAATATTCTGTCGAACATTCGACCGGCGAGAGACTAATTTATCTGCCCATCCGACGCTTGTGATGAGATGCTGCTATGCGGTAGTCCTCCGTTGTGACAGAGGACTGGGAAAGGCAAGCGATGAGTGAGCGACCTCGGGCGAGGAGACATTGCATGATGTTAACGTGTTACGATACCCTAAGTATGTCTTGGAAAAGAGAAGTTTGATGATTTTCATGGCATTAATTTGAAATCTGCTGGATTGGTGCTTGCAAGCCTGGGCACGCGCGTCTGTTGGCTGGACGCTGGCAGCCTAGCATTTGCTGAAGCTCTCTTGGAGGAGAGTGCAAAGTGCAATCTCCTCGACCTCTGATTCGGACCAATCCGCATCCTCGGTATTGTACAGTATGGCATCGCTCCGCTCTCGACAAGAACACAAATTCTCCGCCCGCTTCTCGTCGCAACAGCTCAATCCTCATCACTCTCCACCCCAGCCTTGCCTTGACGCTCGTCCTGCAATCCGGAAGCATCGCCAAGCGTACTCTCGTCATCAGAGTCAGAGTCACTACCCTCCAGCTCAGCCTGCGCAAAAGCCTCCGCGGCCTGCTGCTGCAACTTCAAGACCTCTTCCTCCTGGGCCAGCAACTCCGCTTCCTCTCTCTCTTTCTCCGCACGCTCAAGCTCCTGTCGCTCCCTCTCCCTCCGCTCAGCCTTCTCTCGCTCCTTTCTCGCCTTCTTCTCAGCCTTCTCAGCCTTGACTTTTGCTGTCTGCTCTAGCAAAGCCGCGGTCTTCTCTCGGATCGCTTCGAGGTTGCGACGGCGCGCTTCCATGTCGGCGGCATGGCTACTCTCGGCCTTCTCGGCTTTCTCGGCCTTCTCGATCTTGACCTTCTTGGTGGTGGCGCCGGCGTCAGGAGTGGACGATTTGGAGGCGGCGCGCTTGAGCGCGTTCGTGCGATCGGCGGATACGGACGCGGCTTTGGCTGTGCGCGCATCGCGATCGGGAAATGGATTGACCATATTGCCGGCTGCGGACGAGTCGGGCTGAGGAGTGTCCGCGGCCTTAAACGACGAGAGATGTTGTTCCTTGAGCGTGACTTTGAGCTTCGAAATGTCGGCGACTTCTTTGACGCGTTGATTGAAGTCGGTGCGCAGTTTGGCGTAAAGGGAGTGCGACCAGGCTTCTACTTTGGCGATGTTGTTGAAGTACGCGTTCAGCTCTAGCTGAGAAATGCCTTCAGGCCCGACTAGTTCAATGATTTCCGGAAGCTCCGGAACTTTGACGAGTTGGCGCTGGTAGTCATGCTTCGCCATGTTTGTGGAAGGTGGTGAGGACAAAGCAGCGGCTGGATGTTTGCCAGGTGTGTCGGCTTCTGGGGTGAACAGGTTTCTGGTAGAATGTGCATGTGAAAGCGGGTCGTCATCTGAAGTGAGCCTGTCCAGAAATCCACTTCTACGGCGACGTTGAGCAGCTGAAGTCTCGTTGCGCGCCTCATGTCTCGCAGAGTCGTTTCCGTGGTCACCCATAACTTCCGTGCCTCGGTTCGTGGTAATTGCAGGTGGTGAAGTGCGCTTTCCTTTTCCAATTTCTCTGCTGAAAATCATGCCACCAGTCCATTCGCTGGCCCAGTCGTCGGCGAGGTTGGTGTCAGAATCAACGAAGAGAGACCCGTCTGCATTATTCTCATCGGCGGTTGGACTCTCCTGCAAGCCGAGATTGCCTCCCAGTCTCTTGAACTTGCGCGCGTGAGGCAGAGAGCGCTCTGAGCGGGGTGCCGCAAAACCAGGTGGACTCAGGCCAGTCATGTCCTCATAGCCAGGTTCATACGTACCAGCCGCAGCGAGGGACAGAGCGTGCGTCTCTGTGAAGTCGTCCAGTTGCTGCGCTGTATCCTCACGCAAGATGCAGCCGGCTTTGTTGATGGCTTCTTGGCTCCTGTAATAGAAGATAAAGCGGCCCCATGGTTTCGTTCCAAATCGAGGGTGCACGTTCCAGTGATTTCGATGTGTCTTGCTGCGCTTCTGTGGAACTTTGTGGGAACTGATGTGCCGAACCTCCATGGCATAGTCAGGTTTGATGCCGCTTCGTCGAACGGGCTTCTGAAATCGATAAATCCAACCCTCGCCCTCCATATCCCATTCTGCATCATCCATGCGCTGGTCAAGCTCAGTATCTTTGAGGTTTGCCACCACCTGGATACTGCCTACACCTGGCCGCTCCTCCGCTCTATTCTCCTCCTCGATCTTCGCCAAGACAACTGTCTTCTCGTCGATACGCTCTGTGAACAGGTTTGCTTCGTAAACATCTAGAGGGGGCTGGAGCTTGGAAGTCCAGCCCTCCTTGAAACTCGGACAGTCATAGACTCGCTCGAAGTTCAAGGACCGTGTTGCGTAATGTCGCGCGCGCTTGTCTCCGATCCTCAGATCAACCAGGAATGAGCCATCAATCACGAGATCAAAGGAGGCTTCCAATGTGGTGCCTTCGAACTTCCCTCTGACTGTTATATGCTGGCCTGCTTCGACCGGGATGAAGCGCTCGACGATATTCGGGTGCCTTCTGGGGCCAGGGAGGATATATTCCGGCAATTTGTCCTCGTCAGCCCAAACCGTGAGCTCCAGCTGCTGGTCAGTTCCAGCGCGCTCGGCCTTCATGGTGGTCCAGTGACAGTCGATTTGGAGGCTCGGTGGATGCAAAGACGCGAGAGGTGTGTGCTGCCGTTGCGATGGCGGCTAGCGCCGCGATAGATTGCACGTTGAAAGCCTCCGTGACTCGAACAGGTCGAAATGTACCGATGAGAGGGTCCTCGAGGCTTGGAACTCGGGTTCAACAGCTCTTCAGGCACTAGAATGTCAATGTTGCGCGCGAAACCGGCTGTGAAGATCGGACCAGCGCCAAGGTGAAGATTGCGCCTCTGCTCAGGTGCATTGGGTGCGTGATCTGAAAGTGTTCGAATCCAGGGTCGTGCTCTCCGTCAAGGGGTACCTGACAATGCCAAGGAACTTCCACACGAACAACATCACTGTCGTCCAGATTGAAAGAAATCACGGCTCGTACGAGGTTCCGTAGTTTTAGTGCTCGTGGAGACTCTGTTCGAACTTTCACCACGCTCTCAAATATCACAGCCAGGCCTGCGGCAAAGGGTTTGGAGTCACGTCAGTCCTCGCTCATGCATCGTCCTAGAGAGACACGGCTGTCCGCTTCTGCCCGTGTCTTCAGCTCCACGCTGATTTTCTTGAGCAATGTTAGCTTTCCGGGCAATGTGGTAAGATTCATGCTCGAAGCTTGCCAAAGAAGTTGCCCCCTGTGACAGCCTACTCTCGTGGTTGAAAGCGAAAACTGGCACCTCAAGTAGAGAGCACACTATCGCGTCTTCCGCGCCTAAACTACAAAGCCAGAGCTGCGAGGTATCAAGTCAGAGACCGCTTGTGGCTTGGATGTGCCAGTGAAAAGAGCTAACGATCTCAGTCTTTCTTCCGATGTTTCTCTGCATGTCGCCGTTGGTGCAAATACCATGAATGGCGACTATACTGGCCATGGAGTCTTTTGCGTTGTTCGAGAGGTCGCCAGTCACAGTACAACTTTCTCGCAGCTCGCGGATGGTCTTGTGCGTAGTTAAGCCCCATGCGATGCGCTTCCGTTGCGGTCAGGGGGTACAGGAGTTTCGTGCCCCGAACGACGCACTTCCATTCATGACACGCTGCAGCAGGATGCAGAGATGCGCCGTCGCGGTTTGGCCTCCAAAGCACCTGCTTGCGCTGCATTACCGCGTCGAGGTCGCAGCTTCCGCGACAAAAGAGCAAAACATATCTCCAGCCTTGGCGCGCCCTCACACATCATCATCACCACACCAGCAAAAGTGAGAAACACCAAAAGCGAAACATCAACAACTCACTACCTCCGCCGCCTGCACAAACACGCGCACCGACCTCGCAGCTCCAGCAAAAAAAAAACAAATGGTCAGCGAAAATGCAAAAAAAGTAATATTCCAATTCTCACACCATCCCACAAGGACCTCTCACGGGTCTTGAACCCGTCGGCTCAAGACCACTCGGCCACCACACCGCGTCCGATGGGGTGCCGAAGAGGTTCACCCCCGGGCTACTCCACGTTTTGGGTGATTGGTAGATAGAATAATTCCGAACAAATATAAGGGCTCAGCGGAATCGGTGCGCTTCCCTTAGGCAGAACTTCGAAGCCGGGCACGGGAAGCTGACTTTGAGCGTCTCGATGGCCTTGCATAAATTCTGACGCCGCGCGCACAACTCCAAGGCTCAGACTACCCAGGCACTAATATCCTTTGCGCTTTCCAGTCTAGCACGGTGCGACAACAGAACTGCGGTTCTGTCGACAACTTGCTCGCAAAATGTTTGCACGAAGATTTCGCCGCCAGCCGTGGACAGTTGCGCACTCGTTTTTAATGTGGTTGTCGCTGTTGCTCAGCAGCGTCTGCAGTGGGCGAACGCGGAGGTGACGAAAAACGAACATCGTTAGAGGAAAAGACAGCCGTTGACCTAGCAGCGGTAAAGTGAGCGGCCTTGCGCTGTTTCTGCGAGTCGGGGTGGGTTGTGGTGAAGCAGACACTTCACGTGAGCAGATCGCTTCCAATCCTCTCAATAGTGTGGAAATCCTTCCTGGCGCGCCTCCAGCAATGCTGCCTCAAGATTCAGCTTTTGCAAAAGAGAGGAGCAAAAAAAAAGTGTCAGGGCTGGGATCAGAGATCTCCGCCTACTGCCATATCAAAGGCATCCCATAAGGATGCGGCGCTGCGAGCAGGAGAGCTGAGCTAAGCAAGGCGGCGCCCCACCTTGCCCCTTAGCTATCAACTGCGAGGTACCAGGACCAACCCACGGACTACTCTGCACGTTTTGGGTGATTGGTAGATATGATAATACCGAGCCGAAAAAAAACCCCTTCAGTGGAGTCGGCGCGCTTTGCCTTGGGCAAAAAGAGTCGTCGCCAATGCACTGGAAGTGCAAAAGACGAAGATCGAAACCACCGTCCGATAACCAAGTTCTAACCCATTCCTGAAACCTCTTGCTGTTTCTGTAACTGTCACGTCTAGGACGAATATTCAGTTGGGCTATTAACCGTCACCGTACCGACTCGGTGGTCGGTAAAGTCGCTTTTACCCGTCGTCGCAAGTTTGAGGTTCACCGACGGACTGCATCCACGTTTTCGATGATTGGTGGAACAGGGTAAATTCTTGACGAATATGACTCTTCAGCGGAATCGGCGCGCTTTGCCTTGGGCAAAAAAAAGTGATTTGCCAATGCACTCTGAAAGTGCAAAAGACGAAGATCAGAACCAACGTCCGATTACCAATATTCTTGCCCATTCCTTAGACCTCTGCTGTACGGTTGTCGAGAGTCCGTAGACTCGATCTTCAACTAGGTACTGATCGCATTGGCGTCCCAAGCGACGTTCGCCCGTCATTGCATTGTTGAGGCCCACCGACGGACTACAGCCACATTCTCGGTGATTGGTGGAGAGGGGTAAATTCTTATTATATGAGGGTTCAGCGGAATCGGCGCGCTTCAGTTGTGGCGAGGACGTGGCGGGGCAGCGGCGTGTGTGCTGCTGCGGGCGGCGAGAGGATTTTCCGGGCGCCGGTGCGGGACGGCGGTGAGGTGCGGGTGCGGTGTTGGTAAAGCGCATCGTTCTTCGTCCAGGTGCACGTTCACAGGCGTATTTGGTCGGCTGTTCTTTGCATCTTGAGGTGTGGTGGTTCAGTCCCGAATCCAATGGGGCGCTGCACGAGCACCTCCAATTCATGTGAGGCACAACTCTTACTTGCACGCTTGACTACAGTGATGCTTCAACATCGTGACAGCCGAGCGTAGCTCCACGCCACACATCTGAGCCAGAACACTGGCGACAGGACGCATCGCAACATGAGGCTCATGAAGCTGCGACATCTGATCAGTGGCATCCTCCACAACGACTTGCTCCGAGCCGCTTCTGGAGTCGGGCCGCGGTATCCAGTTCGGTCGTAACTATCGTCATGGTCTCGTTCGTCCAGCTATCGTCCGCAGTCTCGAAATTACCGTAACCAGCTCCACTCGTGTTTAAACAAGAACTCATACCTCATTTAGCAGAAGCATCTTTCCACGAGTACATTCCCATACAGTCATCCGACCTCGCAGCCACGTGCAGTAACAGCAGCCCTCGAGCACATTCCCATGATTCATGCTCTCGTGATCACATCGCGTCATTCATCCTTTCTTCCACCGCACTTTCAGACCACAAAACGAAAGTTCTGCATCTGAATCAACCAGTCTCTGCCCTTCTCCTTATTCGGCACAAGCACAAACTCCTCACTGAAGCCTCTCATCTCTCCATCCTTTCTCTCATTCAACCTCACATACCCGCTGACCTGCACACCAATGCTCACGTTCTTCTCCATATCTCTCTTCCTGCCCGACTTTGCGATTTCAGGATCGATTGCAGGGTTGATGATTTGGCTGTTGAGACTCTGCACCTCGTAATACGCCCATGGCATTTCTGAGTACTTGGCTTGGAAGGCTTGAGGGTCGTTGGTGACATCGCCGTTGTAGTTGATGATGGGGAGGTTGCGGGATGGAGTAGAGCCCGCTATGGGTGCAATGTAGTAGCTGGCGATGTTGTTGCGAGATGAGGTGGTGGACAGAGTCGTGTAGTAGTTGTCGATGAAGGTTTCTGCGGTTTCGGTTGCGACCTTTGTGAGGTCTGTTTGGGAGAGTGCAGACATGATGAGCGTGGTTCTGCTGTTGGTCGACTTTGCTGTGGATGATTCTGCTCTGATGCTGGAGATGTTTGGGCGTGTATTTGGCGAGGTAGAGACCGGACGAGGGAAATCCCGCTGTGCATGTGAACGTTGACGCGAGGTGAAGTGAAGCAATGACGGGTCGCGACAATGCCAAGATTTCAAGCCGAAGAAACGCCGACAGCTTCCGGCCCGCACTCTTCGATTTTGGATCCAATGCGACGAGTGGAGGGTTTGAGAGGACAGCAACGTCAAGACATCGCCAACACACCCTCACGTCGCCACTCACACCGCCGCAAACATGCCTCGCGAAGTCACCGACATCAAGAGCTTCATCGAGATCTGCCGCCGCAAGGATGCTTCCTGTATGTGAGGTCCTATACCGAGATGTTTGGAGGATGTGGGGAGAGCGGGATCGAGGGCAAAACATGAAATAAATGGTGGAATAATATGCTGACGATGTATAAAACAGCTGCGCGGATAAAGAAGAACCGCAGCGCCGGTATCAACCAGACCAAGTTCAAGGTCCGCTGCCAGAGACACCTCTACACCCTCGTGCTCAAGGACAACGACAAGGCCGAGAAGCTGAAGCAATCGCTTCCTCCGGGTGAGTTCAATGGTGCAGAGACTTCGTGTAGAACATCTGGACTGACGATCTCGCACAGGACTTTCCATCTCCGAGACCCCAAAGAAGAACGCCCGTGGCAAACGTGTCGCCAAGTCTTCGTAGATGTTTCGAGCATGAGCGGGAATTGAAGGAGGCATTGGCGTTCTACGGAAATGGCAGCGTGAAATGAATGGCATATCTGCGAAGGACCGACTATCATCGGAGACGCGCAAATCAAGAGCTAGAAATATGAACACACCAATGAGTTGAGCCACGTGAAATGGCAATGGCGACTTGAACCCGTGATCATCATCCGCCTTCAATTTTCCTGGTCCAAGTTGCCTAACGGAAGCAGCAGGCGTGTCAATTGGGAAATTGCAATTGTGGACGGACTACAAGTGCCTCAGCTTTCGAAATGCTGACCGCACCTTACAACCCGTCCTAGATTGAGCACACATGAAGAGGTCTCTGACATTGCGCCTACGAAGAAACGGGCGACAACGATTGAATAAACTCTGACAGACTTCGGGATTCGAGCACAGCCACTCAGACAATTTGCAGCGCACGACCATCATGCAGAGCACTATTCGGCTTCGCTTGCTGCCGGTATAGACGAATCCCAGCAACAAGCTGAAACAGGATGCCAGGTGCTTATTGATGGTCCTGAGGTAAACTGCGAGATACTACAGAGGACGACTGTGTGAGGAAACACATCAAAACCCCCACATCGTATGCACTGCCGAAAGTGCCAAGATGCTGAGATAGAGGCCGAAGCTTTGCCGCGTTACACAATATCAGCCACGATTGCCCAGCTGAAATCAGAGGTAAGCCTATCCTTTCTCTATTTTCACTCGCATTGCATTGTCCCTCGTCATATTACAAATGCCAGTATCACCGGTTCAACACTCCTCATCAAATTCCACGGTGCGGTATGCGCAACTGGAAGACTGCCCTGAACGGACCGCAGTCAGAGAGCAGAACCCGTCAAGCAAATTTGCAAGTCACTCGCTGTCCTGTACTCGAATAGATACATCCGAATCCTCGCTCTACAGCCGGTTACCTCCTGGTCACATTCGCATTCTGCGGCTGCAGCCAGCTCGGGAATTAACGTCCCCCCTAGTTGGTACTCTTGAGGTTATCGAACTTGAAGGCGAAGTCCAATACGAAGCTCTTTCTTACACCTGGGGCACAACATTCGACCGACCTGCCGAGGGCCCACTAACCAGGCATGGGGCAATGTGTAAGCGCGCATCTTTGACACAACCTTCAGAGCCCGGCAAGATATGCTTGCATGGACTCACTATATCTACGACTGCCAATCTGGACATCGCAATGAGAAGATTACGATATTCTAACGACGCTCGAGCCCTTTGGATCGATGCTATTTGCATCAATCAAAACGATCTCGCCGAGCGTTCAGCCCAGGTGATACAGATGGCGCAGATCTTCGCACGCGCAGGCCGAGTCATAGTCTGGATAGGCGAAGACTCCATCTACCGTGATGGACAAGCATTCTTCCGCTGTTGTCGCAAATATGAGAAGATCATGAATTCAAGATGGAGTAGAAGCTGGCGGAAATGTGCCTTGGGCATTACGTCGAGGGCCTGGAGATTGATTGATCACAACATCAATGTGGACAGCAGACCTCGCCTGATAAACGCTCTTCACACTTTCGATCTTGAACAATGGCATAGGGCTCCTTTACTGTCGTTCAGGCCCAAATATCAAAACGAGTTGCTCGTCTTGTTCACGTCGAGACGTTATTTCTCCCGGCGTTGGTGCGTGCAGGAGGTGGCCTTCACGAAAAGTGCTATAGCGAAATGTGGCGCGCTGGAGCTTCCCTGGTCAACATTCACTGCTGTCGCTGGAGAAGTCAGCACAATTCGCTATAGCACACTCTCAGCGCTCACCTACTTAACGAACTTGCAGATGGAATCGATGCACGCAGCCTCACTACTTATAAAGTTCTCTGGATATCAATGCTCAGACGAACGCGATCGCATTTACGCCATCGCCAAATTGCTTCAGCTTTGCGATGACTGTCCTCCACTTGTGATAGACTACGAGCTTGATTGGCCGACTGTGTGCATCCATTTTGCAAGGGACTATGTCACCCTAAATGGATACACTGCGGCGTGGAACATTCTCAAATTAGCCCAAGGGCGATGCTATGCTTGGCCGCCGGGCAACCGGCTGCCTGAATGTGTACCTACTTGGGTGCCCAGTTGGGCTTCGAGCCTTCAACTCCACGACCTTGTCAGTCGTGCCAATGCTATTTTTGCTGAGCAAGAGTGTCGCACAGCTAGCCGCAATCTCGCTGTGACGTGTGACGATCATAAGATGGACATTGATTTGCTGTATCGTGGCCGAGTAGGCGGGTACGCCAACGAGCAAAACCAGCTCCTGAGTGATGACTGTGGCTATGGGCTACCTCCGGAGTATCGGCTCATAGTCGAAAGTCCTGAAAACACGATCCTGGTTCTAAGACAGTGTGCTGGACAGAACATGGCTTTCCAAGTCAAAGGCTTCGTGTACGAGGGGGAGTGGGAGTCTTTTTGCGACGTAGAGGAAGAACAAATGCACAGTATCACCATCGTCTAAGATCTCGGACAAGACTCGCGCCATGCAGAGGCGAAAATGCTGATTGCATGCTTCCAACAGAGCTTGGCACGAGGGCCAAATTGGCATGCTGTGGCTCTCACGCCAGCTTCACCTTACACCCGTCCGCATTCGACAATATCAGCGTGAGATGTTGCTTCTCCATCCCATTTGGTTCTACCACTTCTCCTGGCGCCAGCTCAATGTTCGGAAACGCCTGCACAACTCTCGCGATCATATATGAAGTCAACATGAGACCGAAGTCCTCTGCAAATATTTGTCAGTCCCTACCAGGTAGTCGCATCGGGGCCCACAACCTACTTCCAAAACATACTCTCGGTCCTTCATTGAAGGGCAAATATACCCATTTGATATCTGCCAGATCAGACCCTTGCCAACGCTCAGGCCGGAAACATAATGCATCTTCACCGTAGATGTCTCTGCGGCGATGCATATGGTAGACTGACTATGATACTGGCATGTTCTCGCGCATGAGTAAGGGCGACTTGCCATCGGGGCCTCCTCCATGGGGGACATGTGTGGTTCGTCGGCAGAAGCGGGTGTTGATTGGGACGGGTGGGCAGAGTCGAAGGGCTGAACATTGTTAGTGTACTGGACATGAGAGGGAAGGAAGGTGTTGGATTACTCCCTTGAATGACCTCGCAAATATACGGCATGCGTTGGATCTTGGCTCTCGTGATGGTCGTGTCGTTATCAAGGACTTCTTCAACCTTCGCACGAAGTTTCTGTAGCTTGTCCGGGTGCCTAGCTAGAAGACGACTGTGGGCAAGTTAACCTCGTTCCAAGCAGAATGTCATGATGCTCACAAAGCGTAAGATATGGTAGTCTCTGTCGTATCACGACCGGCAATAAGGACATTTGCGACCTGGTCTTGGACGAGCTCGATATTCTCGTACACTCTATACATGACGCTAAGCAAAGTGCCCCAGCCTTTATCCTACTGAGATACGTCGGACTTGAGCGCGCCTTGCGCAAGTTGCAGGCTGGAGTCTTTAACTGTCTTGCATGACCGGTAGAACCCGCTGGGATTGGAACAAGAAGCACAAGTCCCCCGATTTCACGCAGCCAGCTATAACCATTAAAGCTTTTATGAACGCCTAAGAGACATTGTCACCGATTTCGTGGTTGAAGCTGTCCACCGGTCGACTCGAGATCATGGGAAATGTTGTGCCTAGCGTCACACGAAAGAAGAGTGGTTGAAGACCGATGATAGCTGGAGCTTTCGCCTTCAGCGTGGAGATAGTACGAGGCATGCCACTCACGCGAACAGGCAGGCCAGGATCGTAAAGGGACGTCTCGGATCAGCACTGACCTTGAAGCACCAGGCGATGCGAGCCGATGCCGAAGTACTGATTGATTACTATACGCGGCAAATTCTACAGCATGAGCAGCCGCGGAATAGGTGACAGCGGTGATGTCGAATTGAAGCTATGGACCTCTCTAGCGCTTGATCCGGAGTTGCTTTTACTGCCATTAATCGGTAAAGCAAACTCTCGAAAGCATATAGAGGCAGCCAGTTGAATTGATACATGGAGCAGACCAGCTCACAATAACCCTGCTGTAGAAGTGAGCTTAATGAGTTTTGACTTGCTGTGCCGCGGCTGCGGTGTTAGGGCTGTACAGCCCATTCATGCGGACCACTGCTCGTCTCGTGGCAGCCCAGAGGTAAGCCCGGGCGTGTTCCGGGCATTCACTTCACGTCCATGATTGTGCGAGGTGGACAATTCACAGCAGAGAGAACTGTTGAGAGGATGCCATAATCGAAGATCAGGAAGCGTGAGCGGCCGATTGTTAAGCCAAAGGCAGGAGGAATTCGAGAGCGTAATGAATGCAATGGGCGTATCAGAAGCCTGCAGGAGATCGTATTCGGGTTATTGTCGATACGACGGTTGGCTGGCAGGCAGTGTCTGCACGATCTCGTCCGAATGTCTGACACTCTCTTTCTGTATGCCGCACTGGAGATTCACAGTCTCATTGGCGGTTTGTTACTCCCCAGAAGATCTGTTGTCCAGAGTTGAGGTCGGACTGCCCTCAGCACAGGCGTGCGGCAGGAGAGTCGGCTGCCTGGACGTGTCGTTTGGAAGTACGGGTAGAGCTTCCATCACACCGACTGCTTGGGAAGAGTATGCGCGACTCATCTGCGGGATGTTGAAGTTGGGATTGAAGCGTGCCCGTGGCAATGTTGAGTGGGCACGAGAAAAGCCTCTGGCTGGAGTCTGGGCTAGTTAGTCGAGGTTGCGGTCAGAGAATTCCCCAATGTCTTGCGCACAATGTCCCGGGAGTTGGACCTGCTCAGAATGCTTCACACTTCAGAGTTTCCTACATCATTCCCCTACATCAAGCTCGTACGTCCCCCAATCTCAGTCCCACCCTGCCCATCTTGCATATCCCCATTCCTGCCCACCACAAATTCACGGTAAATCCTTTCCAACCGCAATCTCTCCTGTCGACTAATACTCGATCTCGTCTCTTCTAGACTCTTCTCCAAGTGTTTCCACGTAATGATGGGCTCATCGCTCGCTTTGTCTCCATTCGTCTGATGACTAGAAGAAACGTTCTGGCTCAAAGCCGAACCTGGTCGTTGATTTGAAAGGGCGGAAGAGCTGCGATGATGGCTCAGCGCACTACTTGGTCTGGCAGGGACAAAGGAGCGTGCGGCGCTCCGTTCCGCTTTGGCCTTCTTGCGAGCGAGTTGGAGAGCTTTGAGCTTTTCTGCGATATTGGCTCGTTCAGCTGCTTGTTGAGCGAGAGCGGCTGGGGAGTTATCTTGTGAGACATTCACTTGTCCGAGTTTGAAGTAGCTGAAATCGTGGCTTTTGCCTCCAGATCTTCGATTGTTCTTCTTCTCTGATTCAAGAGTGGCGTTCTCGGTCGATGGACCTAGGACGTCGTGAATCGCTTCCAGATGCGCGTTGTACATCACGGCTTGCAGATCAGCACCAGAGTAGCCATCAGTGCGACGTGCTACTTCGTGCATTGACTCTGGTCCTGTATTGTCTTCGCTCGTGAGATCTTGAAGAAGATGCAGCTTGTCACTTGTCGCCCGCAGGATGTCGAGTCGATCTTCTTCGTTCGGCATATCGCAGATCAGCGACTTGTCCAGACGACCAGGTCGGAGCAGAGCTGGATCGATTAGGTCTGGCCGAGATGTTGCAGCCAGAACGTAGACTCCAGACAAGCCCTCTGCACCGTCCATGATCGTGAGCAGCATGTTGACGACACGATCAGTGACGCCAGTGCTATCGTGGCCACGTTTAGGAGCGATGGCATCGAACTCATCGAAGAACAAAACACATGGCTTTGCAGCTTCGGCGCGTTCGAACAAATCTCGGACGCTCTTTTCTGAAGCACCGATGTACTTGTTGAGGATCTCAGGTCCCTTCACCGAGATGAAGTTGAGTCCGCATTCACCAGCCACTGCTGATGCAAGCAGAGTCTTGCCACAACCCGGATATCCATAAAGCAGAAGACCAGATCGTAGGCGAAGAGGACATTTCGCGAAGAGAGGTGCGTACGTAGTTGGGTACTGCAGCGTTTCAAGAAGTGTCTGTCGTGTCTCCTTCAACCCACCGATGCTGGAGAACGTGGTTGTCGAGGAATGCAGTGTCACACCACGCAGTGATGCGGGTGTGAAGCCCTTTAGTGCAGCGGTAAAGTCGACATCAGTAAGAAGTACCTCGTCAGAGATCACCTCTTCGTTGACTGCACGCATAAGTGCCTCACTACGAGCTCGTGAGACCAGAACAGCCAGATCACCAGGCATATATCCATCGGTCTGGCCAGCAACCTCAAGAAGATCCAGATCCGGATTGTCCTCCTCAAGAGCTTCCTTTGGTCCATGAGCAGAGGTCGGTCTAGACTGCTCGCCATCAGAATCTTCCATCCAAGCATTGAGTTGTCCACCATTCTTCACGACGGCCTCGGCGCCGTCTCTGCTTCCGGCCTTGTTCGCCTGCTTGACAAGCAGATCCAGGACCTTTCGTCGACCATCCTTGCTAGGTGCTTTGAGCGCCACAATATCACGAACGACATGCCCTCCAATCACAATGTTGTTTACAGCCTCTTTGCTCTGCGCGGTAGCCAGCATGACCACGCCTGAGTCCCGCGTGCACCACTCTCGGACAATTGAGCAGAGTAGCTCACTGACCTGTTTACTGAAAACGTTGCTCTGCTGTTCAAGCTCAGTTTCTACGGCGCACATCTTGTCGAGGTCGTCCAGAATGACCAATGCTCTGCCACCTATACGAGCGCCCCACGAAGCAGATGCAAAGACGCGGTTGAGATGATCTTTGGCAGTCTTGACTCGTGTGTCGTCGTTGATCATGGTCCTGCAAGGGAAGTAGATCACGTTGAAGAGATACTCGTTACGGAGCTGATGTGCCAAAAGCTGGACGAGAGACGTCTTTCCGGACCCGAGACCACCAGTCAACAGTACTGAAGAAGTGTGCAGGAGGCTCTTCCGCGTCTGCTCAATCACGCTATCGATACCAACTAGAGTCGGTATAGTCTGGCTTAACTTCTCTCCAGGTGGCCACTGCGGTCCTTTTTGGTTCGAGGTCTGCTGTTGTACTGAGAGATCAAGCTTTCGCTCTGCTCCAAGGAACCAATTTGTCTTTGGTTTGGAGGGATCCCCGGGAGGTGCGGGTTCAAAGTCCAGAATGCCGCCCGGCCAGCTGTCTGACGCTGGAAGATACATGCCATCAGTCAAAGGCCCTTCGAGGATTTTGTTTGCCGAGAGTGCTTTGAAGACTTGTTGCGCGGTGTTCTCCTTCTCCGACTTTGACTCGCCGCCGAATTTGATGCCTGCAGCTTTCTTCTCAGATGCTGTCTGTAGGAATGGCGTGAGTCTCAGCTTCTTGACAATTGCCTCTTTGCTCGCCTGCGCTGAAGGGTCTTTGAGCGCTGAAGCAGTTCTTGGAAGTGGTGCGGGAGCAGGATCTATGCGCACAATGCCACCAACGATGCCTTCAGCGTCCAGCACTGCGCACAATAGCGAAGACATTGCAACATGCCTGCTGTCTGGTGCATCATCCCATGCCGACAACTTTGCAACAACCTTCTGTGCAGGCTTCTGGTCTGGTGTAGGTCCACTCTGCGGATCAACCGGCTGTTGCAACCCTGCTGGTTTGATCACAGAGACCGCCACCCAAGTCACGCCTCTCAGTGTCTTGGAAAGCAAATGCTCTCGATCCAGCCAGATCCGCAGGCCTTCATCTTTCATATCATCGCCGCCGTCGCCAAACCACTCATTCTGAAGCGCTCGTGTGACACCTCGCAGAAAGATCGGAGGGCGAGTCTTCTCGATTTCGCGTTCGCTTTTATGGCGCACTTGGCTTCCAGAGCTTCTCCCACCTGCGCTGCGTCTTCCCGCACTGGTAGTGCTTCGGTTGTCCTTGGAAGAGCTCTGCTTCTGTGACTGCCGTGTCTTTGGTGCAACAATCACCTCGGCGTCTGGAGAGATTTTGACAAACGGTTGAGTGCTCGCCGGCGGAGGGGTGAGAGATATGACTGTTATGTTTGCGGTGGAAGTCGGCGTGAGGTGGAGCGTGAGAGGATGCGTGTGACCGGCTGCTGGATTGGGAAGGGCTCGCACTTGGGAGAGGAAGTTCATCTCCAGGAAAGAAGAGTGAAGCTCAATGACTGTGCAACGTCGTAAGCATAACTAGATCTCGATTTCAGGAATATGTGATACTGACTCTCCCAATCAGTCGCCGTCAAGGGCTCAATGTTGACTGTATGAGCTTGCGGCGGGTCTATGTGCAATAAGACATTGGCCTACCGTCCTTATCAGTGTGTGTATCTCATGCAGAGCTCATTCTATGTCCGCTGCCCACCTTCATGCCTCCACTGAGACCTAATCGCCTTGCAAAAGTGGCATCGATCTCCACTGTAGCCACATCCTTCTCTTGAGGGCCTCTGACACCTTCTCTTCCAATCACTGAAGAAGGTCTTGACTGCGATTGCATGCCCGTCCAGCCCACAAACACCGACTGTGTCGTCGTAGGCTTCGTCTTGCCATCCGCGCCAACCGGCTGCGCCTGGCGATACTGCAACTCGACCACTACATTCTGGGCCACCGTATTCGCGTTCAGCAGCAGCGAGACCAGTGACGGCGGCAAATTGACCAGACAGCTCTTCAAGCTCGGCAACACCGCCAGCTCGACCGTCGTGCCCGAACTTCCTCCTCCTCCTCCTCCACCGCTGCCGCTGCTGGCGGGTCTTCTCCCGGCGACCGACATGTTGTGCACGATCTCGTCTATGGGGCGGGCGGTGCTAGGGAGCAGGGGCCATTGGCGAGGTGGTGAGCGGACGCGTCGAGGACGATCATCACTCATGCAACAAAGAAGTGCAGCACAGACGAGAGCACATCCGCTGCATATGCAGGTCCCGCCGGGGAGACTTGCGCTGCTGTGCACGATAAAGCTTGAGCTCCACTCGGTAAATTTAGCCTCGGCTCAATCTGTCGCTCAGCGCAGTCAATATTTGATGAATTGCACGTCAAGATCGTGGACTTCACCTTCCTGATCTCCGGCCTGACTGGAGCGTGAAGCGCACACTTCACTTGCACTGTCATACTTTGGCTCGGCCTCCTTCATTTGGCCGCCAAGAGGAAGAATGAACGGCTTTGGCCTTTGTGCTGAGCTCATGGCCAGCCATCGGGTACCATGCATGGTATCCTGTAAAGGGAGTGGCTACCCAGAGGAGCTGGCGGCGACAGCCTGCCACATGGCGATGCGCTAGAATCAACGACAATACGAGCATGAAGCTGCGTCATTGACTGGCAGCTAAAAGAATGATGGCGTATGTCAAGCCAATCCTAGTCTGTGCCCACTGATTGTGCTCATGAATGCTGCCCACGACTCCTGTTCACCACAAGCCCAGCCAACTCCCACCTGTCGACTGGTCCTCCAACTTCTCACCTTTCTTCCACGTCGCCTTCGCAGTATCCCACTTGGCAACGTTCTCCAATTTCGGCGGATTGTATCTCCAACCCGCATCCATCCAGTTCGGCAAGCCAACCACTGTCCTCGAATGGCTGAAGGCATCAAATCCTGCTTTGCCGTGATAGGCACCAGTTCCACTCTCACCAACACCACCAAACGGCGCTCCCGGAACTCCAGCGTGGACAGCGACATCATTGATCGTAACACCACCACTCGTGGTCCGATCAAGCACATAATCAATCTCCTGCTGCTTCGTAGAGAAAATGTACAACCCCAAAGGATGCGGCATTGTTGCAATCGTCGCTACAGCTTCTTCAGTCGTGGCCTTGAGGACTGGAACAAAAGGCGCGAAGAGTTCTTCCGACATCAAAGAGTCCTCGGTCGTGACATCTGTGATGATAGCTGGATGAGCGAATTTCGTGGAAGCAACGTGTTCGCCTCCATAGGCAATTTTGCCATTGGTTTTGCTCAAAAGGTCGGTGACGCGTGTATAGTGATTATCGGAAATAATATGTGCGAGCCAGGAATTATCTTTGAGCATCTCTTTGAACCAGGATTGCAAGCGAGAAACGAATTCCTCGTGGATTGAGGGATCGACGAAGACGTGGTTGACGTTGAGACAAATCTGTCCTGCATTTGTGAGCTTGAAATTCGCAATTCGTTTCGCTGCGAGGTCGATGTTTGCGCTCTTGGTCACGATAGCCGGTGCTTGCCCGCCGAGTTCAAGGACTGTTGGCGTCAAATGTTTCGCTGCAGCAGAGGCGATGATTCGACCGACTTTGGCGCCGCCGGTGTAGAAGATATGGTTCCATTTATGTTCGAGCATGAAACCTGTTTCTTTTGCTCCGCCGGTTGCGACGCGGATGGCGGAGGGGTCCATGTATTTCGGTACGAGTTCTGCAAGGAGAGAAGAGACTGCTCCTGCTAGTTCAGAAGGCTTCATCATGATGCAGTTTCCTGCTGCGATGGCTGGGACCACAGGACCGAGGAGAGTGACGAGAGGAAAATTCCAGGCGCCGATTATGAGGCAGACTCCGAGGGGTTCTTTTCTCAAGTAGGCTCCGCCGAATCTTCCCATTAGGATGCCGGCGCCTTCGACGGGTTGGCCTTTGGCCCAGGTATCGATGTTGTCGAGAGCTTCTTTGATGTCCTTTTTGACACCACCGACATCGTACATACGACATTCAGCTTCAGTGCGATTGAGATCAGTCGCGAAGGCTTTGACGATGGCATCGGTATTCTCTTCGATCAGCCACCAGAGCTGCTTCAGCTGCCATTTTCGCCACCGGATGTCTTTGGTCTTGTGAGTGGCATAAGTTGCATTCAGGGTGTCATAGGCGGACTTGAAGTCTTCTTGGGAAGTGTATGTGGCCATTCTGGTGTTGGTATGGCAGTGCAGGGGAAAGCTGAATTGATGAAGAAGATCTCAAAATGACATGTCGTTCTTCAGAATGGAGGAGGATGCGCTAGATAGCTCGGCCCCACCGTTCGCCAAAGCTGGCTGGGAGGTGCGAGGTGCTACGAACTATACGAAGTGGGTAATGATATGCTGTGATTGTGCATAAAATGCATGTTTTCTTGGCGGCAGCATGCACAAGTGGAGCAAATAAATCCTCGGAAGCGCCTATGTCTGGATTAGAAGCTTGGAAGATAATGATGCGTGCCTTGTCCCTGTCAGTCTTCGCGAGTCATATACGCTCGACATCAACAGAAGTCACAGGTATTGCAGGATCCAATCAGTTGATCGAATGCTGCATGCACGCGAGGTTTCCAAAAAGCCTGCCACAAGGTAACAGTTCAAGAATTCTGTTGGACAGGAAGATTTTGCTGGGATTTTCTCGTCGAGTGGGTACGGCGAGAGGAAAGTAAGTCCAGTCAGGAGAATGAAGCATTAGAACGTCGTCGAGCGACGACCAATATCTGCTGCGGGCGGACCTTGCGATATCGACAGTCGCGAATACGCTGGTCCTTTCCAAACGGATGCCTGTGTCGAGCATCTATGCAATGTATCTCATAAGCGAACATTTAGCTTGTGCGATCTGCTTTCGGTGCTGTCCCTCCTCGCTTCGTGCAGAGATCACTCCGATGGCTTGAGAAGTGAGGTCACCTTGATCATGGTCTTGCTCATGGTGTCGGCTTGTTTTGCAACAACAGTAAGATCTTCTTGCCGTTTGAACAACACACTCGGATCCCGATGATTTCGTGCTGGTAGCATCTCCGTCCTCATGAAGTTGTATGCTCTTGTATCGGATCGCAGGCTCCTGCATACCACTTGCTTACCCTCGAAGTCCACCTCGGGGGTGACAGTGAAGATTGTTTACACTGGAAGCACTCTGCTATTCATCATTTTGGAGGATCTTCTGGGGGACAGCCTCGAACACATCTGCCTGCCTTACTGATTGACGTGCAGCATACACCTGTCGAGAACCATATACCGTTCCAACAAGTGTGGCATGTGTTCTCATTGCACGCTGGTGGACATCCTGCGAAGTATCCTGTTTCCAACTCGGCGTAGACGATTGACAGAAGAAGGGCAAAAATGATGTTGAATTTCATGGTCGCAGTCGAAGCAAGATTTTCGAAAGGAGTGTGTATAGGAAGTGATAGCCTGAGACATTCAGCAGCATCTGGGAGGATTTTGTAGAATTGGTCGTTTCGGGGCTTGCGCGCTAGAACTAACTCGCCACGGCACCCTACTAGAGGATCTGCTAGATTTCTGGCGAGAAGCTCTGAGACGATGGTGAAAGATCGAACGCAATGGTCTTGCAGGTAAGTAAGCACTATCGCGTTACAAACTACAGCTAATTCAGCGAAGTGATTGCGCACATACTCAGCACGCATCCTTTCGCGCTCGTACTTCGCTATTCCAAATGCGTCGAGCAGTACCAAATTTCCCGCTGGCTTAGGTCGATGTCATCTCATACTAAGTACACCGCTTTCTTGCCATGCCGCGGCGACATTGAAAGATCGAACAGCGTATCGATCGCTTACCAGAAGCCGACTGCGTGTTTCTCGGGGGGCCTGGGCCTGATCCTGGCGTGTCCCTTGGGGTTCGACTGTCTCGCGCCCATATGTCACTTCGAGACATTCGTGATTCCCGAAGTGTCGTGATACTGCAGCCTTCGGCGTACAGCACCACTGTTCTTATGAGTCTCTCATGCGGCGGATGACGCTGTTGATCACAACGGGTAAGAAAGCCGCATTGACATGAATGAAAGAACCAAAATGTTTATTGGCACTGAATCTGAGGATCGTGTGGGAGCTTAGCTATCTCCTGAGAGTCGTAATCGGCCGACCGGAGGCACTATTTGGCAGTGTTTGCCTCGAGAACGAGGGCTTCAGGCCGTGTCGGCATCATGGTCGCAAAGGAGCAATCATTATTGGTTCGCTAGTCTCCCAAGCCAAGGAATGTCTTAGGTATGCCCTACCAATGCCCTAGAGATGCCAGTGCATGATGGGGCCAAAATGATGGTATTGGTGGATTATGTTTCGGGCCCGTTGGTCAACTTAGGACAGTGAGGCACTGACACGAAAAAGTTTCGTGGCTCATTCCTGTTTGCGGTGAAGCGTCCGCTTTCATTGGACTTCGTTGACTCCGCGAGTCATCATATACTTCTTCCGTCCGGATGCAATCCAATATAGACCACATGCGAGTACACAGATTCCGAAGATAGCAGGAGCCCAGTTCATATTCTCAATGTTTCCCACCACTGGTACATATTGAGGGAACAGGAACAATAGAAAGGTTGTGCAAGCCCACGCCGCGGACTAGAAGATATCAGCAGTGATTCAAGACTCCAATACGGCGACCATACGATGTAATTAACCAGCAGCCCATATTTGCCTAGATCGAACGAGGGACGAGGAGGGAGTATTTTTCGCCCGCGACACAGGACCTGGGAAGATGATCAGCCACCTGAACAAGTCGTATCCAAAGATGGACACCTACACAAATGACGGGCACAGCATATGCTATTTGCAAAGTGAGACTGCCACCGGAGATGAGTGCCCAGAATGCAAGATCGCTGAATAATATAAGACAGCCTAGCTTTGTCAGTTATAATTCAAGCACAATTGAAGAAGGTGACATGCCTGCTACAACATTCAAGAAGAGTACTGCAAACATCGCCCGCAGAGGTGTACCAAATTTCTCCGAAACTTGCGAGAAATATCTCGGGAATGGGAAGCCGCTGTCTTTGGCCATTCGCCACGCCAGTCTAGAGCCAGCGGTGTTCGTATGGACGATAATGAGATACTGCGTTGCATTTGTTAGCAACTGCATGTTGTCATTGACACTGCGCTCGCTCACATTGAGGCCCATGTTGACGATTGAGCAGAATGTTCCACCTCCAATCACAGATCCGGTAGTGTTGACGAACCAGGTGAAGTATGGCAGGGTTGTCTGCATCTCGTTCTGCCAGTTGCCTGTAGTGAAACTCATAACAATGGCGCTCGTAAAGGAGATGACAGTGCTGATGACCATCGACCAGATCATAACTCTCTGTACCATAATCAGCGTGATTCATGACAGGATATGTTCAACTCACCGGTCCGTCTTTGGCAGGATTCTTCATCTCTTCCACCAAATGCATTGTGCTATCAGTGCCATAGAGGCCATACATCGGCACATACATCGCCATGAAAAAGACCCATCCAGATGATGACCACCCGCTCTCATTGATGAAACCGGTAAAGACAAATTCAGCACTGTTGCGAGGAGCCAGGGCGAGAAAGAGTGCCATCCATACGATGAACCCAGTCATGTTGAAGACTCCTCCCCATAGCGATAAGTGAGGAAGGATGCTCGGAGTGAGATTAGTTACGACTGGGCCTAACAAGAACACTATGTAGATGAGGAAAGTCATCCATGGCTGCAAAGTAGTCAGCACCGAGTGCTATCGACAACAATGACACAAGCCTTACCCTCCAAACGACATCCGGATACTGATATTCGATGAAAGCTGACATGATCTCCGCACTGTTGACTGCAGAGCTCGAAGACGTGCTGATCTCAGAGATGAGAACGCACCACCCGACGACGTACGAGAGGAATCTCATGTATCGTGCAGGAGCCACTCTCTGCGTATAGAATTGTTGACCTCCAGCATGGGGCCAGATTCCAGCATACTCGGCGTGAGAGGCCATGAGAAGTGTTTGACCAATGCCGACAATAATGGTTGTATAGATCATCGACATCGGGCCACCGAGGGTAAAGACATAGTCGTATAATACGATATTGCAGGACCACGTTGTGAGGATGGTCGTCTGAAGTGCGAGCACTGAATGCAAGAAATGTCAGCGATGATTGTCTTCACGAATTGGCGTTGAGATACACTCACAGGTCCAAAAGGTATGTGTCCGCCTTAGCTCCGGCTGATGTCCTAAGGCCTGCAGTTGCTCATCAGCAGACATTATGCTGCCTCCATCTTCATCACCGACTGCGA
Organism: Cercospora citrullina; assembly: GCA_013365195.1. NCBI lineage: Eukaryota > Fungi > Ascomycota > Dothideomycetes > Mycosphaerellales > Mycosphaerellaceae > Cercospora > Cercospora citrullina. The sequence continues at coordinate 147,638 of JAASFF010001175.1, forward strand.
TGGCCGAATTTTGCATTGCCATTGCCCCTGGCAGGGCAGAGCGCTTGAAGGGTTCGCCACTCATCTTGCACTGCAAATATTTGCTGGTGGCATGTATCACAGTGAACGGGAATGATATTCTGCGACAATATTGCCATCCTCGACGCAAGAAGACATACAATGCGCTCCCTCTTGTATGTCTGATCGCTCATCTCCTTTCATTCGAACGTCACAATGGCCGGACAGGAAGGTGCCATAGGGCCGCCGGCGAGGCCATGAGTCGGCGAGAGAAGAAAGATAGACTTGTCGCTTAACCACGTGGCAGCCCACGCACGGCTGAATAGGAATCTGCGGTAGACGCAGGTTAAGCATCAGCCTTGGTCTTGAATAGGCTCAGCTGAGTCCTCTTTGAGCAAAGTGCTTCTGTGAGATGTCTCGGAACGATACCATCATGCTTGATAGGTGGCGTTGAAGGAAGATCCCGCTGATGTGCCAAAGTATGTCTTGACGGGATGTCGGGTGGATCGTCTTGCAAACGCAAATATTCCAGAAGCATTGCCTGCTGGCGCGGTGCACACAAGTATCTAGAACTTTCTCCTGTTGCCATCGAGCAGAACGCATTTCGCATCCAAGTCATGCTTGATGATAGCAGTGGAACACCTTTTCCACAGCGGTAGTGACTTCAAGCCACCCGCTACTAGCCCGACCAGCTGATGTGTACCACCGCGAAGTTATTGGTACCTCGGCCAGACCGAGAGTTTGCGCAGCAATGAGAACACACTAGTAGAGCTGTGCAGTTCGATGGAACGTCACGTAGTAATAATAGAAGGCGCATGGCCATCATGATGTACATTGATGGTTGGCATCGATACGTTGATACGGTGCGTTGAGCAGTGGCAGTCGGAAAAGCGGTGAACCCGCGATGAGAACTGCTCGAAGTTGAAGGGAAGGGGTCATTAGAAGGAAGCTGGAAGCAACGTACCTGCACATCCTGCTGAACATATTTCCAGTTGCGACTTTGGAGCTCTCGTCTGTCGTCCCCTGCGTCTGCTTTTCGTCCCTACGCTGCCGGAGGTACGCGAACTCCCAGTGTCTGCGCCACCAGCTTCCCAGTCGGGCGCTGAGACGAGAGAAATAAAGAGAAAGAAGCATAAGTGCGTTCCGGATGGGGCGACTCGATCTTTCGGTTTGGGAAAGAGTACAGTAGTTCGGCACGGGCAATGACGAGGTTTTCATTTCCTAATATTGAGGTGATACCTGTCGACAGTGGCACTCGCCAATCGCGATCATAGGACTCGATATGCGTCGTATATCACTGCATCCAATCAGCTCAACGTTCGCAGAGTCCGACATGCGTTGTGGCAACATTAGCACGCAATTGAGGACGCGTCAGGCTACTGGAGACATTCTTCAGGAGAGAAAAGAGAAATTAGAACTCACCTTCCGCCCCCCTTCTCGCACCACTCCCAATCCACATTCCTGTGTTCACCTTTTCCGCGTATCTCTGGTCTCCCGTCTCCAGCTTCACACTTAACCGGAAGCTATACTCACTTGCCTTCACTGTGTCCGCTTCTTCTGGATTGAACAATTTCTCCATGACTTCCTTGGGACCTGTCCGCCATCCGGTAGTTTGCACTGTGATGTACGCGGGTTCGGGGTCGGAAGTCTTGAGAAGGTAGTTGGTCGTGACATATGTGGACAAGCTGTCCGGGAGGACGAGTTGAGAGTCTTGGCCGCCGGGCTGCACAGCATTGTCAACGTGGGTGCCACTTAATAAGAAGATGCTCTCCTACCTCAACTGTTCCTGATCCCCATGATGCTGTCCATGTCCCACCAGAGAAAGATATCCAGTTTCGTTTTCCCCACGGACCTTCTCCTACTGGGATGAGAGGGTTGAGCTTCGCAGACATGCGGAAGTCAAGCGCAAGCTTGGGGACTGGAAGTGTGAGTTTACTGGCAGAGGATTCGGGTGAGAAGGTTTGTCGAAGGCGTTGTTGGTCCATGGTTGCTAGTGGCCCCTCAGAAGTTCTGGGCTATATTTGCTGTGATATTGCAAGTGAAGTCAGCTCTCACTGCGATCTTACATGGGTCTAGCAGACGAGCTCCAGGCATTGAAGCTCCGCAACCCGACGTCATTCTGCTTGCTAGTCCCGGCGTCGTGAATGCTAGTCAGGACCATGCATGCTGCAACTGCTGGAAGTCAAGCGTCTGCCGGTAGACTAGATTAAGTAAAGACGACCGGTGTCATCGAAAGTAACACATTTTCAAACGTTCTGATATTTGAGATGAGGGGACATCTGAGACTGTGAGAAGCACGCCCTTCCCACCCCGCGTTGGAGATGCATGATCGCCGTGTCGACTGCATGGATTTCGGAATCAACTACGAGTTTCAGCATTCTTTCCATGATGGCTCTGCGTTTGGAACCTGTATCGCCGTTTGTTAGTCCGAGCACGGAGATGACGACGAAGAAGGTGGGCGAGGTGGACGGCAAATGCTTCGGCAACGCCGGCAGGAGCCCTGATTCCTCCAAACATCCCCCAGCTCTCACCTCTCACACTCCTGGAGATGGAAACCGGCATTCTATGTCGCAGCTTGAGGCCGAGAGACCGAAGCTAGTCCCTTGCGATGCGTCGTATATAGCTGAACTATAGCTGACGCCTCGTAAGCCCTGTGAAGCTCCTCACTTACCCAGATCCATCAGCCATGACCAACGCCCAACGGACCACCACCTCACCTCTCGACATCACAGTCGTTGGCGCTGGCATCAGCGGCCTGTGCACTGCCATATCATGCGCTTTGGCAGGTCATCGAATCCTCGTCCTCGAAGGGGCAAGAGAACTGGCCGAGATTGGTGCCGGGTTCCAGATTACACCAAATGGTTCGAAAGTCTTCAAGCAATTCGGCATTCTTGAAAAGCTTGAGCCGCAGGCTGCAGAGCCAAGATCCTTGATCGTAAGAAGATGGCAGGACGGTAAGATTCTGTCGAATACAGAAAACTTCGGCCACGAGATGAGGAGGAAGTATGGAGCGCCGTTCTGGGATCTGCATCGTGTAGATGTCCAGAGGACGCTTGCCGAGCGTGCGAAACAGTTGGGTGTTCAGATCAGGCTTGGGGCAAGAGTGGAAGATGTGGACTTCGAGAATGCCAAAATCGTGCTAAAGAGCGGAGAGGTGCTGCAAGCAGACCTGCTCGTAGGAGCAGACGGACTGTGGTCGATATGCAGGCAAAAATTCCTGGCCATGCAGGGCAAGAAGGAAGACGCACCACTGCCTACTGGCGACCTTGCGTATAGGATCGTACTGAACCTTGAAGATGTGGAGGATTCCCAGATTCGTGATATCATCTCGAACCCATCAGCTCAGTTCTGGATTGGACCGGAAGCCCATGTCGTTGCATACTCAATACGCAACGGCACGATGTTCAACATCGTTCTGCTTGTTCCCGATAATCTGCCGTCTGATGTCGCGAGGCAAGAAGGCTCTACGGATGAGATGCGAGCCATATTCAAAGACTGGGATCCTATTCTCAACAGTTTTCTGGACCATGTGACATCCATCGACAAATGGAAGTTGATGCATCGTCCAGAACTTGACAGCTGGATAAGCCCGAAATCCAATTTTGTATTCGTCGGCGATGCCTGCCACCCAATGTTGCCGTACCTTGCACAGGGTGCCAATTCCAGCGTCGAAGACGGTGCAGTGCTCGGGAGCATCCTGGGCGCGCTGGAGTCGAAGGGCCAATTGCCTGCCGCTCTGAAGCTGTACGAGCAATTACGAAAAAAGAGAGGCGAGACCATTGTGAGAGAGACATTCGCTCAAAGGAACGACTTCCACATGGCAGACGGACCGGAACAACAGAAGCGGGACGAGCTGATGCTGTCTCAGTTGGGCAAGGAGATCGAAGTCAAGTTCCCAAGTCGATGGCAATGTCCGGAAGTGCAGCCGTGGCTCTATGGGTACGACACTCTTGAGGAGACCAATGCGGCTTTGAAGAGTGATGCGCTACGTGTGTCGTGATGAGTTCGGAAAGCCAATCTACTTCGAGACGGCTCTTTTCTGGTGGGTCGCGAGGATCGGATGAGCTACAATTATGTTTTGCTCTCCAGCAGACATTGCTGTTCTTTCCGGCTTCAGCGTGCGGGCCAGTGTTTGCCGCCGCAACCGTTGTTCGTTTCCTGCATGCATCATGCGTGCCTTCGAGCTACGTTCCAGATCAGCCAAACTAACGCGAACCTCCAGCAACGCACTTCTGATTGTCACAACAATATTGCCTGTCAGCTGGGACACCACCATGGCGTCAATGTTCCGCTCGATCATCAACTTGGGACAAGACCACATCGAGAACTTCAACGCGACCGCCGCGATGGATGAGATCAGAGAAATGCTTCACCTCCACGATCTCGGGCTGAGAGACCTGCTGGAAGCGGCCATCAAATACATCCAAGAGAACCCCGGACAGTCAGCGCACCGCCTCTTCACCCTTCTCACGATGCTCTATCCAGGAGTGGTCTTCGCGCCACTTTGGCTTGCGCTTGGCGTCACTCCACTCGGTCCTGTTGCAGGTGGGCAGAACTCATGACTGTTGTTGGATGTGAGGACTAATCTTGCATAGGAGGCATCTTTGCTGGCTTGCAAAGTGCAATCGGGACTCCACTGCCTATGCGCATCATCCAAGGCGCCGCCATGGGCGGAAGAGCTCAAGCCATGTTGCACAGACCCGCACAAGGCTCAGCTACGTTCGGAGCGACTTTCGACGATTTCTTTAAGGCTGCAAATGAGACTGGTTGCACTTGAAGTGCATTCCCCGAACGTCGACTTGCAAAGACGGAGGAAAGCATCACACGCAACATGTGCGAGGTATTCGCATGACCGGTCGTGCACCAAGCATTTCGACACCGGGCATAGCAAAACTGCAGTCAAGAGTACTGCAGACTGCCTCGTGTTTCTGCCATTGTTTGCGTATTAGCATTGCTTCAAAAGGCGAGTGTCTCTTGCAGCATGGTGAGTCCAGATGTTGGCGGAATCAGCAAGATCAGCTTGTCCCCCGTAGCCGATGCAAATACTAGCCATTGGTCTGACATCCGCCTTACGCCTCGAGACTACTACAAATATTCGATATGCGTCTTTGATATATCGTGCCTCCACCGAACAAGAAGGGTGCTGTGCGGAAGCTCTGTTACCGGCGATTCTCTAGTTAGCTATGATCAGTAGGTCGGCAAGTCCTGCTATTGACGTCTCGCGGTAGTAGGTGCCATCGACTGTGTTGCTCAAGCGAAGTGCACTGGACGTTGTCGATGCCTCGGCATGGCATTCTGAACACTCCAGAGGCTGCTTGTGGGTTCGAAATAATAATGCTCCATGCAAGTCGAGCCGAAAGTGCAAGGGTCAGAGGGGCCTCGGCGTTCGACCTCCTTCCGCTGTTCTGCTTTCGCGGTGGACAATCCTTCCGACAAACATACTCTAGCGATGTCAGGAAAGCCTCCGAGGTGAGAAATGGCAATCCTCAAGACCGAGAAGACAGCAAGCTGCGCAAGCCACACATGTAAAAGCAAGCGTGGCCCAAATATCTATCCGCTTTTCCACTCTGACCCGAAGCAATCATCAGATCAGCGCCAGATCGGGACGTACTCTTCGGCAGCTTTCGACATGGCTCAAGTCCGAACCAGAAGCGCAGATAGCTCCTGGACCAGAAAATCGCAGGCAGGCTTCCTCCGCCTTTTCTAGCATAACAAGCACAAATAGGGCACAGACATGATGAGGTGGACACAAGACGTGACATGACTCTGTGCCGTGTATGCAGGCGCCTCATACATTAAATTCCCACCACTGGCCAATGGAGTTGAGCCCAAAAACATCTCAAGATCGGCGTCACGCGCGAGCCGCATGCCAGATGCCGCCGTTCCGCAAAGGAATAACGCATAACCCCCAACACGTGGTTCAAACATAGCAATTCGAGAAGCTCGCCAGATGTCCCGTTCGCTGTATGCCAAAGGCAATCAAGCAGCATGGTAGTCAATGTCACAAGCAAAATGCCGAGCATGTGAAAGGCTTACTCAATAGGAAACCTCCGGATACGCTGGACATCCTTCCGAAAGGGATAGGTCATCTGCAGGAACGGCTCATAGGCGAGAACGAGGTTATACGAGATTTATGCAAGGCTGTGAGGTATGCAAAGGACCGCCACCGTTGGTTGCTGTCCTGCTGGCAGCACCTGCACTTTCTTCGTTCGTCAATCCTTGTCGACAATACCTTGACATGGAGCAACGAATCAAGTCATGGCGGCAAGTATGCTTCATCGCATTTATGGCTGTGTTCTTCTTGATTATCTTGTCGATGATCTCGATGTCGCGTGGTACGAAGCTCGGAGGTAGCGCCGTTGTTGATTCATTCTGACTGATTGGTGTTGTACAGGGACGTCAAGTGGTTTGGGGTTCGGCCATAGTAACAAGATACCACTTCGCATACTTCCTCTTGGCGACAGTACAACGAGAGGCGGTCCAGATGATCGCTTTAATGCCTACCGCCCAGCTCTTCGCAACATGCTGATCGGATCTGGTCAGTCGCAGAACATCAAGAGATGGCATCGCTTACTGATACGCTGCTCAGGTCAATCCATAGACTACATAGGATCGCTGAAACACGGAGACAGTCTCGACAACGATCATGAAGGCCATGCTGGTCTGCTAATCAAGGAAATTCGAAGAGCGATCGCGGACGACAATATCCTGCTACAACATCCAAACGTCATCCTCCTCCATGTCGGCACAAACGATATGAACACCTACTTTGGCCAAGCACCAGTAGATCCGTTTGAAGAGGCACCACAACGACTCAATACTTTGGTCGAAGCAGTATTATGTGAATGTCCCGATGCTGTTCTTCTCGTTGCGAAAATCATCGACAACACACAATTCCCACAACTGGTACAGACCTACAACTCTGGCGTCGAAATCATAGTGGCGCATTGGCAAGCTCAGGGCTATAAAGTACGAGTGGCAGACCATTCTGCCATCGGAGGGTGAGGAGTCTCATTTTCCTACCTGAACCATTCTACTCATACTGATCTGCTTCTTTCCAGCACCGACCTCTCAGGCGACGGACTCCACCCTCAGAACGTAGGATACGAGAAAATGGCACGTGTATGGTTCGACACGATGCAAGATCTTCCATCAGACTGGATTCAACCTCTGCGAGATGCCAGCCTAATGTCCACGCCCGAGTGTCGAGCAAAATTACTGTCATAGGAAAAGCTGCAATCATGCCGAAGGCAGCACGCTTTCGCGTGCAAGAGATACCATCGAGGAAACAGCATTTGCCCGCGTCGAGGAAACAGGGCCGATGGAGAGCAAAGAACAGCCATGCTGCCGGAAAAGGTTCAAAATTCACTGCTCAGCCTTCCCCTCGCTGCTATTACCCAACTGCGAGCTTCCCCATGGCCGCGAGTCTGGATCTCACTGTAGCAAAAGTTGCTGCAGCAGATCGACAGTAGTTCTCGAAACAAGAGGACAAAATCAGTCTTCGAGCTAGGAGAATCGAGTTCACAGTGACTTCTACTGTGCCTAGACTGCGAGCTTTGACAACTTCGAAATCACGAGCGTCGGACTTATTGGCAAGCTCAGCACCCCGATAGCCGCACTGGCACAGAAGATTGGCTGCTCCGCCGTTTTGAAATAATGGAGAACACGAAGCTGGTCGCGGCGCATGGGGGATGGAGCATGGCCTGTCAAGAAATGAAAGAGCGCTATCGCTTGTCTGCTGCTATGTGTGGAGAGACGGCCCTATCGGGACGGAGTCATTACCAGGCATTGCGGCAAGACGTACTGTCGAATTTCGCAAAGGGAAAAGATGTCATTGAAGGAAGAACATTGATTGATCCAAAGAGAAGGGAGAAATGCTTTGAAGCAATCGCAAGCCTTCATATCGATTATTCGAACGATATCTATTCGAAGTCCAGGTAGCTGCTGCATTACTAGATTGCCAAGCTGAATTCCCGGGTATCTTACATTCTCAGCTGGTGCGTTACCACAACCCGCGATACACCCAATGCATAGCGCACTATCGAGACGCTTGTACAAGCTGCGAACCGTCTCGAGAGCCAGGAGCCATACTGACTGGATTTGCCAGTCCCATAATCTCGACGGCCTCTCTATAGACGTAATCGCACCTAAGAACCATTCGCCTGGGCTGCGCTCTTTCCAGCGACCTTCTGCTTACTAGCCACTGCAACACTCGATGGACCGTTGAGCGCAATGTCCAGCTCAATGTACTCCTGCATCGCATCTGAATCGCCGCGATCTAGCAGGTGATCGAAGTACTTCCCAGACATCTCAGTAAGGTCCTGCGCTGGCAAGCGCGCCTTGTGCCGAATGTCGTCAAAGACAGCTTTGATACGCTTGTGCCATGAAGGTTCTTCTTTTGATGATGTGGGCTGGTTGAGCTCGAAATCGAAGAATGCTCGCCAGAAATCGCTCGAATCCGAAAACCATTGCTGCTGCTTCTGGAACGTCTTGCGAGCTTCATCAACATCGCCTTTGACCTTCCATAGAAAGCGAGCCAGCTCGGCTACAAGTGCGCCACGAATGGATAGGTTGTACTCGGAGCTGCTGATGTGCTCGTTGAGAACAGCGACAGCAGCATCGACGCCGTATTGCCGTCTATGCGTATTGGCCAGGGAAATGATGGTCTCCAAGTCGCCAGGAGCAGTGGCCAGTATTGCCTCGTGAATGGCAGTCGCAGTGTCTGCTTTGCCGATAGACTCCTCAAATCGGGCATAGTGCAACCGTATATTTGGCTGCGAAATTGCGACAAAAGTACAGCTCGCACGGCCGTAGATGATTCGCACTTCCTCGTTTCGCACCTCCTTCGTGATTGACGTTTGTGCCATGGTCCATCGTGCGTACCGAAACCAGAACTCTTCGTAATTAGCGCATGTCACCAGGCATCGCTCGTAGAGGAACTTGGTGCGTTCGTAATCGCCCTCTGTCTCCTCGAAATCCAGATACTTTCTCCAGTTGTCGAGCTGCTCTTCGTCAAGCTCAGTAACGTGGTAATACGGTCGCTTGATGTTCTGTTCGTATGTCCAGCGTTTTGTGGTCTCGGTTTGTGTACGTTGGAATATTTCCAGATGATATGCATCGATGCGTGTGCGCAATTCGCGCTCGACCTCTACTGGGTTCCGCGGCTTCTCGGCACTTTCTTGTGCGATGTCCGCTTGGAGACGAGCTACGACGTCTTCCGGCGCGACATCAGCGATTGGGCGTTGTGCTGCCATTGTGCGATATCGCTCAAAATAGCGAGCATACTGGTGTAGTGGAAGATGAATTATGCGGCCCAGAATGGCGAAAATGCGGTCGTGAGAGTCCAGTCGCTCCTCGAATTCCAGGTATTTGTCCCAGAAAGGATGTGCCAGAAAGTCCAGACCGACGCTGTCCGCAGCGCGTTCATAAAGCCTGCACGAGCAATGTCAGATTCTGCAGAAATGATGACGGGTATAGCAAGGGTTCAAACAGGGGTGAGTGGGTGGCGAACATATTGATGATGGAGCTGGAACTCCCAACCCGAACCATGACCAACACTCCATCAAATAAACATGATCAAGCGTTTCGTGCAGAAGCAAGCGCAATAGTGCGAGCGCAATGGTGGTGAAGTGCGGGTCTGAGTGATTAAAAGTGAGACTCGTATAGCAGCCAGCCTGTGGGTTGGAGATCTCACCACTTCAAGTGCGTATGCGCAGCAATCCTCACAGGGCATAGCTGTCTTGGAGCGAGTGGCTCTGTGGAGTTATGGGCATGGAAAGAAAAGGGGCGCCCTTCAACTTACTCTCTGATCACATCTGCGTCGTGGCTGGTCTCGACCTTGAAAGCGCAGTAGTTGGCCCATAGGTCAACTGATAGTCCTATGCTTGCGACACCCCGCTCATAGACCTGCATTCCGTCAGCACTAGCTCACCATGGTAATCGAGCAGCTCCTACCATTTCCGCAGATTCAGTCCCCGCGATAGAGAACTCAAGGTCCGCATATTTCTTCCAATAGCCGAAGAACAGTGGGAAGCGAGCAAGGAAGCGATCGTATGTGTCTCGAGTCGCAGCAATTGCTTGCGGACTCGAGTTGCGGTTCAAGCCTCCTTCTTGTGTCTCTGCGGCGCGGACCAGCTTTTCCCAGTTCTCGAACTCATTTGGATCTGCGAGCTGTTCGATTGTCAGCTGCTATTCCCCATGCGCCATCGCAAGATCCGGCTCATACCACTTGATCATTCAGCCTCTGCAGTTCCAGGTCGTCGGCATAGCTGAAGTCGGCCATTTCTTCCTCCGTTGGTTCGGACTATCGCGTTGATGCGGCGTATATCATCGAGAGGAGACTCGCGGAGTCGACGGGGGTGGTCGTAAGCGCGAAGGGCGTGCGAGGCTGCCAGCAGAGGTGTCGAAGTGAGTGAGAGCACGAGCGAGAGCAAGAGCTTTCGGCTAGCAGCACTAGCGCCGGCAGCTTGCCGGGCCTTGGCATCAACACTTCTGTGTTGAGAGCAGCAACAACTTGACGACCAAGTTTCAAGTGAGACCGCACTTGGGCGGCCTTTTGCCTGCTCAAGGCTCATCTATACAGAAACTGCAACACAGTGACACAGCTCAATAGACCTTCTTCTTGATACTGTCTGCTGTCGCGAAAGGCGTGAGACTGTCTTCCCCCGTGGCTTGGTCATGAGATTACCGTCGCCACCAAATGTTGATCTCAATGATCATCAGCTAGAATACGAGACCGACAACTGTGGTTTACGGAATGTTCTGCTGCCGCTGGCTCAACCCCCACCACGCATCTGCGGCGATGCAACCACGACATTTTACTACCAGTGTATCCCTTCGGCGCAGTCTGAGGTGGATTTGCTGGCGCGAACACGACATGATACTGGCTGCAAGACGAGTGATTGCACAACTAATCTTTTTACTTTGCTCATGGTCATGTATCGCCCATACTGTGCTCACTTTCATGACGCTTTCAAGAAGCTTCAATCAGGCTCGCGGCGAACATATTTCTGTACTCTCTGGAGCTGTATGACAACGAGAGACATCCGAGCTCTCCTATCTCTCCTACCTTGTAAATAGACCTTGGCGACTCGGCTTCACCTGCACAGCAACGGCAGTCTGACTTACTTCGCCATCTTACGGATGTTATCGACTGCGCTCTGGAATTCCAAATTCGCAAATGTCGTCTGCGCGGACCCCCTTCTCCAAGTACGGAGGTAGGATTTGGGTGCAGGGTGTTATGGCTTTCGAAAGATGTCGGATCACGAGGTTCGAAGCATCTCCGCGCAACCAGGCAGGCAATCCTCATTCTCCTTGGTTCAAAGAAGACTGTTCTGCCTCGACTCCAGCAGATCTTCACGTGTGAGGAAAGACGGTCTGGTCCACTCCCCCAAAGAGTTTCTGCAAGACCCTGTGGCGGCTTGGCTGTGTCATTTGCATGATGATCCTCCGTCTTATGCGCGCTGCCGAGTCACGCTGCCAGCACATTTGTGAAGACGCAGCAGAGCTCAGGAACAGCATACCTCCTATTGACATGATCAAATGTGACAGGTGACAGGTGACCACGCATTCCGACGATCAAGTTCGTTAAGGCCTTCGAGACTTCTCCATACTCACGCCAGTGTATGTTAGCGGATTGCCGCCAGTGCTCCGCGGAAGTTGAGCTCCTGTACGGCTCGCCTCACGTGGATGGCGTCTTCAAGAGTTCCAAGAACTGTCGGCCGGATCTTGACACTGTATCTACGAAGAACTACTGCAGCCAAGGTAAAGTTATTGCTCGGAGCCCGGCAGGTGTGCGAGAAGTGCCACTGTGCGTAAAGTCTAGACCTCTATCAGCATTGTCCAGACGATCTGTTCGGAAGAAACTGTCAGCATATGTCTCAGGGCTCGCGTTTTGGGGAGGGAACGGCAATTGCGGCAGATTGATGTGCAATATTGTAGCAGACAACTTTACGGTAGCGATGCTCGCAACTCGTGAGCGGTGGCGCTCGATGTGGCAGGTGAATCGAGTGGCATTGATCGACATTTAGTCAAACTCTCGATGCACTACCATTTTCTCCATGCTCGCGACTTGCACATGGAAACAATCGTCAGGCAGTTCTTCGGCCGCACACGTGCGGTCCATCGTGTGGGCGAGCAAGCCGGGTTCGCGAAGATGCTTGCCTCAACGTGCGCATCGCCTGCGCATCGAACACCAGGGTATCAGCACAGTGATTCGCGCAGCGCGTTGGTTGACAGTGGAGAATCGTGTAGAAGGCAGGTTTGCAACGAGAAAGCCACAGGGTGCCAAGGATCATCTCGTTGTGCTTTCTTGATTTTTGACAGTCGCATGCGAGCTCAATGACGATCTTACCACGCGGTCGAGCAACGCAATGCCTGTCGAGTGGCTGCAGCTTACGAGCTTCGCCTCTGCGCAGCATCAGTGCGATGGTCTGCTTCAGGTCCGCGCTTCTCCCACGAGGCGCGGCACCGCAAGATGCTGCTCGGCGTCGAAGGGAAGACTGTGGTTGCGGACGAGGCGGCGGCGCACTTGAGTCTTGGCGGAGAAGTGAGGCTCAAGAGAAAGGGAGCTCGAGCCACTCAGAACTCTCACGCCTTTACGAGTGACGTAGACCGCCACACCCGGCGGGCTGGTGGTGGCACGAATGCCGATGTGTAGAGAAGTTCCGATCGAGTGGGACTCGTGCTCGTTGCTGCAGCACTGGGTGAGATTGAGTGGCGCATCGGATAAACCGCTGTCGCGGGCAGATGGCAGATGCGCGCAGGGCGAATCGCTGAATGATGACATCGCGGTCTGGCGATGAAGTGGCCGTCCGCCATACGGTCGACAGACGATTGACTAGCCGGGCAGGGCGCACGAAGCATGGAGAGCAGCAGCGTGGCTCAAGACCAACGGTGCCTGTCCGTCGGAGCAGCGTCAGCGACGATCCATGAGGCTGGGCTCATGGCATTCGACTGAGCACTGGCCTTGGCCCGGTGACGAGTGGTCGTTCGGCCGGATTGCTGCGCCTCGAAGGCAGCCCACTTGCGCATCGCAAGCCCATGTTCCCAGAAAGCCGAACGCTGGTGGCCGCACGAACTGCACCTTTCCTGTTCATGTTTGCAACGCTGTGCCTCTTTGCCTTTTGCACCCGACACCGACTTGGTTGCGCGCACGCACGCCCGCTCACCCTCGACTTCAGAGCTCCGGCACACGGCGGCCACGGATCTTCCGCCACGGGCCCCGGCTTTGCAGCAGACGCCACCGCAGGATAGAGGCCACAAACCGGAAGCAGTCCACTGGCCAAGCAGTCCCAGCAGCAGCAGCAGCAGCAGCAGCTGGACCTTCAGCACCACCGCTCTCTCACCGTTGCCCGCTGGCTCAGCCGCTCCAGCGACACGGCGTCGCTGACGGCACTCATTGTCGCGGCAGCATCACCGCCCGCGTGGCTGTCCGAGCGAGCATTGATTTGAGAGGTTGCGTGGCTCTAGACCTGTCCACGCGTAGCCGCTACTCAAATCACCAGGCCGGCCCATTGCTTTTCGTACAGGCCCGGCGTGCGCACTGCGACACTCGAATGCGCCCTTGTGCGACCGTGTCTTGCAGTGGTCGCATTGGAGTCCTGCTGCGCTGCTGTCCAGCGGCAGTTGTGGAGGAGCGAGTTTACCGCTGCGGATGAGGATACAGTAACCGGTGGGTCTTCCCGGCAGCAGCGTCCCGATCAGCGCACACGCGCAGCAGAGCAGAACGAGAAGCTCGCAGGCCAGCGGCAAGCTCTGCGCCGCACGTTGTCGCGCGTGCGCAGCATGTCGAAGGCGGTGCAGGTCGTGGGCGGCGTGTAGGATCGTGTTGTGACAGCGGAGACTGACGGCGCGTTAGGTATGACGATTTAGCAAGCATCGAATACACATGGCAGCAATAACGACGCGCGCGACCACCCCATCGTCTTCCGCCCTTGCCCCCACCTCCACCTCGGGCGCGCCACGCACGTCGCCGTCGACATCGCTCACGTCCGGTGCCGGCGCCACCGCCCACGGCAGCCTCGAGAACTCCAACCTGCTGCGCCCCAGCTCGCAGAAGCCGGACCCCAGGACGAGCGCCTCGCCCAAGTCCGACCGGGTGCATCTCTCGCCGCGATCCACGCCGCTACCGCTCACAGGCGCAGCGGCGATGGCGGAGATGAAGCGGCGGAAGCAGGCAGACGGCTCGCGCCAGACGAGCCCCAATCCACAGGTCGCAGCAATGCAGTCCTTGCTAGGTACCGGAGGTATGAGCAGACCTTCTGACGCACCAGCACCCGACAAGATGAGCTCGCCGTTGCGCAAAGTGGCCGAGAAGATCAACATTTCTAATAGTAGTGCGCAAGCAGAGCAGGAACAGGATGTCAGTCCAGTGAGCTTGGGCAGTTTTGGCTCGACGATCGAGGGCACCAATTCCAGCGCCGCCATGACTGCCACAGCAAACGACCAACCCAACTCAAACTTCGTGGCTGAGCCGGCAGAGCTCAATGATGGAGCGGGCTATGCATCGCAAAACGGCAATCTCGCCGTACAAGACCACAACGACAAAGCCTTGTCGCTATCCTATCCCGGCCCACCACAACAGGAAGGACAGGATGACGGTCCTTCGCGCAGTATGACTCTGCCGGGCATGGGCCAGAATAGCCCAAAATCGCCTGCATCGAACAAACGACACAAGTGCCCGTATTGCGCGACCGACTTCACGCGACATCACAACCTCAAATCGCATCTTCTTACACATAGTCAGGAAAAGCCGTACGTGTGTCAGACATGCCAAGCACGCTTCCGGCGTCTGCACGATCTAAAGCGACACACTAAGCTACACACCGGAGAAAGACCACATACGTGCGACAAGTGTGGCCGTAAATTTGCCCGGGGCGACGCGCTGGCGCGGCATAACAAAGGACCAGGTGGCTGCGCGGGTCGTCGATCCAGCTTTGGAGGCGAAGACGACGACGGTGAGGGCTACGAAGGCATGGATGGAGTCGAGTACGAAGAGGCAGTTGATGAGCACGGCCATCGCAAGAGCTCTAAGAGGCAGCAGCTGGAGACACCGCAGGACGCTGACAGGTCGGTGTACCGCCAGCACTCGAGCACATACCCGCCAGCACCGCGCCAAATGCAAGGCAGCATGGGTCCACCGCAGGTCGTCCATCCGGGCGGTGCAACGTCGCCACGCGAGATGTCTGGACAACCCAGTCCAGCTGGAGGCCCGGTGAATGCTTCGTACTATGGACAAGGTCAGGTCTTTGGAGAGCCAGGCTTGATGACTTCTTCACCTAAGCCATTGTCGCCAGGTCAGCCGCACGACCAGCATCGCTTGAGTGTTGGTGACAGCAACGGACAGCTTGGTCGTAATAGGTCCACAAGCTTGACGACGCAGTTCCAGCAACAACATTTTGGGCGTGGCAGTGGACCGGGGGTCCGATCACCGCCACAGCCCAATAACCAATTTGCTCCGAATGCGAACCAGGTTCAGCCACAGCACACCATCCTGCCACCTCTAGGTAGCCAGCCACAGATGCGTGGTGCACTACCGCCTGCTGGTCCGCCCAATATGATGCAACCATATCCAGCTACGGGTATGGCATCCAACCCGGGCAGCTTGTCCAGTCACGGCCGCTCCTCCGGAAGCAGCATGCGCGACATCGCAAACCAAGGACAGAATCAGAGCTCTGATGACATCTGGACATACGTGCGCACTCTCGAATCCAGGCTCAGCAGAATGGGCGATGAGTACGAATTGCGTATTAGTCGCATGCAAGAAGAGATCATCTCGCTGAAGCAGCAACTCGGGCAGCTTTCGAACCAAGCCAGCTACAGTAGCGACATGGCGCGGCAAGGACCTTACCCATGACAATTGATGTCTGCCTTCTGCCATGAACGAAACAACGATTGATGATAGACCGCCAGAATGGCTGAAGGATGAAGATGAGACGAAAACGACTACCGCAACACCTCTGTACAGTACGACGCGTCATCGATGGGCAACGCTCAAGCAATATGAACGGAGCTTGCCATCGACTTAGAAGAGGCACATCTGTGATACCAACTGGGATGGAAGCATGGAAAGTACTGGCGTTTTGCTTGATCGTGTAAGGCTTTGTTAGAAGTCCGTCGAATGGGAAGAGGAAACAGTGCGTGACGTGTACTACTATGGATTGGAATGCACAGCGAGGTGGGACGACGGACGGCGGCATGATTGCTTTGACAAAAAGTGAGCTCTCCGTGCCGGAATTTGTTTTGTATGTTCGGTCACAATACCCCCCATTCGCTTCAATTGTTTATATATAGTTCTGGGCGGATCGCTAGAATGGCGCATGGATCTGTAAGAACATAATGGAAATCATAGACGAAGATGGGCGTGCTGCAACTCTCATCACTTCTGTGACTGACTCTGTGGTCGTGTGAGGTAGGAGCACCCACACGCGTCCCTTCCGTACTGTCCTCGCGTAGTCATCCTTCACGTCCAACACCTTTTCCCTCTCCTCTGGTATGCAACGCTTCTGTTGCATCTTGCCGACAACTGCACCGGCTGAGTACTTGTGCTTGCGCTTGAGCTCGCTGTTGCAGGATTTGCGGTTTCAGCCGACGCGGTTTGAGCACCTCGAAAGAGGAGCTCACTGCTGAGTGCTCGGATACGGAGCTCAGCTCTTAGGTCCACCTTCAATCTTTCTTCTCGTCCTCTCGGACCCAGACAGTCTTGAGAACCTCTCCTGGAGGATCTCGACAGTCGATCGGCCGAAGCAGGCAATTTCGAGAACCTCACCAGAGGATCTCAATTGCTTGTCGTACGTCGTACGCATTTTCAGCCGACGCAGTTTGAGCACCTCGAAAGAGGAGCTCGCTGCTGAGTGCTCGGATACGGAGCTCAGCTCTTAGGTCTATCTTCAATCTCTTTCCGTTATAGGTAATTCTAGACGCCACGCCTAGCCATCTGGCTTCTCCAAGGCTGCGCAGTCGTTGAAGGATGTTCCCAGGCATCATCGGTTCCAAGCTGCGATGGGAGGCTTCCGGCCTAGCACTGCCAGGAAGCGAACAGCCCCAGGGCCAGCAGAAGGCGACGAGGACAGGCGTACGGCCAGGCCGGAACAGTCCACTGAAGAAAAGGACACGACTTTGAGCACGAATGGATCCAATGCCGGCCAAGATGATGCTGTCGGCTTTGCCGATGATACGGAGACTGGCCTAGAGGACGAAGAATCCACTTCCACGCCGCCAAGCGCTATTGGGGTTTTGAGCACGAATGACTCCAATGCCGGGCAAGTGGACAGCGCCTTTCAAGGCATAGAAGATGATGCTGTCGGCTTTGCCGATGATACGGAGACTGGCCTAGAGGACGAAGAATCCACTTCCACGCCGCCAAGCGGCCCTGCTAGGACTACGCAAGACAGTGCCATTGACGTTGACAATGCTGCGGCAAGTTTTGTCACTGATCGCGCAGCTCTTATAGCACGATATGCAGCTTGCCGACGCGAATTGCAAGACCAGATAGAACACCTCAAGAGGCCCTACGTAAAAATGCATGCAAAGCCGCGGTCTGACATGGCGGACGTGATCCGGATATATCTGGAGGCGAGTGCACGTCAACACCCGAACGATCCAGAGCTTGGAAATCCAGCCACAGTGGCATTTAGACTGAAGGACGAGCTTCCGGCTCTATACATTCATCAGTGGATGAGGCTCCCACCACCACATGTGGTGAATCGTAAACCCAACGGCCCCTTTTCTTCTTCGTGGTACGACGATGAACTCGTCTGGAACCTGATCCAGGTCATGCTCCAGAACCGGAGTAACCTCAGCACCGTCCTCAATCCAGTAGCTATGTTGAGCTGGATACAACACGACGATCCAGACGTCCACGCGAAGTTGAAAGACGCTATGGTCGCTGTCCAAAGGGATGGCTGGAAACCGCAAGAAACCTATGCAAAGGCATGTCCCACTGTGCCTTCCGACGGTAATCGCATCATAGTTCCTGTGTTGCGGCAACACCACTGGACATGTGTTCTAGTGGAGGTCAAGCGAGAGCTCGAGATGGTTTTAGTGACCTCTTACAATTCGAGCAACGACAAGACACAGCAGCAGTCTGTGGATGACTTGGAGATCGCCTGTGGCTTTGTGAAGCTCATGTCGATGAAGCCGGAAAATGGCCACCTAGCGGTGGCGATCGACGGACTGAAATGGGCGACGACACATGGAAATTGCGGCAGGCAGTCCAACAATGATGACTGCGGCCCGTTCACAGTTGCGAATGTTGTTAATCTGGCAACAGGACGGCCCCCGGGGACAACAGATCTGAAGTCCGGGAGGAAGACGCCGCGTGCAGCACACATCCGTGCTTTGCATCACGAACTCATGAAACGCAAAGACGCGCCAGAGTCGACTGAAAGCACGACGCGGGACCATTACAACACCCTGGCAAGATCCGACAAGAAAGCTTTACAGCGAGCTCTTGGGGACGAGCCGAGCTCGGCTTGTGATGATGCCGTTGCTGCCAGAGCCATCATCATGGAGCATTTCGGCGCCTCCTCGAACCTTGATGTGGGGGCGATGAAATCGTTTCTCGTACCAGGTTCTGAGTGCAAAGTAGAGCTTGCACCAGCAAGTATCCTTAGCCTACTCGAGCGACGTTGGCTCACGAGCGAGGCAATCCACGCGGTACTCTGCACATGGCGTACAGGAGCTGCATCGGACGACATTGCGGTCGGGGACATTTTTTCGATGAACCACTGGGTGCAATCGCCCTGGAGCGCTCAGGAGATTTTTGACGCCGCCGGGGGCCTGCCTTTCAAGCTCACAGACTCGACTGTGAGGGCGGCTTCCATCGTCAACATTATGCAGCAGCATTATGTTGCCGTGTGCTTCGATCGAAACCAGGCTACGATCCAAGTCTTTGACTCGCTTGCCAATCGCGCCGATCGTCAGGTGCTGACGGAGCAGTTGCTACACAAGGTCGCGCAAAAGTTCGGTCAACTGGAGCCTTCACCGCTTCCCAAAAGCTGGATGATTGCTGATTGGCGTGTCGAGTGGATGGACACCCTGAAGCAGCGCAATGGCGACGATTGCGGCGTCCACAGTGTCGTCAATCTCCTCGAGCTTGTGTTCAACGGCTCTGTGAAAGACAGCTCGAATGGCTCTCTTGATACGAAAGCCGTGCGCCTTTCGTGCCTTAGTCGTATAGCACGATTGTGCCGTGGACTCGAGCAAGACGACAGTGTCTCCGTCTCCTTCCCCTATGTCCAGGCGACTGGCCCACAGACCGTGGAGCTGGCTCGTCTGACAATTCGCCAGAGCCTAGCCGATGTGACGGGAGTTTTTAACATTCGCTGCGTCCGCATAGAAATCCGACCTCTCATCTGTGCAGTGTTGATTCGCACTGGCCCTCAGCCACTGGACGCCATCGTAGAGGGAATTACGCCCCACCTCCCAGCTGACTGGGCACGGAGCGATGATACCAATCTTCGGCAAGTGGTCCTCGAGGTGCTGCAACACACCACCTCGATTTTCTGCTGGACCTGGCGGCAAAAGGTCCAAGTGTGGCACGTTCTCAACTTGCGAGGCATTGATTACGGAACCACTGGGTTGAGGCTCACGTGGGACTGTCGGCCATCTGGCGCCGCAGCTCTGTCTGTTCTGGCGGAAGCACAGGCGCCGTGTGATTTCATCATCTCTGTCGTTCGAACGAGCGCGAACTGCACAAAGCTACTCAAAGCCAAGCTCCGGGATGAACAGCGGTGTAAAGATTTGGCGAGAGCCTACATCAAGTGTATCGAAGGAAGCGAAGTGGTGCCACCTGAATGGGTGCCTGGGTGCGATTCGGCCACGGAGCGTTTTGTGAAATACCAATACCGCGAATCGACATCGAGCAATACCCACATTGGAGACGGTCGTGATGACAAAGAGCTGCTCAAAATCCTGGAGCATGAAAATCAGCAAGCGATACTCGCAGCCAAGGGCCCACGGAAAGCATTGTTGCTCGGATCTGGCTTCGACGGTATTACGACTGCGTTAGAGGACTTTGTGTCCTTGCCCAAGAAGTTTACACATCTGGACTTCCATATCGCGCTCGCAGTTCAGCCTGCGGGCCCGATTCGGGGGCTCTTTGTCAAAGTTCCGAATATGGAATACAGCTAGGCACTGTATTCCATGAGTCGTCTGTCGACCTTTGTTTCCCGGGACTCGCTCTTTGACATGGCTATCCCGTGCACTACACCCGTGGTCGCGGCTAACGTTGGGGAGTGTTTGTTCGCACACCACATGCAGTTCATATACATCTGCCTTTGGTTCGCCTGCTGGAAGATGGACTGTGGAGAGCAGAAGCTCCAGTCCGCGGATTCTCTGATCTATTACCTACAGAAGGGAACGAGAAACACGTTTCCCTTGGAGGAAGGTGATGAAGTCGGAGCAGAAAATGTCGACGACGAAGCCGGTTTTTGTGGCATCTAGGGTGGTCACGGCCAGAAAGTTGTCGTGACGTTTGACTGGAGCGATGGAATTGAGGAGGACGAGCTCCATGACAATGTCCGTTTCTGAGCCACCAAGAACGACTGTGGCCAGAAAGTTGTCGTGACATTTGGCTGGAGCGAAGGGATCAAGGAGGACCAGCTCTAGGACAACGTGCGTCTTTGAGCCACCAGGAACGACTGCGGCCAGAAATTTGTCGTGCGGGTCCGCTGGAGATTCCTGAATGCAAGGTCGGCGATGGCAACTCTC
Organism: Cercospora citrullina; assembly: GCA_013365195.1. Lineage (NCBI taxonomy): Eukaryota > Fungi > Ascomycota > Dothideomycetes > Mycosphaerellales > Mycosphaerellaceae > Cercospora > Cercospora citrullina. Next base: position 168,347 of record JAASFF010001175.1, read on the forward strand.
TCGTCGAGTTTTCAGCAACGGACGCTGTATTCCTTGACTCGACTGTCGGCAATCATGTCCAGGTTGTCGCGCTTAGAGATGCAGCTTCTGCAGACGTGATCGGTGGTAGGGGGGCGAGTGTTTGGGAATGTCTGTTTGCATCACGCACGCACAAACAGCGCGCGCGCGCCGCTGCAGGTCGATTCCAACGGTTTCCTACAGCTAGCTGCTGCGGCGGTGTTTCCAGACCGACCGAGAGCGAAGTCGCACGGGCCACTCTCCAGCTTTGAAGCTTTTTCGCGTCGTGCGCGCGACAACACTTTCGACTCGACATCGACTTTGCTGTACTACCCTCGCCCTGCACCTGCACGGTGAGAACAAAAGCAACTCGATCTCGCGCGCGACACCGTCCCACTGGTGTTGAGTACCTTGTGCTTGCACGAGGCGCTCCATCTCTGGGAGCGGCTGCAAGTTTTTTAGCCGACGCAGTTTGAGAACCTCTTCGTGAGGATCTCGCTGCCGAGTGCTCGGATACGGGGCTCAGCCTTTAGGTCCACCTTCATTTTCTCTCTCTCTTTTCTCGCCTGAACGGTTTGAGAACCTCGAAAGAGGATCTCGCTGTTTCTCCCCTCTCCTCGGCAGCTTGAGTACCTCGCAAGGGGAACTCGCTGTCTTCATTTCCTGCCTCGCCGGTCTAGGGAACCTCGAAAGAGGATCTCTCTGGACTGCCTTGTGCATTTTTAGCCGACGCGACTTGAGCATCTCGCCAGAGGAGCTCGTCGTCGAGTGCTCGGATACGAGACTAAGTCTTTAGGTCCACCACCACCACCACAACCACCACCACCATGTCGCTTGCGAAACCTTCCGAAGGCGGCCGACCCTCTAGGAAGCCGGCGCCAACGGCAGACGAGCTCGCGGCGGCGGAGGGCTTGGCTGGTCTCGGCCTGAAGGAAGGAGAGGCGCCACGCGGCGGAGAGACGGCGCCAGGGACAGACAAGGAGACCATCGCGATGGATGAGTTTGGTGGCTGGGCCCTTCTGGAGACAACTACGGTCAAGCACGTTGAATTCGGAGAGCTGCCTGAACGCATGCGACACGACGAAAAGGACGAATGTTACAAGATTGACTTCGCCGATCCCATCACGATGGGGACCGCCGGAATCGACCACCCGCCCCGCGTGCGGTCGTCCACCAACCGCTTCTTCGAGGACACGGCGCCCGTCGTGGTCACCATTCGTGACGAAGACGAGGCCACTACCCCGTCAATTCGCCACTTCGGGGACAGGGTCATGGGCAAGGCCGCGGATTCGCTCGTCTCTATGGGCTGGCACACGAACTCGCAGCATCCAGCCATGGTACTGGCCATCAAGCGCGACGATGGCAAGAAGGACGTCCTGGTGCACCTCTTCACCAACAACGTCCGGCGGTACAGGAAAGAGAATGGGAACTACGTCATGTGTTTCGATACCTTCGTCGGTAGATCTGACGCACACGAGAAGGCGATCCGCTATGCTCCTGAAGATGTTCAGAAGCACTGTCGAGAGGGTGATCTCGTGACGTTTAGCTTCCGTCTTTGGGACATGTATAATCCCCAGGAGCGTGCACCGGTCGGGACTCCCCCAAAGGTTCCTGCATACGTTTCGAACATCGGTGACGCTGAACTCCAGTGGATCCACAAGGAATTCTACTCGGGTAAGGTGGTGTTGAAGCCATGGCAGTATCTCGTAGGTGCACTGGCCAAGGAACACCTCGAGATCACCGTTTCCCGGTTCTGGGCGGCAAAGGACGGCAAGCTCGCCAACCAGTTCGATGACTGGCTTACAGCTGCTCAACACATGGTCGCAGGCTGGGGCTCCCACTGGGCATACCAGATGCAGGAGGATAGGACGCGTCCCATCTACAACGCCGCCGAACCGGTCACGGACATCAAGGTGCCGAGATGGCTCGTCAACAAGTGGCGAGTCAAGAGCGCAGAGGACGGCACCATTGTGGAGAAGCTAGGTCCGGCTGAGTTCAGCAAGGTCGAGACGCATGACTTCTACCCAGAGTCCGGCATGTTCCCATTTGAGTGCAAGGTGGCCATCGAGCGCGAGCGCGGTTACTCGTCGGTCATCTTGTGCTCTCACTTGACCGACCGCAAGGACTGGACGATCAAGGCATACATTGTGGCAGACCCTGGTCATCCAAAGGTCTACATGGTAGGCCTCAGTGCTCTGGTAAAGCCAGCTCTCATTCCCGGCAACGGATCGGTCAAGCCACAGCAGGGCTCGCGGATCGAAATCCAGGTCCAGACCAAGCAGTGGGGGCGCAATGGCGGCGAAACGTTCACGCTCAGCGGTATGCTGTGCGAGAACATCTTCGATATCCCGGGCGAACTCTGCTGCTACGTGCGATGCCGCGACGACGATCTCTCCCGCGACTGGCCCGAGCTCAAAGCGGGCGGCCAGCGCATCGAGGCCTCGTGCGTGGCCAAGTTCATTGACGACCCAACTCCGGCGGATCGTTACAGCGCGGCAGTGTCGCAACTTCAAGACGCGTTGGCTTCTTCTGCCCGCACAAAGGGCGTAGACGCACCTCACCTTTTCGTGCGTTCGCTGCCTGCTATCGACGCTGACAAGCGGGGATCATTCGCCACAGAGTTGAATGCCTCTCTTGCTGGCAAGCTGGCTTTCGACCGCGTGTTGAAGCGACGCAACCTCAACGAGATGCAACTCGAGGCCGCCAACAATGCTCGTGACTCTTCGAGCGGGCTCGTCGCCGTGCAGGGTCCTCCGGGTACGGGCAAGACCTGGATGCTCATGGCCACCGCCGAAGCTCAAATTTGCGCTGGAAAGGCCATGAACGCTCGTCGTCCTGCCATCGTGTGCGCGCCTTACAACGCCGCGGTCGACAACTGCATGACCCAGTTCCTCAAGGGTCTGCCGGCTGACGGCCCAGAGCTTGTCTGCGTCCGCTACACCAGTGGACTGGCGAAGCCACCGGCAGCGGCAAACCAGTCCAGCGAGACCATGGACACTTCCACGACGCCGCAGGACCTGCGAAAGCAGCGGATGACCGAGAAGTACAGTGGCGAAGCAGACTTGTCGGAGGAGGACATTGCAAAGCACGCCACTCTCGATTCAGCGTACTGGGAGCACGTCAGCGGTCGTGCAAAGTTCATGAACAACGAGATGCACTCTGGCTACGGCTACCACACGGCTCGCACGAAGTGGGAGAACACCGTTCTGGGTAAGGAGCAGCACGACATGCGAGAGACTGTACTGGCCTTCCGCGACGCTCGTCGTGATCTCGAGAACGCCAGCAATGAAGAGGACCGCGAGGACCACTGGGCCACGATGAAGGCCGCTGAGGACGCTCTCGACGCATACTTCTTAGAGCATGTCGTTGACGTCGTGTTCTGCACGAACAGCACCGCTGCGCATGTCGGCCTGCGCCGCCACTTCAAGCCGCGCGTTGCCTTCATCGACGAGGCCGCCATCACAACTCTGGCGGACCCTCTGACGCCGATCGCATTCTACGTGCAGTGGCTCGAGCAGATCTGCCTCTGTGGTGACCATGCCCAACAGGGTCCGATGCGTCACGCCAAGAAGGCCAATGAGTACGGCGACATCTACGACAAGTCGCTGCTGCAGCTCATCTTCGACAACGAGCATCTGCGCGAGTCTCGTGTTGTTCTCACCGTGCAGCACCGCATGCATCCGGAGCTTTCGGCACTGGTGTCGCAGATCTTCTATCCGCACATCCAGGGTGGCTTGAAGAACCACAAGAGTGTGCGTGACGAGCATCCCAAGTGGATCACCATGAAGGCATTCCTCGAGCGCATGGGACCCGCATACCATGGCACTCATCGGCTTTTCATCGACGTGAGTGGTGACGTGCCCGGTGCAGGACCTGTGACACCAGAGGACGTCGACGCAATGGACGAGTCCCAGGCTGCCGCTGAGATGCCGCAGATCGAGGCCATCAAATCTGCCAACTCGACCTCGTATCGCAACCCAATCGAGGCGAATACTGCTGCGCGTTTCATGACCTCGGCATGCAGGGCGGACGTACCAGCAGGAGGCGAGCGCATTGTGCCGTCAGATTTCTTGCTCCTGAGCCACTACGGCGATCAGGTCGAGGAGATGAGCAACCATGCCCTCACAACGATGGTTGCCGAGCAGCTCGATATCACCAAGCCGCCGCACGACGCAACAGTGCGCGGTTGCCAGGGCGGCGAGGCACCGTTTGTGTTGTACTCGGCGACTCGCACGCACCCAGAGCTGCCACAGGATCTCGGCTTCACTGTGGACCGTAACAGCTTGAACGTGGCCATGTCCAGAGCTAGACTGGGCCTGTTCTGCTTCGGCAACTACGCGCAGCTGGTCCGACACATGCTTTCTGGCGCTCCGTGGATCAACGCGAACAAGACTACGGCCAAGGCGCAGACTGTCGGCAGAATCCTTCAGTACGCCAAGGAGCACCATGAGCTGGCCTCCTGGGTAGACCTGGAGGCTTGTCTCGATAAAGACGTGCCCACGCCCAAGGAGCCTGCCATCACCAGCATGATTCGGCCGGAAGAGTCCTTGCGGAAGAAGTACGTCAAGGGCAACTTGAAGCAGGAGGCTGGGCAGAAGCGCGCCGCGGCAAAGACCAATGAGCGAGGCGACATGTTGGATCAGTACGAGAAATCGACCAAGATCCACCATAGCAGAGCTCGCCTCGCTGGAAAGGCACGTCTCCAGGGCTCGGCGCCTCCAAAGCAGGACGACGATGCGCCGCCCAAGAAGACTCCGCAAGGAGCACCTCCGCAAGAACAAGAGGGAGGAGCCGAGGGAGCGCCTGAAGAAGAAGAAGGCGGCGGCGACGGCGGCGATGAGGGAGCAGACGGCGCTGCTGCGTCAAGCTCGAACAAGCCGAAGGGCAGGAAGCGACGTGGCAAGAAGCACGGAAAGGGCAACGCCTCCGCCAACAACAACAACAATGGCGGCGGCGGCGGCGGTGCGGCCGCCGCGGCATAGTGCGGCCTTCCTCGTCCGGCCTTGCCGTTCTCTTTCTTCTGCCTTCTGGTGACGAAAAACCAACAACGATCGGGGAGCCATAAGACGATCCTAGGATCGTCAGAGCAAATACGGTGAGGCTCACGACACATTGCGAAGTAGCGGGGCAGTGTGTTTTTTAATCGGTTGGGAAACAAACTTTCCAGAAGGTAGGTGGGCAAAGCTAGCCTTGACTGCGCGCCACATCCACCCAGGCCGCCCAGCAGCGAATGGCAGCGCCAGAGCGAGAGCAGGAATTGGCGTCAAGCACCTCATATTTGCACGAGGCGCTTCGTCTCTGCGAACGGCACGGCCGACGCATTGCAAGAACACCTTGCCCAGGATCCAACAACCAACAGCAGCGCATGTCATCCGCGACACCCTCGGCCAAGGCGGCAGCGGCACCACACAGAAACGCTGCAACCACCATCAAGCACATCGGCTTCGAGGAGCTGCCCGAACGCGTGCGCACTCCAGCTAGCTCTCGTCGCACTAGGCGGTGCCACGCAGACTGCTCCAGCCCTCGACCGCGCAATGCGGCACTCATAGCTCGTCGCTCTCCTCCGATTTCGCGATCACCACCACCTCCTGCTGGAAACGCTCCGAACGAGTGTGGTCCACACTGTGATCACCATTTTCATCGAGAACAACGAAGATGTGATCCGCCGACACATACAGGTCTTTGGAGAGAGGGAGAGGTGTCGCTTGCAAGCCGCCGTGGCCCAGGATGCGCTCGTTGGCAGATGTATGGCCGGCCTCTCCTTCCGCCGACACCAACAGCAACCGACCGACCACCATTTTCATATGTCCACCTTCTCATTTCAGCCGGCTGATGCGACTCTTTCTTTCGGGAACGATTCCTCCATCTACAATACCGCAAGGGCCACGAGTCGCTGAAGAGCCACGACGAAAAGCACTATTGCTCGGTACTGGCTGCTTCGATGAAGCCATTGCGACTGCACCAAAGAGTGCTTGCTGATGCCACATCTGTATGCGATGCATATGCATATGCATATGCAGATGGGTGGTGGGTGGGTGGGTGTATGGTGAAGGCGAAGAGATCACACCAGTTGGCGCATGAAGTCGAGTTTCGAAGCCGCCGCCGCCGCGGCCGACGACCCAACCCACCAATCATCATCGCGCCACGCTCAACTCGCTCCGCGTGCATGCACGAGCGAACTCTCGAGAGGCAAATCCACAGCATATCCAAACTCTCGATCGAGGATCGCATCACCGTGCCGTCTGTATTGCGGTGGTCCATTGAACAGACTCATGAGGCAGGCACAAAATGAGCTTATGGGCGGCCCAGAATGACCGCTTAAACCGACCCACATTGCGTTGAGCCAGAGCAGCTTGATCAAGGTGCTTTCCATGACAGAGTTAGATCGTGGTCTGCCTTTTCTGCACTTCTGGTGGCACTCAAGCCGAGCAGATTAGCGGAGAGAACTCTTGGCCTCGATTCTCATACATCAACTCTGAACGCACGCACTCCGGTCTCTCTCCGCAGACTCGTTGACACAGCATGGAGGCGAATAGGCGGAGGCACCACAAATCGGCTCATGCCCACCAAAGCCTTCTAAGCACAGTCCGTACCGGCAAGAAGAGCTATGAGAGAAGACGACGGAGAACGGAAAGCGCTCTTTGACCAAGACTGCAGCTCAGAAGTTTCTGGAGCCAGAAGGTCGCACCATCGAGACTCGGTATGAGCCAAAGCTGAGCTCCGATACGCTACTTGCTAGGTTGGCAAAGGACACGAAATTGAAAAGTGCGGAGGGCATCAGCCGCTCTTACGCAATCATTTACAGGTGTTAGTTGTTCGGACTACTCGAGTGGACAGGCCGCAAGCTCACTGAGGAGCAAGAGAGAGAAGTCTCCAAGGAGGCTGATGTTGATGCGGAGCGTGTAGTCGAGATGCCGGCCCCGGCACAAGCAGCTACTCATGCTCTCTGGAAGTATTGGCAGCACCTCTTGGACACCGGAATCTTGAACCGCGCCTCAGCGTACGCACCAAAACATCCAGTCTCGCTATGAGCCCAAAATGAGTCTGCGCGACTCATTCAAGCCACAGACACAAACAACCACCAGACAACGCCATTCTTCACGCGCTGCTCTGCATTTGCGCCCTCAATCCCTCCACCGACTCGAGGGACGGCACGTCGCCACGCCATGGTCTAAACGCTCTTGCTCACAGGGACGACCACGATGCGCACGCGAGCACAGGCCCACGACGCCGCCGCGGTGGATGTCGCCTACCTCGCGACTACAGATGTTAGCTGCTGGCTCAAGTGGACTGACCGCAAGCTCGCTGAGGAACAAGAGAGAGAAGTCTCCAAGGAAGCAGATGTCGACGCGGAGCGCGTGATTGAGAAGACCACCACACATCACATTGCAACCATCAAGCAGCTCAGCCATTGCTGTTAGAAGCCACACCTCTCTCTCCAGGTGACGCAATCTAGCTCTGAGCAACAGCGAGCAAGCCATCCACAGCATACAGGCCGGGTTTCAAGGCGCTTCACATGTCGTGCGCCTGGGCACTGTTGAGACGTTGCTCTTCATGACTTGCTCTACGAGCAGCAATGTTCCTACATCGTCACACCCGCTCTCTGCAAAATTTCCGCGCCTGCCTTTGAAACACTTCATCATCTGCTCCGACGCAACAGCAGCTGCACGCTCTTCACGACCAGTGGTTCCGTCCTGTGTGTCTTGAAATGGCTGGCACCAGATTTTCAGCTCGGTTGGCTTGAGATCCCAGCTTCCAGCACATTCATCCGTCAATCCACTGCCTGTAGTGCCAGCACCTCCTCAAACACCCGAACAGCCTCGAGCACAGGATCAGCCTCAAGTACAAGAGCAGCCTCAAGTACGACAACCGCTTCGAGGCCCAGCAGGCGGCAACACCGAAGAGGATAGAATGTCTCGTCCTGCAGCGCGAGTCTGAATATCTGCTGTACGTCTTCTGTGCAGTAGTAGTGACCGCATGGTGCATGGGACAGCTCGTTGACTGGTAGCCTGTCGTTACACGCTATGCATGCCTCGCGAGCTGCGCCTGAACTCAAGGCAAAACCCTTCGGTCCACTCTTACTTCTGCCGTTTTCCAGCCCTCGAGCGATCTCAGCTCTAGATCGTCAAATACACCCTCCCTCTTTGCTAGCGACAGAAAACGGCACTTCCGTCCGGCAGCTCACGCTGGCACGCACACCGTCAGGCCCGGTCACTCCTTCGCTTGCATCTATCTACTTTGGCGTCAAGCAAGAAACCTCCGAGCAACGACGAGCGATACGTAGCCCGGCCACCACAGAAGAAATCACCACCTAAGCCAACATCTTTCGAGACCTCGCTGTCCGCCATATGTTCCCTGCTTGCGTGTGCGCGACGAAACGATTCCCATTAGCAGCAACCATCCATCGAAACCACCAGTTCTGCGACCGCAAAATCGCCCGTCACAACCCTTCCTTGCATGCGAGCGAGCGCAAACATCGGCCTCTCACAACTACTCAGTCAGCACACTTCTGCCATGTACAGATGCTTCGCTCGACCACCAGCGCTCGCTACTCTGAACACCTTGCCAGAGTGTTCAACATTGCGCGCAACGCACGCGCCACATGTTTGGCTTTCGACCAGCCACCAGAAGCGAGAGCCACAGATGATCGCACTTTCTGGGACAAGCTCTCGAATAGCACGCACGCATCGCAAGTCGCCAAATATTGCACTTACGCACTGGCCCGCCGCTCGCCATCATGTCTCTGTTCGGCAATCTTTTCGACCCACCAGCAGCAGTGAGAGTTGAGCAACCAGAAGCGAAAGTCGAGCAACCAGAAGTGAAGGCTACGGAAGATCGCATTTTCTTGGGTAAACTCTGAAAGCAAGCAGGAAGAGAGTACTCTCCTGAGCACCATCTCGACCGATGCCCCAATGCCGGTCTTCGAGACCCTGCTCAACACTACCGCGGGAAAGGAGCACGACATTCCGCAGCTACGTCCGCAACTACTTCTGGCCACTCGAGATTTCGCTAAGACGGTCATCGCTCCTGGTAAAGGTTCACTCTCGGACTCTTTCCTTTGCTCGGTCCAGTGGGTTCTGACGGGGCGCAAGACGAGATTCCAGTACCATATCGACCACGTTGTCTGACCACCGCCAAATCACCTGCCACAAGGCTATTATCTGCAACCGATCCGAATACTTCCAGAAGCTATGACTCGCGGTTCGCCGAGAGCGACTGGAAGGTCAACGAGCTGCAAGAAGGCAAAACAGAATTCTTTGAGGCCATGCTTGTCCACCTGTACTTTGGCCCCTATGTTCCTGTCGATGACACAGCAAAAGGCAACGACTGGCAATTCCATGTCGAGGTATCTCGCGCCGCCGACAAACTTCGTCGTACATGTGCAGTACTACCATCGTCAACACAAGCCAGATATGCGACGTCATTCTCGAGATCAAGAGCAAGTTCAACGACGTCGAAGAACTCGCAAACAATGCGGCCGGCCATGGTATTGCAGCAACAAATTTGGTCACTCTGTGACCCATGACTGCGCGGTGAATTTCTGCTTCTCGCCAAATTCGCGCCAACTGCCAACTTCAGAGCGAAAGTCACATGCGCGAAAAGCTCGATCACAACCGCCCACCACTCAGTCACTCAGCACGTGGCGCCCACACGAACACGCCTGGAGGCAACAGCGGCGAAGTCAAGGCCATGGCACACCAATTCCAGTCAAGGAGCACGCCCGCCGACGCACGCGCGTGCATTCTCGAACGCCGCACCGCTTGCCGCAAGACTGCCGAGCTCCGCGAGTGTGAGTTGTCTCGCCTGGACCTCTTCAGAGGACGATAACGAGTCCCAGTGCAGGTTTCTGCAACTTGCTGCAGAGCACCAACGAAGCGCCACTTCTTCAACAGCTTTATGTTGATGCACTTGAATCCCTCCTCCAGGAGGAAGGGCACCCTTGACATACGATGACATGGACATGAGAGGAGGAAGGAGGGGAAAGGAGAAATGAAGAAGAGAAATGAACAAAAAAAAAGAAGAGAATAAGTGAGAGAGAAATGAACAAAACAAAAAAAA